>JAWWEY010000130.1:33950969-33961503 GCA_035582745.1 Loriotus luctuosus | reverse complement strand
ACATATACATATATATGTATATATGTGTGTGTGTATATATATATATATATACACATATGTATGTGTGTATATATATATATGTGTGTGTGTGTGTGACTGTTACCTACTAGTCAAACTCATAATCATATTGAAAAGACAAAACATATTCAGCTTCCAGTTATATAAACATATAAATACATTAAAATTTTGTTTCCACCCCACATACCAAATGTTGGTGGAAACTTGTGTGAGGGAAAAACGTGAAAGAGAATATCTGAGAAAAATTAGACTTTTTTAAAGTCATCCATTTGAAGAAGGAATGAACATCTATCTTGGTTCACTAGGATCTCGCCATTAGCAAGAACTATTCTATCTGCCCTTGTAGAGACCTTTGGATAGATCTTTGGCAAAAAACCTAGTGTGACACTTAGTGCTTCAACATGTGAGATATTGGTACAGAAGTAGATAATAAAAAAAATTAGTTCTTAGCCACCTGCAATTATTTTTCTACAAACAAAAAATTCTCCTGAAAATTTTTCTGTAGAATTAAACTTGCTGTCTCAAATGTTCCAAAGAGATAAAGTGAGAAAACCACACAGTCTGTAACTCTGTCGACCTTCAGAATTTGTTCTCAATTTTTTAAACGACAGAACTGTTTTTTCTGCTAAAATGTGTTGAAAAAACCGACGTAATTTATGTGCAAAAATATATAGTCTCAAAATGGAGGAGTTACTTTTTTAAAAGACATTCTTAATGACAATTTAGCCACATTCTTGTCTTACTTGCTATTCATAATTGTTCTTATTTTCATTCATGTGACCATCTATAAAAAGCAGCTACAGGCTTTTTTCAAAAGCTTCGATGAATGAAGTAAAATGTACTTCTCCTTTCTTTTGAGTTTAAAAAGGATTTTCTTTGCAAAACAGTAATGATTTCTTCTTGTCTCAAACCCTTTGCCACAATGCTTAACCAGATAAAATTTACTGAAGTGACAATTAAAATTATTTCCTGTCTCTTCACTAGCACTCCTTACTACTATTTTTCCCATCAGGGTGGAAAGCTCAAGCTTCCTCGTGCAAAAAAAAAAAAAAAAAAAACCCGAAAAAACCAGGCCTGTCCCATCCATTTAACGCTGTTTTAAAATAGGCTAGTTTTGATGGTTCACCATTTGTTAGATGCTCTGCAATTTAGGATGTTAGCAAACTAATTGGACTTGTCTGAAGCATAAATAGAAAAAGAATTTACCTAAGTCACATGGCTCAAACAAACTTCTTCTCATAAACATTTCTTTTCTTGTCCCATCTACCATTTCTTAAGAACTGGGCTGTCTTTATAGACAGGAAAGAGGATGTTAGTCTTCTGAGAAGAAAAATTATTTGCTGTCCACTTGGCTGCTGAGGTGCTTTCTTTCGACTTTTGTTCAGCAGCTCTTTGGGATTTTTTTTCTTTGTACACAATGATCAATGACAGATTCTAAAGTATCTTTCTATAAATTGTCCAAAATGAACTGAACTTCAATTCTGTTTAATGTTTCTACGCTATGATACAAGCCAATTAGGGATAAGCAATTATATCATGTAATGTGTCCAGACAAGCTATGAAATTTATACACCTCTGCTGTTAAGAATGTCAGGTTAATGTCCACTGTGCTTAGGTTAGGCAGTCATAGTTAAAATTCTGTCAAAGCTATGGCCTGTGGTGTTTAACTAAAAGGGTGGAACATCAGAATCTCTTTCATTATATAACTATCATAAGATTATTATCTGGAAAGATACTACAGTTAAGAATTAAGATGAAAGTCCAGGATTGCTCTTGGGTACACTCAGAGGTGTATAGTTAACTCAGAGACAAAACATGTCTGAAAATTCTGGCTTAATATTTCACCAAAGCTACTGAAGAGCCAAACTTTTGTTAATACAGATAATTCTTCCAAAATCTAAAATTAGATAATGGCTCAAGAATTTTTAAGTGGCTACCATAAGAAGCATTTAGCCAGTATTTGTTAAGACTGATGTGGCTTTCCTGTAAGAAAGAACATAAAACTGTTAATACGTAAAAGAAACAGGTTAAGACTCAGCAGAACAGTGTCGTTAGAAAAAGTTAGAAAAATTCGAAAAGTGTTGTTAGAGGTTATGATAATAGCTAAAAATACTATTAGATGTTACTTATTATATAATTATTTACATGGCAAAATCTAGATATGCACAAACGTGTTTGAGTTCCTGACAGTATATCATATATAAGCAGTGATTAAAGTGATTGAGTGCACGTTGAAACTGTCATTTCAAAGGATGCAAATATTAACTCTTACAAATCCTGAGCAATGCACTGTTGGTAAAGTATGGGACTAGAAAATAATTTGAATAATTTGGAAGAAAATGTGAAAGTAGTGCACAAACAGACACAGGATGTGCTACCATTCAAGATGGATTTTGGAGAGATACCATATTCCAGTGAATCACAGTTTTTACCAGATTGCCCTCAGAGGCCTAAGATCTCTTTAAACCAGATGCATATTAACTGGAAGAAAAGGACAAGTCATGAGCAAAAACGAAGAAGTTTTTAAAAGTAAATATATGAAAATTTAACTGCTGACCATTTTACAAATAATAGTTGACCAGATCTGCAAAAGGTCCTTGCAGATGGAGAGGACTGGAAAAGGAAGCAATCTCTTTTCATGACAGGAATTTTCATTTTAATAGATTTCAATAAATTATGTAGAAATGTACCATGGTTTAAGAATCATACTTCCCAATTTAGTGCTCCCACTGAGACTCTCCAAACCACACTGCTGTTCACTCAGTCACTCTCACCTTCCCTGTCTTCTCTGTGAGAGGCTGGAGAGGATAATTGGAAGCATGAAGTGTAATGACCACAGGTTGAGATAGAAGCAATTTACTGGATAAAGCAACGTGGTTAGAAAAAATAACAGTGACAGCAACAATACTAAAGACAGAAGTTCCAAGAAACTCAATTGGTCATTTTGGAAACTGCACCAGATGGCTCCCTCTGCCGTGATTCCCCTACAGCTCCCTCTGGCTCCAAACTGATATTTTACAAATATGGCCTCCAGTTGTTAGCAATAAATTCACTTCGTACTTCTAAGTTGAACCTGTTCTGCCCTTGGAGTGTTTTCTCCCAGTCTTTATCTCAACTCATGAATCCTTCATTAAATTTTTCTCTCTCCTGTGCCCAGCTGTAGCAGGGGAGAGCGAGTTAGCGACTGTCGTGGGTGCCTGGTGTTGGGCCAGTATCAAACCACGACTGTTGAACATTAGGAGGAAATTCTTCACAGAAAAGGTGATTGGGCATTGGGGTGGGCTGCCCACGAAGGTGGTGGAGTCAGGATTCCTGGAGCTGTTTAAGAAAAGACTGGGCATGGCAATCTGTGCCTCATCTAGTTGACGAGGTGCTACTGGGTTGTAGGTTGGACTTGATGATGTCAAAGGTTTTTACAACCTAGTTGATTCTGTGTTTCTGTGATCAGTAGAGGTCCCTGCCAACATCATTGATTCTGTATTATTTTCAATAGAACGTGGGTGCTTTAAGCCGCAAAGACGTAAGGAACTAACATTCACTCTGAGCATGTTAACAAAGGCTAGATAAACGTCCATTATTTTGTTAATATATATGGGATAATGGATGAAGAGTACATAATAAACCTCTTCAAATACAGTGAAAAATATCTTTTCATCAAACTACCTGTGAATACTGCATTGCAATACCTCACTCTATATAAAATATTAAACTATATTGAACTAAAACAAAACACCAGATACTACAGTACACTGCTTAGCAAATATGAGATGTGCAAATAAGAATATTTTGTGTGTAGGCAGGTATTTTTAGGATTGCAGTCACTGATGTGCTGATGAAAAATAATTTTTAAGAAAGGACAGGAATCATCATATTGGTCCTTTATCTCCTATATAATCTATTCTGTTTTACATAGAAAAATGCTAAATTCAATAATCTGGAAAGATTGCTTACTGTCTACCAGTGCCAGTAATTTCTCCCTACACATTTTCAATGTCCTCATAATCACAATTACAAGGATACTTGGTTATACATATGGTATATTAGCGTAGTTTGATGTCATCCCTTATGCATTGCCAGTGATTTGAAAACATCCTTCATCCTTAAGGGTAAGCATATGCTCAACTGCATAACTGTTTGGGGCATTAAGTCTTCACAATGTCTCCAGTGCAGGTCTGTGCAGAGACCACCATGGATGTGTTGGCTGGAATATCTATATTGCATACTCCTTGACTCATGATAAAGCCATTTATGAGAAACTGAAATAATTAGCTCTGTTATCTGTGAGCAGATACAGCTCACAGCTGTGCAGCTTCTAGCTCTAAGTCATGTTGATTAGTCTTAAGTAGCTGTAGCTTGGGTGTACCTAACCAGCCTGCAGGCAACAAAAATTCTGTGATCCTCCAGCCCTACCCGAAACACGAGAGATGACGAAGAGTTTGTTGAGAAGGTCTGCCAGTCAGCAGAAATGGCTTTGACAGTTGTCTGGGCAGCATCCAGAGTTTCACTGAGGAATATAACCATATTTAAGAGCAAAAGGGGAAGGAGTTCAAATCCAGCTTAATGGCAAAATGTTCATTCCTTCTTGGAGTACTCTAGCTAGTTCTTTCCTAGGCTGTAGTTTTTGAGGGGGAAAAGCAGTTTAGGAATCATGATGAGAACCAGCTGGGACAAGACCATTACAAACTTTATTCTCTTCCCTTTGAGTTCTACACAGTCACTCAAGAGAATACCAGCTTGTACATAAACAATATTTTACTGAGCTATTTAAACTATTTTTATTTTTATGTAAATTTTTTCAAAAAATAAATATATAATTATTTTAAATACATAAAAATATGTTCTATTTTTAAAACATTATATTCTAAGCTAATAAGAATGTAATTCATTAAAAATGAATGGTTTATCTAGAACTATGTTTATGCTGCTATATTGAAGTGCACATGCATCAGGATATCTGAAAGGATTATGGATGAAAGAGTGAAATTCTGGGTGGAGGGATTTATCAAATAGGATGAAGCATCATCCTCATACTGCTGAAAAGAAAAACTGACTACAAAGTAGAGCTGAATTTTTGAAATGTGAAGTGCTTGTCATATCTTTAAGATACAGGTGTGGAAATGGAAGAGGTAGAAACATGGAGGACTGTATTTTTTTCCCAAGTAATGGAGCAACATAGAGACAAACTTAGTGAATTGTCTAAAAATTTAATTCTTCTCTTCCCAAAAGTAGAAACAATCTAATTTTTTTTTCTATTTTGTCACATGAAAGAATGATCTAGCCTCTAAAAAGATAGAAACACAGAATCACAGAGTAGTTTGTGATCATCACCTCTCTGCCAGGGACAGGAATGTCATCCACTAGACTGGGCTGCTCAGGGCCTCATCCAGCCTGGCCTTGAGCACTTCCAGGAATGGGGCATCCACTACATCCACTGCACAACCCGTTCCAATGCCTCACCACCCTCACAGTAAAGAATATCTACCTAATATCTAATCTACATCTATCCATCTTAATTTAAGGCCATTCCCCCTTGTTCTATCTCTCCCACCCCAGCCTTCTTGCATTCCACTTACAGGATTGTCATAACTCCCCATCCTGATTCTTCTGCATTGACTGAGAATTTCACTCTATTGAAAAACATGTAGATACACATTAACCTTATTGTAGCAAAAGACAGTTTTACTATTTTAGAGAAAGATTTATCTAAATCTTTATTTTTTCCCTATAAAGAATTTCTCTATTGGACATTCAACATCAATGGAAGATTCATTCACTATACTTTGCCATTTTCAGACTCCCCTTTTTTTGGCTTTGCCTTTTTCCTCTGAAATATATTTATTCAACACTTTCCTCTTCTAAATAAGTTGAAATCTATCAAAAAGTAACAATTCACAGGCTTAATTAAAAGAAAAATAAACAAAATCTACAGAGAAATAGCCTCCAGTTTGGGAGAGAAATGTAAGTCATTTGCTTTATTGGTACTTTTTCATTTTCACATTTAGCTTGAAACTGTCAAGATGGGAGGCCAGTGAAAGAAAATTAAAGAATCTTTAATGAAAAAAGATCTTCAGTACTCCAAATACAGATATGAGAAGGTAACCAACAAATATGGATCCTTATTTTCTATTTAGTCTTTGAATCCTTTTCTGTTGCTGAAACTGCAATTAAAACTGCCTTTTCTTAAGTTGTCTGTAAATAAAAATGTTTACCTTTTTTCCAAAGAGCTGT
Source organism: Loriotus luctuosus (assembly GCA_035582745.1). Taxonomy (NCBI): domain Eukaryota; kingdom Metazoa; phylum Chordata; class Aves; order Passeriformes; family Thraupidae; genus Loriotus; species Loriotus luctuosus. The sequence goes on along the minus strand of JAWWEY010000130.1, from coordinate 33,955,257 downwards.
TTGCATTAGCAATATGAGACTCTGTTTTCTATACAGAGCTGTAAAATGTTATATATTAAATGATTTAAAATAAGGTAGGCTTTTTGATGCATATTTTGTGGGTTAATCATTTATTTATATGCATACACATTTAATTCATCCTGACAAAAAGCCGTTCAATTCCTGTTTAACCAAGACATAGGGTAGTTACCCAGCGGTAAATGAAGAAGCATGGATTAGGCCATGCCCGTAAATCAAGTCAGCCTAAAAGACCTGAATATACAACTAGGGTGAAGGTCAATGAAGTTTTCTGGTCTCCCAAACCTACAATGGACATCAAATGGTAAGCTCTGAGGATCAGAGTGCATGTCTGCCCAGGGTACCTGCCTGGGTTCCAAACTGTTAATTACTGTCTTAGTTATCTGCTTCCAAAAGAGATTTATCTTCAGATAATTAGATGCTGACTGCATATAATGCATTTCTTACGTCATCTATCACTAGCAGAATATAACTCATTGGATAATACAAGTAAGAAAGTTGATAAATATTATTAGGATAATTTTGGGGTATTCCACATTTAAGGCATAATTTTCTGTCTAATTCAGTAAGCATATTTACAGTTATATATCAAGGACTCCAGAGGATTTTTGCTCCTGACAGAATAATTGAATGCCAAACATCTACCAGCAATCAAATCTGCTAGAAAACCTTTTAAGTAGCCCAGGAGCAGAAGAAGTTAAGATAATACTGTAATATTCAGTTCTAGTCTCTGAGGCAGGAAAGGAATAGAAAGGCAACAACCAATTTTAGATTGATTAAAATTTTTCAATTTACATATAATGTAAAGATAATAATTCTCTTTTCATTTATACTTGGTGGCAGGTTTAATAAAATACTCTAAGCCAGAATAGCCATCATTCATTAATTACTGAATGCCAACAGAAGTAACACTGTCATAGAATGACTTTACTAAACAAAGGTATAAATTATGTGAGCTCTTGATAACTTTTTTACATTAAATTCTTTGCATGTGATTAAAGAGCGGCAAAAAATATGAAATGGTGTTTTGTTAGTGGCTTTGGTTGAGAGATCATTATGTTGCAAACAGCACCTTGATTTGAAGTATTTGAAATAATACTTGAAAAAAATTAGTTAAAATATATTTCTGGGAAAAAAAACCAAAATATATTCAGAGTCTACTACTTTGACTTAGACCTTTCCTTTTAAAGGTATTTCATTATAATCCATGCCTGTGAACACCATGCTACAAATCTTTATGGCTTTATTTGTGCCTGGTGTCTCAGAGAATAGAGAATTGAAAAAGTTTGTCAGCAAGGGACAAATTACAGACAGAGCCAACTTCTAGGAAAACACAGTTCACCCTGCTCTCATAGGTATCAGAATGTAAATTCCTTTGCTGACATGCACTAGTTCTTTGTGAAAAAACATACTCAGCATGGCCAGAAGTCTCTGCTGGTGCTCCCATCTAGCTGGAGGAGCAAATCTATGGAAGTGCATGATGAGCCTAACATGCTTGTAAAACACAGGCCGGGGGGGGGGCATCACAAAACACGGTACTTGAGAATGCACAGTAGCAGTCACCTTTGACTGACTTCTGCTCCAAAGGTCTAAGTCATCAACACAGAGTAGTTTCATGACAGCACAGAAACAATGGGTCTATCCCCATAATTAAAATTCCGTCCCATTAGGAAAGTGGAATCTAATTGAGGGACAGACACAATCTAAATTTCACCTTCATCTCTTTGCTAATATAATGGTTTAAAGTTAGAATTAAAAAGAAAAAAAAAAGGAAAAGTTCTGATTTTTGGTTTAAATATGAATTAAAACATTTTACATGGTAGTGATAAAAGCACAGAAAATCAAAATGCTTTTTCCCACTACCTTGCAGATCAGAGACCTCACATGTTTGGTAGTACTGGAGAGAATGAAAAGCTATGTTGTCTTAGTACGGAGTTTCAAGTTCATCATGTGAATGTGAACTTTTCTGAAGCTTTATGAAATTTTTTTTAAATCATAGAGGCATCAGTGAAAAACACTTTGTTCATTTTATAGATATATGGGCCATATATTTAATTCACTGAACTGTCTTGCTCAAAATGTTATTTACAACTACAATTCATGTGCATTCCAGAAATCCTGAAATAAGGAAGTCAAACATCATGGCTCTGTGCTGTAAAAGAACATCTGGAAAGCTACAGGGTTGATGCCCTCATCAGACGAAATTCACTGCAGCACTGAAAAAAAAATCATGTAACAGTGTCAAATCTGGAATCTGATAATCTCTTCTGTTCTGCCAGTCTTTGTCTCTTGTGAAAGGGACAAAGAACTGTGAAATTCATCACAACCACTCACTCCAACAGCAATGATTTGATAAAAATGAAACAGTCATATCTGAAAACGAATTTGGCTGTTAACCATCCTCTAAATCATCTAGTAGTTTCACAGAGTATGGCTGATGCAGAGGAGATGCAAAAAGCAGAATATGGGCCATAGTATGTATGGTTCATTTAACTAGATTATCAGGGTTTGAGAACAGTAATACTAATATCACATAAAGGAAACTTTAATTCGTGGGTTCTTTTCTGCCACCATTATAAAAGTGTACTTTAAGATGCAGAATAATATAGTGTATTGAGTTATATCACTTCCACTTCATATGCATTAAGACTGTATAATCTTGTTTTTCTTGTACTCTTCATTGGTCAGCATGAGAGTTTACTTTAATTGGTTTAGGATTAAAGTCCACTTTTTCCAGGTATGAGCACTGAAAGTTACTGCGTACGAATTCCTCTAGTGCTATCCCAGACTGCCTATTCCATCATTCAGGATATTCTTCTTCCTCAGAACTGGAACAAACTGGCCAGAGTAAACATTTTTATAGGTGATGTTAACATTTAAATAGCCAAAAAGATCCTTTTCTGAAGTGGAATCTGCCTTCTGCTTTCTGCTGAATTTAATTTATCAAATTTCATAAGGAGACTAAGATCAGTGTCAAGCCTTTCCAACAATGAAACTAAGGGATTAAAGAATCTGTAAAATTATCAAAAACCACCCTAATCAGCAGCAAATCTAGGTCTGATAGTTTGGGAGATATCAACAACTGGCCCTAGAGGTGATTAACCAGTTCTTTCAGATTGATGATTCTTAGCCTGTAAAGAGAGAATTGAAGTTGTAGACCCATGGTCTGGTAATCATGAGCTTAATTCTGCATTTCTCAAGAAGAAAGGATCTAAATATTCACCTGGTCATTTTTTGGATTATTTTTGTGCTGGGCTGCTGAAAGTTCACTCCTGAACAATCACTTTAAGTTGGATTTTCAGGATCTTGGTGCACAGAGCTAATTTACATAAGAATAACCCTATGCATTCCATTGCTTATCAAACAAGATAATATCAAGCATAGAGCTGACTTCTTGATACTTCCTGATACTTCACTATCTTTTTCCAGCCATTACATGACAAAGCAGGTGGTCAAAATAGTTCTTGGGTAAATGCCCCAAGTGTGTTTATAGAATTCTATTCTGCTTGATTTATTTTGTTTGATAACTTCTAAAAATAAGTAACCCTATAGTCCATACCATACCACCAACCCTATATCTGCAACATAGTTACTATTTAGAAGAGTTAACTGAAATTTAGGTATTGTATATGAAGGGAGAAAACAGGCTATATTTTGGGATTCCTGTCACCAGTTTGAACTCGCTGTGTTCAAATTTTGATTTTTGAGCTCTTCTCTTTCCTCTGGCTTTCTTTTCAGCTTGTTTCTCTACAACATCATTTTCATTGCTTCTTTCTACTTTTACTGTAGTTATATCCATGTGGGATTTATGGCTTCCATAGTCATTTTTCCTCCTGAAGACCTCTGGATTTTTTCCTTGCTCTTGCACCTGCTTGGTTTCTAGTTGTTAAACAAATATCATATAGAAAATTCTAATTTCCATCCTGTTCACAAATGAATACAAAACTTTAACCTGACAGGACATCTTGTTTAAGAAAACATTGCATAGAAAGATCATTAAAAAACCATCTCTTGATGACATAACTGGTACAAAGTTTACTTCAACTCTACCACATTGAGTTCCTTAAGTTTGAAGAATATTAAGGGATACAAAATACTGCTTTTTTGTGCTGTTGTCTTTTTCCCAACCTAGAAATAAAAGTCAAGATAGTTTTAGGAAGGAGGTAAAATAAAAGGAGATCTTTATTTGAAGGCCTTCGGAGAGGCAGTTAGGGAAAATGTCCACAAACGCCCACCCCCTCCCCCCCCCCCCCAGGGGGGAGTTCCGTGT
>JAWWEY010000130.1:33932639-33949401 GCA_035582745.1 Loriotus luctuosus | reverse complement strand
ACAGTTATCAAACAAGTCTAACTGGACATTTTGTAATACAAAATTTTTGTAATTGCATCTAAAGCTATTCAAAATGTTTGACTGTTTCTGGGGTTCAGGAGATCTTGCATTATTTCATTTTTTAGTAACTCTGCAGCAAATAAATTTTTCTCTATCCCTCTTCTCTGTCACTTAAACATTGCGGCTGTGTATGTAAATTCATTGTCAAATAATTTTAAAGTCTGAGACATATTATCCTTTTAAACTTAAGCTGACCAATAACATCCTTAATTTCCTACCCCAAAAATAAATAAACAAACAACTAAACCAAACAAACAAACCAAACAAACAAGGAAAAAAACCCACTTTCATATCGTATAGCATATTTCCCTCATTTTTACACAGCTCCTAAACCCATTTTTATCTGTTCTTAAAATCAATCAACACTGTGTTATTTTAAGCGAGATTGCATGCTTCTAATGAAAAAATAACAACCCACCAAAAAAACCCTAAACCAAAAAAAACCCAAATAAAAAAAAAAACATAAAACCAAAGCCAGAACAACCCAAAAAACCACAACCAAGCAAACAAAAGAACCCCAAGAAAAACAGTTGAAGAATAATTGTCTCCTACCGCTTCAATTCTTCAAAAATTACTAAAAAAATCTGCTAAATATTTTCAAAATGTTTAAATTAATGTTGAGATACATATGACTATATAATATAAGGTATTATATCTAAAAGATATAAAAGTCCTGTGACACTTTCTTGTGAGTCTTAAATGCACTGTTAGTTGATTATCAAGAACCCAGGATTTGAATTGTGGTAGATGAAGGAATCGATATTTTGAAAAGATGGTTAGAAAAAACAAAGAGGGAAGTGAGAGGAATTTTCTCTGTGAGACTGCTGATCACTCTGAAACAAGTTTGATATAGCATATATACTGTTCCATTTGAAGTACAAAGTACATAGCAATAAAACCAAGTTTTAGATCTTTATGGATCTAAGCTACACGGATTTGGAAAGGTGTTAACAAACAGCACTGATAAAGGATTCCCTTTAACTAGGCTTAAGTGTTGCAGTTTTCTGGTTTCTTCAAAAATAATCATTATTCTCTTGGATAACTCTATGTTAGGAAAAATGCATGAATTATTTCTACATTAATTTAAAATCCTGAAGAAGCTGCACAAGACAAGGCACCCATACCTGGTGCTGCCACCTGGTACCCTGACTGTCATTATCGCTTCCAGTATTGAAGTGATACCAGTGATATATTGAAACCAGTTTGCTGGAGTATATGATACTGACTCTTATCAAAACAAAAAAAATATAAGAAAGTTGCTGCCATAGACCATAATAACAGGCATCACAGACAAGCTATACTTAACCTATACCAAAGGCTGCATTTAATAATAGGAATCAAAGACAACAGTGGGTAGTGAGCAGTTTGCTACTTCCACATAATATAGGAGAAGGAGATACTCTTTAAATACATAAGTAAAAATTATTTTCAGGAAGCATTTCAGCAGAACGCTAAAGGATATGCTTTAACATACTTGCCAAGAACGACTTCTTTTCCACAAACTTTGTTAATTTGCTAAGAGAATAGTAGTAGAGGAAACATGATTTTGAGAATGAAATCCCAATGCCAATTCAAAAACTAATTCTGGATGGTAGTTAAACTGCTAAAGACAGAATTAAATTCAATTATAGTTCTCACTATCTCTAGACGGTGGTTATGTTCAACATCAGTTCACCTGTCATAATGGTTTAGTGTTCTGATCTGTAATTTTTCCAAAAAATTACTCTTTATATTGTATTATGTTGTGAGGCACCCCAAGAAGCCACAACAACCTCTTCCACCCTCTCATGGATGCTCCATGCCTGGAAGTGTTCGAGGCCAGGCTGGACGCAGCTCTGAGTAGCCTGGTCTGAGGATAGTTTTTCCTGTCCGCATCAGAGTCATTGGAACAAATTGACCTTTAAGGGTCCTTCCAATGCAGGCCATTCTATGATTCTGTGATCATTAGCAGAAATTCTATTGGCCTGGGAGGCTGATGGATAACTAAGATTTGAAAAGGGCATGTCAGTACAAAAGAAAGCACCTCTGGCATGTGTTTTTCTTTTCAAGGTGTTCAGGAAATAAAGTTTTTCTTTAAGAAGGACATGTGATTTGTTTCAGACTGGAGCTTAAGTAATTGATAGATATTTGAAACTGTTCACCAAATATTCTGTAGTAGTCAAACAAGTGAAATACCTAAATGATTTTTTCCAAAAAGCTTTGTAAAGTAAGACAGAAAGCAACACTATGCCTTTGTGTTAATTAGTAGGACGATTTCTGAATGTGTTTGCAGTTGTGTTAGCACATCCTTGTCCTGCCCTGCAGAAGAAAACAGAGCTGGTAAAGGCAAATCAGGCACTCCAAAATTCATTGAGAGAGATTTAGATGAATAGTTATAATTATTGGTTTGTAATGTAGAGAACATAATGTTATTCTGAGGTGATATTTAATAAAATCATGTCCAAATTTTTGAAAGAAGGAAAGGGTCAGGGGCACTCTATTGCAAAACATGGAAAATCTTATAAATTTATTGAAGTTAATTTAAAAAATACACAAATAAATGTAAATTAAGTTTTACGATATATTGCTGGAACTGGAACCTATTAAACTTTTCAAGACAAATCAGATGCAGCTATATTTGTATTCAGCTTAAAGCAAAGAAAAAGTCAAAGGTATTGCACTAACCAGATATAATAATCTATGATTACAAAAATCTGTAAACTAGTACAAAGCACAAAAAATGCACTGATAGCTTAGCACTCTTTGCTAACTTTTCCTGGTAAGGAGTTCATTTTTCATTTATTTATTTAAAAAACTGTTATTGATTTCTAACTGATATAAATATAAATATTTGTATTATTTCTACAACCTCCATAAATATATCATATACTCTCTATGATATATAAAATACATATTATTTATAGCAAACAAGAACATGTATGGTTTTAAAGAGGTATCTAAAAGTATTTTTAGGGAATGGTCCTTCAGTGCATGTATTACAAATACATAAGTTGTTCAAACCTTGGAAAAAAAAAACAGCTTATTTTTTAGTGCTGATTTTGGTGTGCCAAATAGAAAAGAGGGATTTTTTTTTTTCTTTTGAATAATGTTATAAGTACTTGTGCTGCCAGTTGTTATCATATTTTCATTTGATGATGTGTTTCACAGTATCTTGGCTATAATAATATTCAGATCATGTCAAAAAAGGCAGCAACTTAATTCTGAATTTGGACAGGAAAAAAAGAAAAGGTAACCAGTCAAATGCTCTGCCTGATGACATTGCGGAAATCTGTGTAAGCTTCTTTGCATCATTTAAAGGCCAAAAATGCTGACAGCATGAAAGGAAAAATTTGTTTGAATTTAAATAGCCCCTGAACCTACAGGATCCTATCAGACTCTTTCAACTAATGCAATGCCTGGGAAACCACTGTCTGGCAGAAGCTCAGGTCATTTCTATGCCAATTCCTTGTCCCACTGCAATAAAAAATTATTTCTTCTCAGTTTATATAACACACTTTGTAATTTGGCTGCTAAATGGGAAAAGTCTCCAAAATGGTGCAAACTAAAGTGAACAGATTGAGCGTGTCCTATGAAAACTAAAATGCATACATGTTTTCACTTTTTCTCCTCAGGATTTACTCTTATTAACCTTTGCACATATAAGAAAACAGTTTTTTTAAGAAGTGTATATGCTAAGTACCTATTCAGAAAAAATGTACGTCAAGGTTACATAAATATATACCTATTGTAGTACTTATGACTCAAAAGATTATTTCAAAATGTAAAAGCTAGTGACATGACTAAACATTTTAGACTAGATAGATTGAAAACCAAAAAAATACACTCAGGTATGTGCATGGATGTTTAACATTAAAGCTGCTCATAATTTTGGTAAACGCAAAAGAATGTTCACAAAAGAGTTAAAACTATCAATATATAATACTGAAGTACGTTTTCCCTACAGGAACATAGTAGCAATAAACATTAGAGTTATGCTATTTTTTTCTGCAAGTCACAGCGTAACTACTTCATCACTTTAGTTAGTGATTCAGTGGCTAATAAATCCCTTGAAATTTTTCAATATGCTTCTTATATTTTAGATACATAGCTTCCATATATAGAAAAACTATTTTAATGTTCATTGAAATAAATGTTACTGGAAAAGAAATGTAAAAACAAATGCAGAACTAATTTGCAGAATTAGCAAATTAACATCCCATCTGTATTTAGTGTAGAAATAAGATATTTAACAGAGACAAATTGCGACATTTTGTGTAAAAAAATCCAAAGTTTAGAGTGTAAGTTTGGTGCATGAGAGTGAGTAATTCTCTGAATTTGAGAATAACATTCATTTTCTCCCATGAGATATTTGTTTTAACACTGTGACAGACATGTCAGAAGGTAAAGGCAGAATGGGTATAAAATACAGCCCAAGGCTTTCATAGGGTTAGTAAAGATTCAACTTTTTTGTCAATAGAAGAAGATAATTACTCTTGCCTGTTTTTAAAGTGACAACTCCTTCAATTTAGGTTTTTCAAAACTATTAAGAAGGCAAATCAACACGAAAAATCAAAACAAAATATGAGATTTATTTTTTTCTTTCATGTTTAATTTTTTCCCAATTATTTTCTACATGTAATCCAAAAGGGTATAATTACTTCCTGTATATGTTTGAGACCTCTCTCATTCAGTTGTCCATGTGATTAACAAGGCGTGGTGAACTAGAGAAACAGATACACCTTATAAATATTAAATTATTCTATGCATTCTGCTATAAGATGATCAGTACGTACTCACTCAGTATACAAAATGCATAATTTTTGAGAACTTTCTCTACCATTACACTTTATTTGAAAGCCTGGCAGGAGACACATGCTCATCAAAAAGGCCGAAGTAGAAGGCTTGCAAAAAACAAGGTGGCATTCTACATAAGCTCTTAGTGAATAAATTATACAGAGGAAAGCAACCCTCAAAAGTCCTGTTTAAGCAACATAAAACCTTTGTTTTATTAATTGTTTTTGACAAATAACCCTTTTCCTTTCTTCCTCACAGCTTCCCACGGACACATGTCTTTAGACTTCACAGTGCAGTATGCACTCTCTAAAGAAAACAGAAGTTTAGAGAAGGCTTGACAGCAAATGGAGGCCAGGCTTTTCACAACTTCACAATGAAAAAGCAAATGAACTTCTAGGTTTTTATAAAACTTTTAGTTTTCTTTTAGAAAAGAAAAGCTTAAAGGCTTCATTCTGTGGTACTGACGGTGTTGACCACTTGGTTTTTCTCAGGTCAATAGCAATTCCATTAATTTGCACAGCAACCAATCTGCAGAAACCAGCAACACTGACCGGCCATTAAATATCAGTGTGGGCATGTTCATAATATGCTTCCAAGCTCAGAGACAAACACCATTCAGACAAGAGTTTCTGAGCCATTATTGGTGTAGAAGATGGATTTAACAGGATATGTCACCTGGTGAAGGTGATATATCCTGTTAAATAACATTATATCCAACTATAGCTGGATATGGACATAGATGAAAGTTAGGATATTTATAACATATGTAGCTGGAACATTTTCCATGGATTACAGAGAGAACTTGATGGGATGGAGAAGAGGAGAGATTGAGGGAGAGATGGAAAAAAGCAGAATGGGACACACTTTCTCTTCAGTCATTCTTTTTCTTTTTCTCTTTTTTATTAACTTGTCCAATCCTCATTTGATCCTATACAAACTCTCCTTGTAGAATAGGTTTTTTTTGTTTGCTGCTACTCACCTGTCATCTCTTGACATCTTTTAAGAGCTTATAAACAGTTTGACTATTTGTTCAGGAACGCATTTACCCTTTCCTAGCTTCAGTGATAAAAGAGGTAAGTTGTGAAATGTGGAGTGTTTTGAAATGAAGAATACTCTGATTTGATATCATGCTGTTATAAGACTTTATTTTCAATTGTTTTTTCTAAGGCTTGCACTTGCCTTGGCCAAAAATATACTGGGCAACATTTGTGCTAAAGTCTTCCTTTAATTCCTTAGGTATCATTGTGATCCAAGACCTTGTCCACTTTTAAAAAATTCAGTCTGGAATCATAAAAAGTTGGAGACAGACAACAAACTTGAGCAAATATGAAGTGGTCTTCAACCCAGAAAATGCTTACACTTTCCTCCTTTTACAATCACAGAATCATAGAATGGTTTGGGTTGGAAAGGACCTCCATGATCATCTAGTTGCAACTCCTCTGCCATGGAGAAGGCAATAGACGAGGTTCCACTAGACCAGGCTGTTCAAATCCCCACCTAACCTGGCCTAAAACACTTTCAGGGATTCACAACCTCTCTGTGGGACCTGTTCCAGTGCCTCACCACCCACACAGCAAGGATTTTTTTTCCTGATGTCTAATCTAAAATATTTTATGGCTTGAACCTAATCCCCCTTGTCCTATCAGTACATACTCTTCTACATAGTGTCTCTCCATCTTCCTTGTAGACTCCCTTCGGGTATTGGAAGGTCACAGTTCTCAAACACATTGAAAGTTGCCAAGCTCTAAGGAGACTGCTAATTGAAATAAAACAACAAAACAAAACATGCAAACAAACAAACAAACAAACAGGCTTGTTATTTAATTCAAATTAAGCTGTTTAAAATTAATGGAAGGTAGGCACTGCTGGCTGTAATTTCATTGCCACTGAATTAGAACACAAATTCAGAACCTTTTGAAAATCAAAATAATTTTTTTAAAACTTAAGTACAAAATACATTTAAGAAAACAACAAAAAAAAGGAAAATAATTTTAAGATTAATGGCGGCAGACTAGCAGAGAAGCATCAAAGCAATGAAGTTCAATAAAGACAGATATGAATGTCATAAACATAGGAAACAGCTAAATTAGGGAGATGGTCAGGTAGAACCTCAGGGTCACCCATTTTGCCTCCATTTTGATTTTACAGCACATGAACTATTGCATTAAAATTTTATTCACTACAAGGACAAAAAAATATGAGCTCACAGGAGAATAGCTCAGGTTTAATTCCAAGGCACTGTTCTTAATAGGCTGTAGGATTGATAGAGAAGACATGCTCTAGCTCATTAAAATTTGCCTTGCAATATTTATTGACTGTGGAAAAAAATTTACCCCTACACATAGTAAAAGCTATGACAGTTCAAGCATGCCCTTTGGAATAGTTAAAGCCTAAGAAAGTATGCAGCACACGTTTCCTTATTCTGTTCTCCATATCAGGCTTTAACTCCTGATCATTGATCTAGCTTTACTTGGGATTACCTTTATTGTATTGCCAAACCAGTAAAACCTAAACCTAAACTGAAAAAAAAAATCAAGCTGTATAACCTATTTCTTTTATATCTGAACAATATATGGCAGAATGATGCACCATAGTTTTTGTTTTCAAAATATACTCAAAGGTTTTTACAAAATATGCCTTTTCCCTTACAGGAGTTTCTCATGAAATTGCCAAAGATTGAGTTCAAGTTTTTTATTTTTTTCAAGTACTGGCTTATTATTAAAAAATAATTAGTTACAAACTGTGAAAAATACAAATGAATCTTTTTTAAAGATAAAAATAGGCTGGAAGAAAGAAAGATTTGGAGGGCAATTTATTTTCTCATTGCTCTAGAATTTTCTGTGGCTAAGCAGATAGAAATCAATTTTCTGAAAATGTTACAGCAGCTAATGAAAAGTGATGCAAAATATTGTACTTGTACTTTTTTTCATCTGAGAATTTATATAAACCATTTGGCAGGTGTTGGTAGATACACCAAACTGTTAATTTAATAAAAGCATTATGGGAATACCTCTCCCAGTACAATCAAGAGCTGCAAAAAAATCCATATTAAAATATTTGGTCACTGTAAAATCTTAGTCCTTTTTTTTTTGAATTTAAAATAAACCAAACAAAAAAGCACAACCTAAATGCATTTCTAATTCCTTTTGCACTGAAAATGTCAAAGCAAAATTGACATTCTGATGTTTTCTTCAAAAAATAGACAGTTTTGATAGAGTGGGTTTTTTCAGACAAGGAGCATGATGAATTCTGTATACATTCTTGAATAGCTTTAACTGACAAAGTCTGATTTTATTTTTCTATTAAAAGAAAAGAAAAGACTCCGTCTTGACTTGTGTTCATGCATCTTGATTTCTGTTCATACTTATTTAAAGACTTCTGCTATTTCCATGTGTATGTGAAATACCTAGTTATGCATATTAATACTATATATTAAAGGGTCTAAGAATTCACAATGTGAGTATCCACTGCAGTTCACTGTGTCTGATTGCTAATGTCCCCCCATTTGTGAGAAGTTAAAGAATGTGATTAACAAATAATAAGCAAGCACATCAACAAAGCAGATCAAGAATATAAGGGTTCAATGACAAAATGACAGCAAAGCTATAACTCAGAGCATTATTTCCATCCCAATATTTGAAAAAACAATAAAGGAGCAAGATTTATTATTTCAAATCAGAATCAGGGGGGAACAAAAAGTGCAAAATTTTAAAGGAATACCAACAAGAGTATTACAATGAATGGATCCTAACTACTTGATATATCTTCAGCTAAAAGGTAAATTGAGACAACTGGGTTGAACTGGACTTGCTGAAACTTAAAAACCTCATAAAAGTTAGACGAGATACGCACACAGGCATTTTTTTCTTTTCTTGCTTGTTTGTTTCATCTGTTACAAACCCTTGGGGTACATAAATAATACTTTGTTTGAAGAAGTTTATGTTTGAAATTGCTTTAATCATTCTCTGTCACAGGGCCCCATAGGAAAAAATGTCTCTCAGGTTTACAGAGTAAACAGGAGATTAGAGACCTAATATTCAGTCTGAGGGGTAAAATCATGTAGTTTCTGCTTAATGAAAAGTTAACAAAAACTGTCTCTAGTAAAATATATTGTAAGGAGTATAATAAAGCACCTAAACTAGAAGCAGTCAGAAATAGGGTAAAAAAATGAAATAAATACAATGAGATGAAAATGTCTTCCTCCATAAGCAGCTACATTTGCCAATTAAGTAAAACAATACTCAACATAGGACATGAGAATAGTAAACTAGACACAAAGCAATTTCATTGCAGATTTAGGTAATGCTGAAGAATATTTGGGACAACAGACATTTTGCTTATCACCTAATTACAAAAGCAGTATTGCATGTGATACCACTGCAAGATTTTTTAAAAAGCCACTAGAAAGAAACAAAACAATTTTGGGATCAGAATACATAAAAACCCATAGATTAAATAGACTTAGGTTTCACTATATCAAACAAACAAACTGAAAGTAGATTTAGATTAGTTATTAGGAAAAAATTGTTTTCTGTGAGGGTGGTGAGGCAGTGGAACAGGAAGCTCTTTTGGCTGGCTGGTTAAACACAACACATGAGAGCTTGAAGAAGAATTACCATTCTCATAGGGATGGGTAAGCCTATATCAGGGGTTTAGTTTACTTAAGTTCAACAGAGTATAAATAGCAATAGGATATGGTGCAGCAATTTCTGCAGTCTGCTCTAAAAAATTATTCTTTCCTTTAGGATACAAGGAAAAAATCAAAAGGAAAAAAATTAAAGAAAAGTCGAAATAATATAGCAAAGTATCTTATAATTTTTTTACGTTGTGAGTTGCTACATTTGGATTATCTAATTTTTCAGGTGTAGAAAAAATAGGAGCTGTAAAAAAACTAAAATGTATGTCAAAAATAATTGATGTCTGATTTTCATAGAGCAAAAAATGACAAAATGTGCATGCATTTTTCAGAACTATCTCACTAGACACTGAATAAAGTAGGTAGAAATTAAATAGAAGTGAGGAGATTTCAATGATATAAAGAGAAAATGAAGAAGAAATGCACATCATAGAATATCATCTGCTCTGTAAGCTCCAGGGAGAGCCCTCTGGTATCAAAGAATTGTTGGAAGCTGTGGTGGCTTGATCCTGGCTGCACACCAGGTGCCCATCAAAGCCACTCTATCACTTCTCAGCTAAACAGGGGAAAGAAAATATAACAAAAGGCTTGTGGTTTGAGATAAGGGCTGAGACATCACTCAGGAATTACTGTCACAGTCAAAAGAGGCTTGGTTTTAAGTTTCATTGTCAGTCAAATGAGAGCTGGATAATGAGAATTAAGAAAAAATATGAGAAGAGATTCCTTCTCTTTTCCTTCCCTCTTCCTCCCCTTCCCTCCCTTCCCCTTCCCCTCCCCTCCCCATCTCATTTATTTTCTTTTTTTCTTTATCTTTCTTTATCTTTCTTTTCTTCTTTTATTTTTCTCTTTTTATCTTTCTTTCCCAAAATATGAGTATTCTATGTTTGCAAATACAAAAAGGGCTGTTTGAATTAAGGTCTTGTCTGAAAATGGCAAATTGTAATAAGAATCTAAAGATTTACATGAGAAATTTTATTTGCCTTAGATTATTAAAATTCTGCAGGAACACAAGTGAAAAAAGATAGTTCACTTTCTCTGATAAAGTGAAGAAATTAAACTGGGGTTTTGCTTACCTAGTGACTAAAAGAAAGAAAAAGATTGTTACTCCTTTAGTCTACCTAACCTTTTATCCTATCTTCGAGTAAATCAAAACTTTGTAGAGGTGTGCATGTGTCTAATTGTTTGGTTGAATAATAGAAAATGCTGTGTTAGGTAAGAATTGAATCATTGGGGTTTTTTTGAATTAAAAAAAGGGGGTAGGGAATGTCACTTTCATATAAGCATTGTTAAAACTGTACAATGACAGAATTTTACATATCCTGATTGAGACCTCCTTCATAAAGGTAGGTGATAGGAATTTCGTGGTAGTCTTCTCATAGAAAAAATATCAAAGAATTGGAAAGGTGATTAAAATGTGTCACATGATGCAGCATTTTGTTTCTCTCTGCAAGTTTATTTTTAACTTAAATCAGACACACTCTTTACAATTGGCATTGAAGTATTTCATTAGAATCAAATAAATTTTTCTTAAATATGTACTGCTAAGATTGAACTTCAATTATAAATGACTCAAGGAAAAGTTTGAATTTTGTTAGATACTATTCTTAATTCATTCTGAATCACCAGCAAGTATAATCTAGTATGCTTCAGGATTTGAAACACTCGTTCCACTTTCCAGGAAGGAAATATTTTTGTTTCCCAGCCTGAACACTCCTTCTTCCTGAGCTTTGTCTTTCAATATTTTTCCACACATCAACATAAACATTAATTAATAGCCTTAACACACAACTAAATCATTAATGTGTCCTCCTGAGTTTAGATTGTCTATATTTCTTCTATGACAAAATAGTTTGCATATTTGAATGTCCTCTTGGTTTTGGACAGGATTTCAGTATCTTGAATATCTCAGATTATGAATGGGCAGCATACTACAGGCCCCCTTTCTCCATATATTGTGGGCAGAATTAAAAGCACTTTTCTGTCTTTGATCTACAACCCCAGACCCTTGAAACAACAGCAGTTTTTCTTTTTGTACTGCAAATTATATATCATCATTAAGAATTTGATTTTGCTGTGGTTGTGATTCCCAAAACACAAGCTGAAGCTTTGTTTCAGAAAATTTTGTTACAATCTATGGTATGTGTCTTTTTAATCTGTCTTCTACTGAACATAACTCCTGAAAGTCTTTACATATTTGACTTAGTTTTGTAGGTTTTTGTCTATTTCTGGAAATAGAGGTTATTTAGAGTGCCAAGTTGAGGAACATATCTGGCCAATAACAAAAGCAGCACTCCCTTTTCCTTATTTTTTCTTTTTTCCTCTTATCCCTTTTCTCTTCCTTTTTTCCTTTTTCCCCCTTTTTCCTCCTCCCTTTTCAATTTTTCCTTTTTTTTTTCTTTTCTTTCTTCTTAACATCTATAAGTTGGTTTAGTTCTATCTGAGTAATTTTCACCAGTACTTTTTTCTCCTCCCAAAGTCAGTTTCATATCACACTACTGTCAGCACAGTTTATTCATTCTTTAATGAGTGTTTAAGAATGGAGTGTACTTTTTAATTTTGAAAGAAATAAAATATATGATTGTGAGTTGTTCACTTGTTTTATCGCAACTAACCTTAAACAATTAGGATCTTTGCATTCCTTTTCCTTTGGCTGCCCTCATTATTTCTATTGATATCTTTTCTCAGTCTTCCATCTGTGCTGATGAGAATTTCCTTCTTTGGTGTAAGTGCATAGCCTTTATATCATAAAAACTGATGAAGATAATACCACAAGTTAAAGAAATCCCAAAAACTATTCTTTGGAAAAAGGTTATTTCTAGCTTTACATAATTAAGTTCCTACCCTCAGGAGAAGCTAAAAAACATCCTGAGATAATATGCATGGTGTTTGATTACAAAAATGCAAAAACAAACAAACAAAAAGCTGTGGATGTGCTATGGTAAAATGAATGTATTAAGTGCAATTTCTGAACTAACCAGAAGAGTGGTTGCATCTCATATCTAGCCTCACTACTCCCTTATTTCTATTTTACTGTCTAATTCTTTTGCTTTCCCATAACGGAGTCAATAATGTGACCTAGGCAGTCACACAAGGATGAGTTGAACTCTCTGACTTTCACTCAAAATCTCTTTACAACACTGTCTTGGAAAAGCAGAATGCAACACATTCAGAAAGGCCCATTCTTATTATTAGTACAGTTTAAATCACCAGCTGAAGTGATGGAAAATCACTGCATTGCATCTGGTCTTCCCTAAATGTGACAATGTGACATTCTCTTCTGTCAGCAATCTGACCCAACCCAGTGGGGACCTGGTGAGGGTCAACATTAGGCTGCAAAGTAGAAGGCAGAAGGTAAAAGCAAGTCTGTGGCTCTGTTCTGGATATTCCTCACAACCTGCTGTCCTGATTCTATGCAATAGTCTTGAATGTGCATTTTAAGGTGATGGTAAGACATATGGTGTTGATGGAAAAATTTGGAGAAACCTCCTTGCCCATATTAAGCAACAGCATGCTTTTGGAATTCTACTCTAAAAAAATTGGGATCATCATCATCATCATCATCACCACCATCATCCTGGTTTTCAGAAGAAGAAAAAATGGCTTTGGTCTCCTGCTGCTGCAAAGCCAGAGAGTGGGTCACAATGTTAACACCACCACCTTGACAAGTGCTAGGATGCTGTCTTATAAACAGATTTGTTCTGCACTGCCAGTGTTTTTGAGGAAAGATAAATGAAAGGATGGGGTCACTTTTTCATCTTCATCATCTTTAGTACTATTCACTGTAGTCTCTAGTTTATTCATTGTCATTTCTGCCATATGGATGAGTTTTTCAACCTTGGATTTGTTTTATTCAGTAGATATTTAATTGCTGCTGCCTAGGCTGAGGGACTGGAAAGCTTACCTTGAAGTCTGTTTTATCCATTAAATTTACAATAATGAAACATTAAAATTTTGAATACATAAAAACTAATCATTGATGTTGACAAAGGATCATTGAAAGTCTGCTTCAGCCCAGTATGCAATTCTAAATTCTATTTCATTTTAATTACATATGAAATTACAATGAAATGAAACAGATGAAACAAGCGTATAGGTGCATTACTCGCATGCTGTTTTGGTATTTATTTTTTATATTTGCAGTGGATGATTAAATCATAATAACTTGAAATTTATTTTACACTGATGTCACATTCTTGGTTGTTACATAGTCTTCTTTTGCATACAGCTACTCTGAGCTACTGGATAATAAAACAAAATTCTCTAGCTTCACTAAATTGTTTCTTCTGCCTAGATATACAGTTGAAATCTTTCTATGAAAGTCATGAACCTCAACTGGGAGTGAAGAATAAAAGCTTTTGTAAAGGTAAACACTCAGTGCTTTAAATACTAGGCCTCTGGAAGCAGCTCAACAATTGATTTTCATATTAATAATTTCTTAATCAAATCAATCTATGTGACATGTACATGTAGGAAAAAAATTACATTCACATCTCTTCCTGCATGTGCATGCATTCCCTAATGACCAAATAAATACAGAAGGATGGGGTCACCTGTGAAAACTTCCCACAGTACTGTTCCCTTGGAACATTTGCCAGCAAAACTCTGAAGGAGAGCAGATGACAAGTGACTTTTTGTTTAATGCACCTCAGCTTATAAATGTATGCTTTCAGATACCAGGAGGCAGAATCTGAATTATTTTGCCTTCCTTTCCTCTTGACCTAGAAATGTGTCTGGTAAAATTTCTGTAAGGAAAATAATTCAAGTTCCCCCATTCCAATACAAATTTTGCAATTTTGCTTCCAAATAAAACATTTGATTATCTGGATTTGTTGTTGCTGCTATTTTTTGGATGCCACATTACTGAGGGGTCTCTTTGAACCCTGAATTCTTATGCAAAACACCCAGCACACTGTATAGTCTTCAC
The DNA here is from genome assembly GCA_035582745.1 of Loriotus luctuosus. NCBI lineage: Eukaryota > Metazoa > Chordata > Aves > Passeriformes > Thraupidae > Loriotus > Loriotus luctuosus. The sequence goes on along the minus strand of JAWWEY010000130.1, from coordinate 33,935,008 downwards.
ATCGGCTGAAATGATAAAATATTTTTTTCTGAATTAGAAAGAACATGAAGTCTTCTCAAAACCAAAGTAAATGCTACAAATATAGGCACCGGTAATCAATCTGGATTTAAATAGTGTAGGAATTCTATGAATACTTTTATTTTTGAAATAAAAAATAATTATCTTTTCATCTTTAACAGTCTGTTAGGTTTGTGGGGGAAATATGTTGTGAGCTACCTCTGTGTACTGATTTGCTTTCTTACCAGAGTTGCTATAAAATTTAAGAAGGTCCTTCTGAGACAAGAAAGATTTATTTCACCTGTCATTTGGAACTCAAATTCTAATGTGTTTTTGGAATAAGCATAAATAAACGTGAATATTTTTCATTGTTCTGATTATAAAATCTAATAATTATACAGATAAAGTAGGTACGATAGTTATTCACTGAGCATATACCAAGTTACTGTAGAGGGACCAAGGCAGATTTTCAAGCTCTCTACAGTACTCCTTGGGAGTCCATTTACTAGCTTTGTATCTGCAGAAATTTTGTGGAACAGAAGAAACTCATCAATGCAAATGTGTGGATAGCTCACACTTGCTTAAAATGGAACAGGAAAGTAAAACGGAAAATGGCTTCTTTGGAGCTAAGATGGAGCACAGAAATTTCACTGTTCCATCTGTGGTACACAAATTCCAGATAATTGAGCTTTTACACCCCTGCTGTGCTACTGTCTGCTGTTGGAAGTTCCCACATCATTGCATACACCATTAAAATTTCCATTAGCAAGTTCTCTACTGGAAATGATCAGGTGTTTCTTGGTCACAATATTCTTTTTTGAGGCCTTATCTGGGAATCTCATATTACTTTTTCTGCATCACAGTAATTTGACCAGTCTACAAGTAATAGTATCTAAATATTGCCCTCTATTACTAAATTAGTAGGAATGAAATTGTTTCGAAAAGGCAATGTCTTCCTTACTAAAACTTTAATAATCCAGTGCTATGTGATTTTTAATAAAATATGTGAGAAACTGTTGGATGCTGTCTGTTGGTGCAGCAGAGTTATCTTGTGCACAAAAAACAGTCTATCTAATATCTAACTCTCCGTCCTTATCCTGACTAAAAAGTTACCTCTCATGCTTTTTTCCCCCCTTTTGTTCATATCCTCTTATTCTGGGATTAGACAAGACTTGCACTCATAAATCACGAAATTTTTGGCAAGAAAATATGAAAATCTGTTTTCCTGGATGATTTTTGAATGACACAGTGTCCTGACAGCAGTGAAGTCTAAGCCTCTGAGTCAAGAATCTTCTCTCACGTTTATAACAATATATCCATATTAAGAATGTGACATCTTATGTCAAATGTGGTCACAGAACTTTTAAGACATGCAGCAACCCAGTTTGGAAAGGACTGCAAAAGACATTCTTATTCAGCCTATTGTGGGAAAGGGAGCCTAGATGAAATTATCTAGTACACTTCAACTACGTCTTGAAAATGTGCAGAGATGGCAATTAACCATATACTTGGAGATGATGTTCCAGTTATTGATGGTTCTCACTGTAAAAAAATTCTTTCTTACATCAAAGTGTAACTTATAAGCTTTTCCATTTGTCTTTTCCATGTGTCCCCTCTGGATAAGAAAGCCTCCATCCTCTTTGTAGACACCCATCAAATACTGGAGCACTTGGAGTGGTCCCCCAGAGCCTTCAGGGACAAAAACCTCATTTCAATATTCTTTCCTCATAAAGTTGTCTCACCAGCCCATAGGTCATCTTTCTGACCCGCCCCCCCCCCGCTTTGGTCTGTCTCCAGGTGGTCTGCATCTTTTTTTAATTGTGGGGACCAGAAACTGGACACTACTCCAGGTGCAGCATGACAAGTACTGAGTATTTTGGGATTATCACTTCTCTCTCTGTGCTATTAATACCCCTGCAGATGTTTTTGCCTTCATTACTGCTGTGGTGTACTGACTTGTCCATCAGAGCTCTTTCAGCTGCTCCCCAGCCACACATCTTTGTCATCCCAGGTGTGGGACCTCCCACTTCTCTTCACCTTAAACTTCATTCCCTTCAGAGGGACATAAGTGAACTGTCCTAGTTCACTTATGTCCCTCTGAAAAGTATTTTCCCTGATTGTTCTGATTTTTGCTAGGATACAGTTTTTCTTCTTCCTAACTGGTATTGTGATGTTTTTGCAGATTTAGTATGAGAATAATGACGATTATTCTCATATAAATTCTGAATTAGACAGAGTATTAGACAGAGTATGACGCACTGATGTTTTGGTTGTTGCTGAGTGTGGCTTACCCTGTGTAAGTCAAGGACTCTTCAGTTTCTCATGCCCTGATAGTGAGAAGGCTGGAAGGCCACAAGAAGCTGGGAGGAGAC
>JAWWEY010000130.1:33896068-33924417 GCA_035582745.1 Loriotus luctuosus | reverse complement strand
TGTAGTCTGAATATACTTTCTTTTAATTTAAAAAATGATTGACCTCTGTACTATCACAGTAGGCTCTACTAAAAAGTCTGTGGCCCTTTTTCTTTGTAAACCCCACTAATTATTGAAAGGCTATGAGGAGGTCTCCCTGGTGCCTTCTCTTCTTCAGACTGAACAGCCCTAGTTCTCTCAGCCTTTTGTCATAGGAGAGACATTCTATCCCTCTAATATTTTTTGGCTCTCCTCAGAACTGGCTCAAGCAGATGTATGTCTTTCCTGTGCTGAGACCCCCAGACCTGGATGGAGAACTGTACCTGGGGTCTCATAAGAGCGAGTGAGGGAGAATTACCTCCCTCAAACTTCTTTGTCACATTGCTTTTGATGCAGTCCGTGCTGTGGTTGGCTATGCTCCAGGCTTCTAATCTTCTCTCAGAAATGGTAATAATGTATGTATAGACCCCAAAGAAGATTCTTCTTTTCAGTACCATTGAAAACTTTTAAAAGTAAAATAATCAGACTATTTTGGAGCAGTGATTTATTTAGGTGAATATCGCCTCTGTGTCAAAAGCCTGTAACAGATGCCTGCCTACTTTTTTTGTGCTAGTCAACTGGACATGGCTAGGGTACAAGTCTGAGAACTTATTCTGATGATTGAAGACAGAAGATGCCCATAAGCACAATATAATTTGTGTCAATGAATACTTTCTCAGAACATGCTTGGGAATGGTTCCAGGCTTCAGTGCAAGATATTGGCTGTTTCCAGCAGACACTAACCTTTGAAAAGGAAAAAAATGTTGTCGAGATGTAAACCATTACAACCTACTAGCTTAAGGCCTGAAAAAGTTTTTACTAGTTATAACTTTGGTGTTTATAGTCCATGGTGAATTTTTTTTTGTATAAATTGATTCAATTATTTTCAGACCATAATAAAAGGAGATTAGTTGCTCTGCTGCTTACTTGTGTATCATGTCTCTGAACTGTGAACAGTATTCAAGAGTTAGTCAGGCTGAAACTTTATAGAGTAATACATAGGAATTTAGCTGCATATATGTTCTCATAGCTATTATTTTGTAAAAATTTCCAATGTCTCTTTTATGCCTAGAATATCTCTAAGATGTTACAGTCATCACTGTGTATCTAAACTGAGGATTGATCTTGTTCATCACTTTGTGTATTTAGCTGCATTTAATTTCTTATGATGCCTTCTTGACTAGTTTTTAGAGTTGGCAAAATTATTTTGTAATATTTTTTGACTGGTTTTAAGTTTTACACTGATAGATAATTTTGAATTATCAGATTAACTACATCCCCTTTTAAAAATAATTTGGGAATAAGATGTATAGTGCTACTTGTAGGATTCTTTAGGTTCTTTGAACCAGGTTAGGGTTCTTTGTGCCAGAAACTAACAAAATCTTGGGTTTTTATTTGTATTTTTTTTCATATTAATATGTGAGAGAAAATTTCCTCTTAGCTCTTAGTAGTTTATAGGGTTTTATGTGAAGGGCTGGGGAACTCTTTTTAAAAGGACCAAATATAATTTTGAAACAAAAACTCCTTTCTGAAACAAAGTTTGTGAATACAGTGTCTATTTCTCGAGTTTGGACCTCTGAGAGAGTAAGGAGAGGAGACTAATCTCTGTGCTACTCTGTGACACTTCCATAGAAGATGCAAAATCTGAGAAACCTTGTATCAAATGATAAATGAGGTGTCTCAGGGGAAAGAAACAGAGAGGCTCTTGAATTTTCAGGTAGACACGAAGTTTAGGTTTTCCTCCATGCTGGACAAAAGAACCTTGAGAACCAATAAACATTGGTTCTCATTATAGCTGCAAACTGAAAGCTTACAACCATGGTAATGAAAGGATGCATGTTTACTTTTCTAAAGAAGTTTTATTGAAGATCAAGAGCTACCTAACCAGTTTGTTTTATTCTAATAGGTAGCTTAACCTATTCAATCTTACTAGGAAAACGAAAACATGGTTGTTTTTATAGTCCCATATAACCTGTTCAACTGTGTCAGTATTTTCTCCCGATAGTAGAAACTGATAAAAAATAGCTCAAATGAACAAAGCAAAGCAAATAAAAAACCAACACCAAACCCAGCAACCAACCAAAAAAAAAAATCCCCCAAACACATTTCTTTAGAAATAAGTAAATAGATTACATTTCACAAGAGCTAAGCATGTGCACAAGGCAGAAGGAGAAAATACCAGTAAAAGAGAACTGTTAGGATACTCTTGAGAAAACTCAAGTTGGTATGACAAGATCATACAGATTTGGAGGAGCAGGGTGCTGAGTGGGCTGATCTAAATAATTCTGGAAGTTGGTAACACATCAGCTATACATTCCCTTCTCCCTTTCATCATGGTAGGACTCACAGCCTCCTCCTCTGAGGGCCTACATTGTGCCAAGCACACCCGTGTCCCTCTGGGAGCTATCTGGGGCCCAGCGAGGCTGGACTGACAGCTGACCAGAACTGTGACAGCAGTTGGACTTGTTTTTGCAGCTGGTGCATTTGTTGGTCATTATACCTTCCACCTTAGGAAAACATTGGAGCAGGCGATTACAGAGACAGTAAAGTGGATTTTGACCTCTAGTCTTTCATTATACTATAAAGGAGGATTTGAACAGAAAATGACTGGATGAGAAGTTAGTCTTTTTTTAAGTATAAGTCAATGTACTGTCAAGGCCAAAATCAAAACAGCTCACAGAAAAACTATGAATCATCTTTATAAAGGAAAATCATCTTAATTAACAACAAAAGTGAATGAAGAAAAAGATTTATCACTGTTGGAATTCAGTGATAAAATCCAGGGAAATCCAAAGCTTTGGCTCATAGGAGATTCAGCAGATATATTATGCAGCATCTCGCTTATTTTCTTCTGTAGAGTCCTTAACACAATACATTCTTTCCACAACTTTATCTTTATTATGCATCTGTTAGGACATTATCCTTGCATTTGCTCCTTTTTTACTTTTTTCTTTTTTTCCACGTAAAACAGAGATTGCACTGTCTTGTCCCTGAAGAAATGAGAGATAACGCTTTTGGTTTATTGCAGAGGTGAAAAGTAAAATGACTCTTTCACTCCTGATTTCCAGAGCACTGTGACAGGATATGAGTACAAAAATAACTCAAAGTAGCTCACTAGACTTTTATGGGTTTGAAGTCTGTGATATTGATACATTAGTTGAACAAATCAACTGTAGCTTATGTCTCTGGTGGAGGCACATCAGGTCAGAGAAGGTAAGAAATCTTACAAAGAAATAGAAGTAAAAGTATGAATGTATTCATTTTCCTTGTCTTTATATTGCATAATAGTAACCATACTCATAAATACATACAGAAACATATTTGCAGTGTGACCATGCATCTCCTCCCAGACAGGAAAGTGTTAAACAATAGAGAATCTGACAGACGAAGTGCAAGACCACTGAAATTAGCTGTATGTTTTAAATGGCAAAATATATGCACATGTATGAAACATTCTTGGAATTGGTTGGAATTAAGTTTTGAAGATACATACAGTTTTGAAGATAAGTGCACAATTTTCTGCTTGGAGTTCAATCTATGCAATCTGCAGTATAAAATTATGCTATACAGTCATTAATACGCAGGCAATCTCTATTATTTTTACATATAAACACTTCTAATGTTTTCACTATCACACTTATAGAAGCAGAAATGAAATCATAAAATCATAGAATTATTTGGGTGGGAAGGGACCGTAAGGATCATCTTACATCAACTCCCTTACCACAGGCAGGGACACCTCCCAGTAGACCAGGTTGCTCAGAGCTTCATCCAACCTGACCTTGAACACCTCCATGGATGGGGCATCCACAGCTTCTCTGGGCAGCCTGTTACAGTGCCTCATCATCCTCACAGTAAAGAATTTCTTCCTAACACCTATTCTAAACATACCCTCTCTCAATTTAAAACTGTCACCTTTTTCTTGTCACTCTCTCCCAGCATGAAATGTCCCTTTCCCTCCTGTTTATAAGCCCCCTTTAGGTACTGGAAAGATGCAGTGAATTCTCCATGAAGCCTTGTTTTCTTCATTCTGAAAAACACAACACTGTAAATATATTCTTATCCCTGATTTCACACAACTGCCTCTAGGTATTTTCTTTCTTATCTACTAAAAGCATCATAAAGGGAATTTAAACCTATGGATAATGACTCATACTTCTTTTAGATGGCACATAGGTTAATGCTGCTGTTCATACTCACGCCAAAGCTGTGCTAATTACAAATATTTCTTGCCAAGTAAAGCATCTATGATTAGAACATGGAGGCCTCCAATCCTCCTAAATGGTATGCCCCATAAAATAAGATGTCTTTTTTATTGTTCTGTCATGGCTTTCCAATGAAGGTTAAAGAGAAGCTGTAACTGTCATCTGAAGAAAATCTAGCAAATTGAAATCTTATACCATTGTAACAATTAGACTTATACTAACAACACAAAGATGAAAAAGCACTACATGCACATATATTCTCCTAATGAGCTGCTGCTGTGTAGAAATGCATTTTCATCAGACAACTTGTTCAATGATCATTATTCACTGGTCCTAGATCAAGAATAAAGTAAAATATGCTGACACTCTCACTAAGGAACATCTTGAAAATATAATCTATCAGAAATGCATAGTCTCAAAGGCAGTTAAACAGGAATGTTGTCTTGGAAAAACAGCCCAGTGTACTGTAGTCAGTTAAATCAGATCCTCTCATAACTGGCAATATGGAGCTGACTACAGACTGTATATGAAAGTTGACAATGAACATCATAGCCCTCCTTACTTTAGAATCTGGGGTGTAAGATTTAATGCAGTATGCTGTATGGCTACTGTAAGAGTATCACAGTTCAGCAGAAAAAACCCTCCAAAACCTTGTCTTCCATATAGGCCAGAATCAAAGGAGCTGGCTGTGACTAAGCTTAATTCCTGATTTTAACCAACTTGACACTGTAATTCTGGTTGTGGTCCCAGGTGCAGCAGTAGTGTGCATTACATCATTAGATTGGTCTCATTCGTGATCTGATCACAAATTCACCAATACTGTAGTTAACCATTGCAACACTATGTCTGGTTGAGCTCAGCAAGAACTTTCACAAACATAGATTTACCAGTAGTTCAGTTTTTTCCAGCAGCAGGTTACAGATTCTTTTATATTGCTGCTAATAAATTCACTAGACCGGCAAAATATAAATGTATAGTGATATATGAAGGTGTTCCCAGGTATATCTCAACATGGTTGGAGGTACAAATCTTACCAAAGGGTCACTCCTGGATGGTGGAGGAGAGAAAAGCAAATCCATCAGTTTTTCTATAAAGTGGCTGTATTCTCATTCTCTACAACTGAGAATTTTAGATGTCAATTTATTTATTCTCACTTTTGGGAGAAGTGGAGATGTGACTCTAGTCCAGTATTTTGTCACTGCCATTGTAAAGGGCATGGGGAAAGCCAATTTTTATGTGAAAGAGGTATATAGAATGTAACATTTACTGAGGGTCTTGCATAAGGACTGAACAGGACCATTGCTCATTAGCATCATTACCTCTTTTCCCTGGTTGATTGCAGTGATAAAGGTCATCCAGCCTCCACCTGATACCCTATCACCTTCTCAGCATGACATCATGCCATGAGCCTCATGCCTCATGGCATGTCTCGTGGCTGTGGGACTGATTTCCTACAGCTGTATATGAAAGTAACATTTTATTATCACATTGGGGTCTGGCCATCCAATTTAATGCCGTCCCTTTGAGGTTTTTGGTGCAAAGGCTTTAGAACAACAGCTCTCAAGGAGAGTTCATCCATGCATGCTGCAGTAGTCCTTTTAATTTATCCAGTTTAGCTGTTTTGGGTTTTTTCTTTGATGCTGAACATTAAGGTTTACATAATAGCAAAAAATATAAAAAATTGTCAAAAACAATTCAATCCACTGTGTATATCTTATGTTTGAATACCAAATAATTGTATGTTTTGTGTTCTAATTCTGTATGAAAATGTATGTGATTTATGTCACGTTCTAACAGTTGTATCAGTCTTCACTACTTTGTATCTTCAATAATTTTTAAAGATGCATTAATGATATATAAAGTCAGTATTCCAGACATTCATTATCTTCCCCTCAAATTTAAATTGAATTTGAATTCCAAATATCTGTCCTAACATTCAGGTACAGTGGGTATCAAGTAACACACAGCTGCCAAGTTACCACCACTACCTAACTTGGCATGTTTTACATAAGACATAGAGTAATGGAAAGCCTTCTTCACTTTTTTTCAACAGACCCTGAAGACAGAAATCCTGTTTTAATTTCAGTAAGTGTTTTCTTTCTTGTCCAACATCTTTTCAAATGAAATAGACAGCACAGGCACAGTTTTCTGAAAGATCACTTTCACAGTTGAAGAAGTTTTGAGAAGACTACATATAATTGACAATACAGTCATTGCTATTTTTACCAATAAGATTCTATCCATTTCAATTATACCAGCTTAGAACTGAAGTGGCAAATTGCACCTTCTGGAAACTACAGAACAAACTAAAAAGTGTTTCAGTGTCATTGTTATAGTGCTTTTCTTATTTCTGCTTCACTTACACTTAAATGACTCATATTTTTGAGTAACCTCAGTTTTCTCATCTGTCAGTGAGAAGTTCAGGACCCAAGGCAAGAGGACTCAACTATTTTTTTTTCTTTTCTTAAAGGGACAAACAATCATAATAATGAAATCTGTAACTTCATTATTGTCTCTGTTTCCCTCAAGCACCACTCAAAACCCATATGCTACTGTGAGAATTATTTGAAAGATTTGGTGTTGTTTTGCTTTTTCTTCCCTTAAGGTAAATTTCTACCAAGTATTTCTAGTATTTTTGAAAGTATCTAGCCTTACAGATATTTGTGCTGTGTGAATAATTGTTGTCAGGCTACTTTATCGTTAGATACAAATATCTGTATTATCTGATCCTATACAGACATATCTAATTCTCTCATTCACAGTGTGTGCCTCCATAACTTACTTATCAATGATAAATGTAAGCATGAAAACCTTGTATTCATCTTGGAAATGTCCTAAGGCACTCCTGGTTAAACATACACATTTTGCATAAAAGGAATCTGAACTATGTGTGACAATTAATTATCTGGAAACAAGAGCCATGAATAGTTCAGAAAACCTAATAATTGCTTATTTAAATTAAGTTAGGAAAACATAATGATCTAAGTTACACATACCCCTCTTGAATTACTTGAGAAATGAAATCTTGAAAAAGTAATCCATATATTGTGACATTGGAACTATGTTTTCTTTCATACTGATTTTCTTTTCTATTTTGCGTTAGTCATCAAAATGGAAGACAAATATGTCTTCAGTGTAATTGGAAAATAAACTCCAAATAATATACCAAATATAAAGTTTGGCAAACTGCAGTAAATTTTCTCACTTACACCTCTATTTCACATCATTCAGAAAAGTGCAAAAAAGCTAATCATTAGGAAATTGTAAGAAAAATGGAGAAAATAAATTACTGAGTTCTTTGACACCTGCAGAAATTACTTCATTTGCTCACATGTCATTTTGGTCTTTTGGAGAGTATTATGGATAGTATCTAAATAGTTTGCACAAACAATAACAAGCTTCAAAAATAAGAAAAATATGATGGCTTCTTTTTTTAATATTCTGGTCCACATTTTGTTCATGTGAAATAACCACACTTATAAACAAGAACACATACTTCACAGAAAAAGAACATATGATTCACAGATAATTACCAGCTGTGTTACAAATGCTGTTTTAACTCCTTGAGAAGATTAATCTATGCCCTAACCAAATGTTGATTTTCACCTGGTCTCCCACCAGAGGAGAAGGTAGCTCAGGGTCTTGTATCAGGGGACACCCACAATGCATACTGGCTATGTTTCTGATTCAAATATCCTATTCCTGTCTGTTTCAATTTACAAAAATATACCTTCTATCAAGGTAAAATGAAAAATCTTCCAGTTTTCAAGACTTGTCATTGAGGAGCTCCACTAGTAATGAACTAAAAAGGTTTAATGGAGATTTAGCCTTCAGAGAAGCAAGCTATAATGGACTTCCCAGGTCCGAAAGGGTGGTCTCCCACTACAGTGACTGACTTTCTCCAGCTGAGGCTTGGAGCAAACCATGCTCTGTTCCATTGAATGGGCTTTTGAGTGACATGCAGCTGTGACACAAACATTGTGATATCCTGCCTGCTGTTTACGGTTGTGTCAGTGAATTTCTGATGATAAGTGATTGTTTGGATTTTGCCACTGACAGAAAGGTACAGCAGTGACCTTTAATCCAATGAACTCCAGAGCAGGAAAAAGGGAGAAATCACACCTCACTTTTTTTTTTTTCTGCTTTTTTTTTTTTTTTTCCAGCTGTATCTCAAGGGCTTTTAACATTGCAAGGGAAGTTGCTAGTTCTATTGTGTTAGTTTCAACTGACACAATATGCTAAGTAACATGTCTTAATGTATCTTAGGGAAAACAGAATATATCACAAGGTATCATAGAATCATAGAGTGGTGTGGGTTGCAAGGGTCCCTAAAAATCATCTTGTTCTAACCCCACTGCCCTAGGCAAGGACACCTTCCACTACACCAGGTTGCTCAGAGCTCCATCCAACCTGGCCTTGAAGACTTCCAGTGATGGAGATCCCCAGATTATCTGGCCACCCTGTTCCAGTGCCTCACCACACTCACAGTTAAGAATTTTTTTCTAATATCTAATCTAAACCTACTGCCTTTCAACTTGTAGCCATTACCTCTTGTCCTGGCCATGTCGTTGTAAATGGTTTTTCTGCATCTTCCCTGTAGGTTCCCTCAGTTACTGTAAAGCTTCAATTAGGCTGCCTAAAGCTTTTTCCATTCCAGTCTGAACAATACAAATTCTCTTAGCCTTTTCTTGTAGGAAAGCTACTCCTGCCCTCTAATCAACTTGACCTCCTCTGGACCCATTCATAAAGTTCCACTCTCCACAAAGTCCAGATTATTTTTATTTCCTCATAGTTCTCTTAGACTGTTATACATGAAAAAGTAAATTTGACCTGTGTAAACAGCTGAGGCAAGACCCAGGGGTTTGCAACTTGTTACTCTTACCTTGTGCCAGGTTTCCCTTTCATTCTGCCTGCCCAGTCTGACATGTGGGCAGTTTTTTAGATGCTCTGTACGAAGACTCAGGACTGATGACTTGATACCCATAGGTGCAATAGGTTTAACAACATGTTGACAAACAGTGTAAAGTTTGCACCAAACATTTGCCATTAAGTGCTATATCTAGTTTCATTGTTACGCATTAGCATGTAAGAGTGCAGTACACCTGATCCATATAGAAAAAATACAAAATGTGCTACTTAAGTGCAAAACATCTGTACAAGGAAAACAATAAAATTTGATGCTTTTAAAACTTTTTATGTCCTCTGTAGGTGTTCTTGAAGGATGGATGCACATGAAGAATGGTGAGGCACAAAGATTTTTAGATTGCTCCTATGGCTTGGCCCTGAGAATCTGAAATCTTGGGCAAATTCCCCGCGTTAAAAGAAATTAGGTCTGAAGGAAAAAGACCATCAAATGATGAAGGGGTGAATCCTGAAAGAAAAACAAACCTTGACTAGCAGGGGTTTTCAGAATTCAAACCCCTACACTTTGGTTAAATCTGATGTTCAATCAAAAAGAATAAATAGAGGATTTGAATTTCTGTGGTATCTATAAACTTCTTTTAACACATGAGGAAACTAAGAGGTAAAACCTACTATTTTAGATGAATTTTAGTTACAATTATCTCCACTGTTGACTATTCATAAGCAATAAAGTCCACTGATAAAAACATGTCCCCCACAGAATATTTTAGATTACACAACAATTTTAAGGCAGAGCTGGAAATAAATCTCTGTCTACCAGGCCAATCCTGAACTACAAGCTGATCCTCCTTCTGGAAGTCTTAATACTATATCATAATGACCCTTTCAGTTTCCATTCAGACTCCAGTAGCGGTTCCTGGAGATTCCAATCTGAAATCCAGGCTAAAATGAGTGTATCTTGAGGATGAACTTTTTAAAAGCTCTTTGAGAAGTCACTGTGCAGTTCTACTTTACTTTTGATTCACTCTTCTTAAGGAGTTAATTTAGACCCATTTTTAATATGCAAGCAATACCAAAATGAGTCAAAAGGTATCTTAAACAACTTTCTTCTCAGGATAGGGTACAAAATAAAGTGGTCTTTACACACAATTACTTGCGGACATCTTCTGCTACCCTCAATATTAGCAGCTTTTACTAGTGCTCTTATTATCATTGTAATATTTATAATTAAGATGCATGATAAAAATACAAACTTGTATTAAATAATATATAATACAAAAAATGAGTGTCCACAATAAAAGTACTGAATTTCATATATTAAATTTATTTGCAGATAAATTTACTATTCCACTTTATTAAATTTGTATAGGATTCATGCAATAAGTGAGAATTGCTACCTGGTGCATATGACTTTGGAAACTGAAAAAAATGTAATAATATATCATAGAAAAATATAAAATTATTTAAGTACATAAAATGTTTTTATATTTTACTATGTACAAAATGCATGCTATTTATTTTAGTATATATGAAAATATTATGTATTATATACAGTGTAAGTCAAAATAGAGCATATAGCAAAATGTTGAAGTATGTAAAAATATTTCAGTATATAATTCTCCTATATATTTTTTCTCACATAGAAATGTTTGTCAGAGCCCATGTTCTGTCTTATATCTTTCTAAAATACTTACTTTAAGATATCCAATTATTTTCTTTTGCAGCGTTATATGTAAAACAATAGTAAAATCCAGTTTTTCCTGAACCTTCAGTCTTTTGATTTTACTTTAAAATACATTAACGGGAAACAGATAAGGGCATATGATCTTAATAAATGGTGTAACAATACTAACACATTAAAATGCTTACATTTAAAATTTAAACAGCTTGAAATAATCTGACAAATCTATACCTGTCAGAGAAGTGCTGAAAAAATTTGACAGCACAAGCAAATCTGTCCATCCACTGATCAACCCCCAGTTTCAGTGCAAAAAGAAAATGGTATAGTATAAAAGAAATATTTGCGTCTGGGTGTGGCAGGTGTAGACAAGACAAATTTGTGGATTTTTGGCTAAGAGTAAATGACAGTGAGAAATTTCCCCAAACTCCCCAAATATTTGCAAAGGTTTTTAACAACAGGAACATTCTTCTCCTATTGTTAAAGGAGATATAGTCACCTGCAGTGACACTTTAATTTTGTCCTTACTGGGCTTATGAGTAGGTCATCTAATTTTGCAGTTCAAGATATTGATCTCACAGCCACTTAAAATATAAATTTAGCTTCAGGCAGTATTAGGAGTTCTGTAGGTATGCAGCTTCTCTGTAGCAGACAGTCGAACATCTGAATGAATTGCATGATAACACTTCCTCTCCACAGCACTAATGTTCTTGCAACATTACTTAAGTGTGCTTTTACCTGCACAATGTGTTTTAATCAGTGCACCTGTTTCATTTCTTCTAGCTGGTAATGAAATTTCACTCACACAGAGGTGATATAGGAGATAAAACAAGGTATTCTCTTGTCAAGAAGAAAACACTTGTCAGTAAAAATCTCACACTGGTTTTACCACTTTATTTAATGACATAAATGAAAAACCAAATCACCAACTAACATAGTATGAATATTTCTCAAGAGTTCTGTTGCTTCTAGAAAACGTTCCCAACCAAAGATGTAGATGGGTGTCAGCTGCTGGACTTTCTCCTGAAAATTAGTGCAAGAAATGTGCCAAGTGAACTGCAGTGCAGTGTCATATCAGGATCCGAGGCAGCTCTCAAGTTCATTCAGGAGTCTTATCAGATTTGGCCAGAATTCACAGCAAAACTGTTCTCTGGGGTTGTTTTGCCAATAAATCAGTCAACCCGGGAGAACTGGAGGGGCAGTATAAAGGAAACAGCTCAAGGAAATAATGGTATCTGAAAATTTTTGTTCATTTAAGTATATATGGGTGTACATTAATTTCTCAGTTGCCTCCACATCCTTATTTTATTGATCATATAACAAGTCTGATTTTTTTCCGAAGGTATTGCTTTACTAGCCTGCAGCAAATCTACTAAACCAGTATTTTTTATTATTTTTAAGCCTTCTAGGTTTTGTTTGCATAGCTCAATTTTTTTGTCGGTATATTAACAAAGAGTAAAAAAAAAGAAAAACTTGAGATATTTCCATTCAATCCCTTCCTAACTATGAATTAATCTATAAAGAACATAGATTTGCCTGTGTTCAAGAAGAACATTATGAATGCCAACATTAAAAATGGAGGTAATGTTAATAATTGTAAGATTTGCTTCATTTGGACCCTTGGCAAAATTTTTGGTGACTGATGACTGCCAATTTCACAATAAGAGGGACAAGACAAATGAACATCACTATTCTACACACTATTTTAACGATATGCATATATAAGGAAACACTGCACATGTACATACTTTATTGTCCCTTGTATTATGACTTAAGCTACAACCAGCAACATAGGATTGTAGAAAATATTAGAAAAGTGATGGGATGATGAAGAGAGACAGCTTGTGGAATTACCAGAGTTATTTATGAATTCAGTGCAAAGAAAAGCATGATCTTTGCTTAAACTGATCACTGGGTAAAATCATTGAGCCAGTGAATTTTAGAAGACATATGGAAATTTTGTCCCCTAGAATAATCAGAAACTCACATGTGGAGGAACTGTAGTTGTAAGTTACAAACACTGCAGAGAGACTTGTTATCTTCCAATGGTATTTCCTTCTTTAATCAATTTATAACCAATGTTATTTCTCTCACTTCTGAGCATTCTTAACCACTATGCTGTTGGATAAAATATATATATGGACTTTGTAACCACAGGTGCAAAATACTGATAGACAGTCATCTGAGAAGTTTCTGCCCTTTATTCAGTGACCCAGTAGGTACCTAAGTACTTTCCAGTAGTCATTAGACAAGAGAATGTGTACAGTTCAAACACTGGAGGGAAAAAATTGTAAAGACAATCCACCATGGTAAATTACTGCAATGCATGAAAAGTTAAAGGTCATTTTGCAATTGTGTTCCTTCAATTTTCTTTCCTTAAATTAACACAGGGGTCTGGAAATGGAGTTGCTATGTGTGCAACTGTTTTACTTGTAGATCTGTTTTCTATTCTGCAGAAGGCACACAGATGCTAAAGTGCTACCCTTTGTAAGAACTGAGAATAAACCAAGAGAAAATTATGTTGAAAAGATGAGCCTTTAGCAGGGAACTGCTGTTAATAACTAAGAAAGCATGGCAGGGCAAAAAGGAGAGTTGAAAAACATAATCTAAGTTATAGGTATTACTGAAGAAGTCAACCACAAGCCATTTAAAGATGTAATCTCACATTTTCAGGTAAAAACCTTGTTACAGGAGCTACACCGGAGCTACGTTTTATGAGTAACGGAATCAGCTTCTAACCTGCATTCCACCTTCTTCCTGTCTCTCTGCTTAGGTATCTTCTAAAGCAAAATATTGACAGCTTCCCTCTTAGAAAGGTTGCAATCAAAACTTCCCTCTCACTAACATTACGTGCAGCTGTCCTCTTACTCTGTTATGAAACTGGCTTTTTGAAAAGTTTATTTTTATCTATGCCAATAAACTTGTCTATTCAGTGGCACCTTTTCCTTATCAAGCTGTTGAACTGGCTTTAAGCCTTGTGGCAAGCTAGTATTTTGAGATGCAGAGAAACATATCAATATCTTTCACACACTTTTTGGGTGATAAAATCATTTACATTCTTGTTTATGTCACAGCTTGTGCCCAAAATTTTTGCTAAGTATCATCTGCTTTTGTAAGCTATGAAGAGCAATTGATCTCTTTGCATTTGAGCATCAATCTAAATATTTTCCTCTCCTCATAAAACTTTCACTCCATAATGCTTCTCCCTTAGTGATAAGAAGGTGGAATAAGCTCAGGATTAGGAAAAGGATTTTTTCAAAGGTATTTGGTTTAATTTGATCTTACTGGGAGTTAAGTCCTTAACTACTGTAAAACCTGACTTGACTCAGATGAGGAAGCCCAGAATAGGAGCAGTGCCTCCTCACCTAAGACTTCCACTTTTCTATACATCTTGAGCCTAACACTTTCCATTATACTCTTTTAAAGGCAAGTGATTCTGATGCAATATCAGCAACAATATGCAACACGTTTTTTTACCTCTTTCACAAGTGACTCATAAGAATAATAATCAAAATAGAATACTGATCAGCTAAGGAAATCTGACAGTTTGTATTCCCACTGTTTATTAAATGCACTCACAAAATAACCACTCTCCTCCAAAAACTGTTTTCTTAATAGAGTCAGTATCTCTTAGCTGAGGAAAAGCTCCTTTGACATCCCTTTGAGAAACTAATGACTGGCTTGGTCTGTGGGGAATGCCATGCAGACTCTGCTTAGAAACACCTGATATTCTTAAATCCCTCAGCATAAAGAAAAGAATATTTTAATTCTATTGGCACCAGTTTTGTCCTGATCTGAATATGCAAGGATGGAGAGATTAAATCTGCTTGTTTCAACTTTGTTAAACTCTAACATCACCTTCCATAGAAGGAGCTCAGCACAGACTTAACAGACATTAACTGTGCACTCAATAACTTTCAGACAATCCTTCTCCTCTTTTTCTTTGATTTTTGGGGAGGTAGTTTTTGGGTTTTGGGTGTTTTTTAGTGGTGGTGTTTTGTTTTTTTGGTTTTTTTTTTTGTTTGTTTGTTTGGTTGGTTTGGTTTGGGGTTTTTTTTGTTTTGTTTTGTGGGTTTTTTGTTGGTTTTTTTTTTCAATAGTCCTTTCACCTCTTCCCTTCACTGTGCAGACTAAGTCCTGCACATCCATAACAGAATGAATAATGAGGGCTCCTTTGTGTTTTTAAAATTTTTATTATTTCTACAACTTTTCTCCTTTATCCTTTGCTTAAGGTTCCCTTGAAGGAATTACAAGAGAGTAAACATTTCCAGTTACTTAAGAAGTAACTTAACTAAAAGATTTGTTTTTGTATTGGAAATATCACCCTTTATCAATAACAAGAAATTTCCTCTTAAAACTTCACTGTAGGGAAAGAGGGCACGAAAGTATCTGATTACCTGAAGAATTACAGAATTGAAAAGGGCTCTGATACACACTTAGCTCCTTTCCATCTTCTCTTTATTCAGTGTAAAAGAAGCTCCTTACCTTGCCTTTTCAATGGAAGCACAGGGAGATGAAATATTCTAGTACATTAACATGTTGTTACAGATCCTACAAGACAAGCAGCAGCTTTCCATCACCTCTGCTGAGGAACTTCCCATACTTTGCTAAGGATAAGCATTTTTTCAAGTCTCAGGAATTCCCACAAGCAACTACAATAAAACTGGGATTTAGAGTTCAGTTAAAAAAAAGTCCATATATATTATAGCTTACATGCCTTTTGTACTTTGCTACAGCTGGGTTCAGGCTACTGTCCTAATCACAATCCACTTTGTCAGTTATGTCTTTGATGTTGGGCACAATTCAGAGTTTTTCATTCCACTCTAGAATTCCAGAGAATAATTAAGAGCTAGAGTGAATGATCAGTCTTCTTCAGAACTCTGCTTGAAACTTCAGCAATTTAGACCTGATAAAAGCAAAATATATTCCCCTGTAGAAATTACTCTTGCCTGGAAGGTTCATATGATGGTCAAGAAGAGAAATTATGTGAAGTCAGTGCCATTGACTAAGTCTAAAGTTGACATAAGAGGTAAGCTTGATAGAGAAACAATGAAGATAATCTGATGTGGTCTTTCTAAAACATTGTAGAATACTTGCTGATGGAAAGCCAAGGTTCAGCAGCCATTACTGACTGAAATCAAGAAGATTTCTTTGTATTTTCAGCTATCAGAAATATCCATGGAATAAAAAATGGGAATTGTGCAATAAAAGTTGAAGTCTAAGGAAAATGAAAGCAAAATCAAATACTCAGTATCCACTGCCCTTCTTTCCATTCACTGCCCTTCTGTCCCCAATGTCTGACCATTTTGATATCAGTTCTTTTTTCTTCTGCTATGAAGCTATAGATTAACACTTGAATTCCAGTATGAAGTTTGAGAAAAATCTTGAGAAAATCTTTGTTTAGATGGAAAAACTATGAATATTCAAGATTTTCTAAAGAAATGTATTTAGTATACCTATGCCTTTCTACTTGTTGGGTATTTTTGCAAGTTCTGCAATTTCTTATGGGAGTTCTGAAAATGTTTATTTTAAGTGTAGTATTTGAATAATCTTCTATTCTTAATCTTTCCTAGGCCTGCCACATATAGAAAAAGTGAGAGTATTCTCAGTTTGGACACCAGATAGAAAATTGTTGTTTGACAGAATTTCAATATATTGTTCTGTAGAATTTCTCTTATTTTTCAAACAGTCTCTGAAGTTTATTATTAGCACGGAAATAAAAAAACCAAGGATAGTTGTTAAGCCCGGTGCCACCTTACTGTATATTATTGAAGGAAGCTTTATTTTTTCATAGTTAATTTCTGCTGTCCATTTTATCCAAGAATTTCTAAAGTTCCTATATTCCACAAATAAACAAGCAAGATAAGCATTCTGGTTACATGTTCAACATACATGCACCTTTCAGTTTTTTTAAATAAGGGCAAGATTATGTATATTCACAGCTCTCCTTTAATGAAAACAACCACCAAATACTGCTATTCAGTTTTCAGTCAAGTAAATTCACACTGGATTCAAATAAGCAAGTGATATATATATATATATATATATATATATATACGCACAGTTACGTATCTTTCCCTGTTCACCCTATAAAAGCAATAAATTGAAGCTTTCCCATTGCATTCTGTTCTCATGCTGGAGTTTCATCCCACTGTGTGTGTGCTGATCAATATGCTCTTACACTTGCATGGACAATCAGCAAATTCTGAATGGAACAGTCTTACTATGTGAAACCTTGGCAGGCTTCACATTTCAGCAAGGAGTGCTCACTTTCTGATCAAAGCTTGGAAATAATCCACTGAAGCTGAGAGGACTATTATTCTGGTCTGACTTTTGAACAGACAACATGAAAGAAATAGAGATGTTTACAAAAGAGAAATTTGTGTGTTTGTAAAAATCATTCCTTAAGAGAGCTTACATTCAAAAAAACTATCACTATTACAATACTTACATTTGCAAGTCACAAAGGACTGCCCATGTGTGTGTTTGATATATTTCTATGTGAAGTGTCATGCTTACCAAAAAGTAATTATAGACAAAGAACACTGAGGGAAAAAAATATGTATAAATAATGAAGCTACAGTGACAGGTTTTGTATAAGAGGGGAAAAACTGGCAAACAGCAAACCTCTAAAATGTAAGAATATATTAATTCAAAAAATTGATGTCTGTATAATTGCAGATAGTGTCTCCTTATCATGCAATGTTATCTATGCAGATGGAGATTGCATGCTTTCAGTTTCTGTTCTTAAATTTAGAATCCGCAACTATAACAGCATGGTGTTTTTTAGCTTGCAAACAACAGCTTTTTTTCAAGTGCAGTGTGATGCCTCTTGTTTCTGGAGGCTGCCATACAGACTTCAATAGTCACCTCATTAGAATTTTGCAGTGTATCAGACTTTTTTTTCCACCTAAGTCTCACAAACTCCTCTTTCTCCCTTTTGACATGATACATTGCTAGGCAACACAGGTACTTGAACAGTAACAAATCAGATCACAAAGTGATAGGCCTGAAAACCACCATGCAAAATCTCTTTTTTCCTAAACATGTTTGTAACTCAGATCAATTTATTGTTCTGGCTTTTCAGAAGACCACACAAAAACCTATGCTGACACACATATGGTGATGTTTGAGAATGGACAGCTGACTTCCCTAAGGAGGAGCAATGACCTTGTCAATAATTTTGTCCATTATTGTTCTTGCTAAAATAATCTTCATACTAGTGAGTCAAAACTTTCTAATGATAAAAAATATTTCTAATCCCAGGAGAACCTCAGGTATTAATTGATTAATTAATTAATTATTACAAAAAAAAGTTATTTTTTGTTTCCATTCTGAAAAAGGCATTTTCATCCTGTGGGTTTTTCCCTATCCTAAAGAAAAACACAAACTTTACACCAATAACTGGTGCTTAGAGGCATAGGTTGTTGTGTTTTTTGGGGGGGAGGGGGGCTGTTGCCTCTTTTTTTTTTAATGAAAATTTACTGTTTCAAATATGTTACACTAGCCCGCTGATGTTAAAATCCAAAGTACAGCACTTGGAGGAAACCAGATAGGAACTCAAGAAAATCAAGCATTTTTCAATCCACAACAATCAGAATGTACTGGAGGAAGAGTTTCCAAGCTTATTCTGTCAGCTGAAGACTAGATACAGATTTTGATTTCATTTATACCAGAGATTTCGTTGGTGTCATTTATAATAATAACCCAGTTTTCCTCTGTCATTTGAGGAAATTACTTTGTTTTGCTTCTAAGATGGAAAACATGTTTCTGTACTTCTGTTGAACGCAATCTGTGTCTAAAAGGGGACTTTACAAATAGTCATGTATGAAATACAAACACTTGCAAATGTGTACGGATCATATGACACTTTTATTGGAACTTGGGGGAAGAATAAACTAGTATCCATGGAAACTCATTGCTTCAGAGATTACAAGGCTGCTAAAAGGCTGCTGCGAGTAAAAAACACTACATTGTACCACCTGCCTAAAACAAGTTGATAAACGAACAAAAATTTTGTCTTCAAGTAAGCAAAACCACAAAATAGGATTAACCTTGTTTATTAGTCATCACTAATCATTTGAGATTTCTCTACACCATGTATTTCATTTCCTACCTATCTGAGCATACTAGCAAGGCTGTCAGTATGCTGTGCTGAAGTTCAGCCATTACAGCCCTGGCTGTAAAGGCAGGGAACAAAAGTTCTGGCCATACTGAAAGGACTCAGGCAGTTTCTGTCTTACATAATTAAATTCAATGGTTTTTTTACCATCTGAATATTAATTGACGTGAGCACATGGTTTCAATGCACTTACTGCATCAACAATATATGAGTGAGAACAAATTTGCGCATGGTTTTAAAAGGTAGAAGGTTTCAGAGGAATTGATGGATAGAATGGAAGATCAGGAAATCTGGCCCAGCTAGCATGGGTTTAGGGAGTGCCGGTCCTACTTGACAAACCTGATCTCCTTTTATAACTCAGCAACACACCCCATGCATGGGGAAAAACTTTGGGTGTTGTTTACCAGGACTTCAGCAAAGCCTTCGGCACAGTCTCACACAGCATTATCCTCGAGAGGCTGACAGCCCATTGTTTGGACAGGTGCACTCTTCATTGGGTTAAAAACTATCCAGGTGGTTAATACCTTCGTCAATGATCTGTATGAAGATATGTGTGCATCCTCCACAAGTTCGCAGGCAACATCAAGTGCTGATTTTCTGGAGGGTTGGAAGGTTCTGCAGAGGAACTTGGACGGGCTGGATACATGGGCAGAGGCCGAATCTATGAAGTTCAACGAGACCAAGTGCTGGGTCCAACCCTTGGGCAGCTGGATGTGAGCCAGCTGCATCCAGATGGCCAAGAAGGCCAATGGCATCCTGGCCTGTATCAGCAACAGGGTGGTCAGCAAGAGCAGGGCAATGATCATCCCCCTGAACTCGGTACTGGTGAGGCCACACCTCAAGTACTGTGTTCAATTCTGGGCCCTGCAGCTCATGAAAGACACTGAGGAGCTGAATACTGTCCAGAGAAGGACAAGAGAGATGATGAAGGGTCCAGAGAGTAAGTCAGATGGGAAGCAACTGGGGGAGTTGGGATTGTTTAGCCTGAAGAAAAGGAGGTTCATGGGTGACCTTATCACTCTCTACAACTGCCTGAAAGGAGGGTGCAGCCAGGTGGGGGTTGGCCCATTCTACCAGGGAAAAAGTGTAAAGACAAGAGGAAACAGCCTCAAGCTGCACCAGAGGACGTTCAGGTTGGGCATCAGGAAGAATTCATGAAAGATTGTCAAGGGTTGGAATATGCTGCCCAGAGAGGTGGTAGAGTCACCATGCTTGCAAGTAGTTCAGGAAATTACTGAACATAGCACTTAGTGCCATAGCACTTAATTGATCCAGTGGTGTTTGATCAAAGGTCAGACTTTATGATTTTGAAGGTCTTTTCCAACCTTATTGACCCTGGGAATCAAAACTGCATTTGTGAATTCCATTATTATGATTTCATATAGACCATAGAGTACTTAATTATAATTTAGATTTTTTTTTGATTGTACGGGAAACATTCAAGGACCTCAGAGCCAGGAACCCTAAAAGACCTCTAAGGCTATAACTAGCTTTACCCTATAAGCAGACACAAAGCAGTACTGCCTAATCACCCTTGAGTAAATAAAAACATCATGGATAGCAAAAAAGTTCTGAAGTCATCCTCACGGTGAGGCTTTCTATTCACCTCAAAGAAAGTTTCGCTCAATAAAACAAAAGTTTTTCTATTCAAAGAATAGGGAAGGAAAAAGAAAAAGAACCCCAGAGAGTGAATAAAACAAAACAGAACTAAGTTATAAGTGCTTGTTCATATATATGTTTCTGAGCTGTTTGTTCCAATTAAGGGATTATGTAATAATTAATTAAGCAGAGACTGTGGATTTTTGTCTCATCACCTTTTACATGCCCGGTTAACTGAAAGAACAATATAGGCAAGACACCATATGGGTGCATGCTATCCGAATACACAGTCCTGAGGTACTGTTTGCACACAAACTGTACATGTATGAATACATACCAATACATATGTACTGATGTATAATACTATATACATGTACTGCCTTAACAACACACTATTGTATCACAGGAATTACATAAAGCTGGCTTTCCTTTTGACCCTCAGTATAAACTATTATTTCCACTCTAAACAACATGGTTTGCAACCAACACTAGTCATCAGCTGACACATGGGGGATATCTCTCTTGATGAGTATCAAATACCAGTTTCCAGCTTACAAACATCCGAACACAAAGTGGCTTTTGACACTGAAAATGAGTGACATACTAACTGTATGTACATAAATGTTGTGATGTGGTGCCTACAGCTTTAACAAAAATGTTCAACAAAAAGAAAATGCCGAGTCCTTCCTCCTCTTCTTTCAAAAGAAAGACATTTCCTGCCTTGAAACAGACATTTTACATTGCATCTAGTGTGCAAGACAGTGGTAGTTATTTGACTGATCTTTTATTACAACCCCTACTGTTAAAGAGCTAATGGCTAGAAAATGAGCTGCAAGCTGAGTGCAGCTAGGAACTTCTCCAATTGTTTATGAGTAACCAATTATATTAGGAGCTTTTAGTAAACATTGCTCATTATAATCTATTTCCCTGAAGAAATGTCATTCTCAAATGAATATTTAAATGCAGCTTTAGTTTTCATTCGCTTTTCAAGAAGATTTTAATGCAAAGGAGATAGAGATGTGCAAATAGGCCATTAGGAAGCATGAAAAGAAATAGAAGTTATTCTGCAGGATGAGGTGGTGAATTAGCAGACTAATCTAATCTAATGCTACTACACCTCACATCACCAGCATTGTTATTGCGGGGCTTTACAACTGCATTCCTTGTAATTTCATCAAATTATTTCTTAGTGACCCCAGGTATGATTAATTGTCTTGACAACCTGAACATCAAAATCAGAAAACTTAGCAAATTTGGCATCTGAACTAACCACCCTTTAACAAGACACGAGTAAAATTTACAGAATTCAGCTATGCAGAATGTTTTCTAAACTCAGATACATCCATAGATACCAATCTAGGGAAAAAAAGAAAAAAAATAACAGTTTCTTCACATCCTCTATAATGTAAAATATAGCATACTCACTATATGAGTAAGCCTTGATCACTCAATTCCCATATTCTGCGGCCTTGATCATATAATTTCCCATATTTTTGTTTTTCTGGAAATTCAGCAAACTAAATCAACCATACTGCCGAACTCCAGATGGATTTTAGTGCATTTCATAATCAAGCTAGATTTCTTTGAATAGAAACTCTGCAGAAGTTATGAACTATCTATATTTGTAGTTCACATTGCCATGTGTCCAAAGCACTTACAAGAAACACTTTTGAGAGGACTGATTTATAATTATTAATGAGTCTTATATTGTGGTCGATATTAGGTCTTCTCGTCAGTGCTGTGATCTCACCTCGGGCCCTGTGTGCACATTTGGGTGCCACAATATAAAATAGGCATTGAGCTATTAGACAGCCTCCAAAGGAGTGCAACAAGGATGGTGAAGGACCTTGAGGGGAAGACTTAGGAGGAGCAGCTGAAGTCACTTGGTGTGTTCAGCCAGGAGGAGACTGAGGGGAGACCTCACTGCAGTTACAACTTCCTCGTGAGGAGAAGAGGAGGGGCAGGCACTGATCTCTCCTCTGTGGTGATCAGTGACAGGATCCAGAGGAATGACTTGAAGCTGTGTCAGGGGAGGTTTAGGTTGGGTATTAGGAAAGGACTTTCACCCAAAGGGTGACTGGGCACTGGAACGGGCTCCCCAGGGAAGTGGTCGCAGCTTCAGCCTGACAGAGTTCAAGTGTTTGGACAGTGCTCTCAGGCACATGCAGTGTCATTGGACTCAATGATCCTTGTGGGTCCCTTCCACCTTAGCATATATTCTGTGATTCTGTTGTCTGGAGGATTACCAAAGCCTATACAAATAAAATACAGTCGTACAAACTGTTCAAGTATTCTGACATTTGCTTTGGCTCCAACTTGGGATCTATGTTTTGTTAGAGTTTTTTCTTGTCATCTCTGTTCATGATGCTTTTGCACTTTCTGGTCTTTTCAGGTTATTCTGGTCTTTTATTTTCTTATGTCTGAGATGGAGAGCAAAAGTGATCTTGTCTTGTTATTCCAGAACAATCTTACAGAAAGGTATGCCTAAAAAAGAAGTGTTTTAGACTTATTGGAGTAAATATTTCTGCAGATTTTTCCTGATTTTCTCTTTATTTGAGAATGAAAACACATAAAACCAGCAGTGAAGTCTACTTTTTCACATCACATCATATCCTCAATGAAAATCGATAGGCTATTTTGTTCTGTGAACTGACTGCATATAAAATTATTTTGGCACTGTCCTGATTTAGGTTAATTGCTGATAACAATGTTCACTGACAGTATCCAAGATAACTTGTAGAGGAAAGAGTAAATGAGAGATAAATAAAAATGTCAAGCCAGAATGCTGCATTACAGGAAACTCAGTTTCCTGCTATAGACCTAATTTATACGTTGTAGTTTGAAAACTTCACTTCCTCTCAAACTTTCTCGTGACTGATAGAGACAACTCATTTCATCAATAACTATTTTAACCTTCAAAGGTCAGAGCATAAAGGTAAACTTACCCTCTTTCCCCAGGTTTTTTTAGATGTTTTTGTGCTATGAGATGTCTGGGGACAAGTGGATCCAAATTTCATCACATCAAAAACGTATTGGTTTTTCATTTGCAGGAATTGGAGACATCCAAATTTTGTGATCCACAATACAGTATCTCTTGGATGCAAGCCCAATATGTTTTGAAATTAGCCATAGAATTACACAGTGGGTCTTAATTTTAAATCCCATAGAGAGGTATCCCCAAGATATACACATATTAACACATGTCAATCAGACAGGCTTCAAAGGCATCCTCAGGTCCCATAGTACAATTGATTAGCTTTGCACACCAGAACAAATGTGAATGGGTATGTTAAGGATGTATGTTTACATGCTTCGAAGATTCTAAAATATGGTTCTCTCTCAACCACAACCACATGTATTTTGAAGAATTTTTTAGGTTGTGCTCCTGCTCCTGGGCGGTTTTATACACCTGAAAAATTAAGTTTTGGCTTACAAAATTCACATAGGAAATAGTTTTGATTCTTATGCAAACACGTCTTTACATCAGGTCTGTGCTCTGTTTTCTGGGGGATAGATTGTAGCATTGTTGTAATTTAACTAGGACTCATGAGACTATATTAAGGTGTCACAGAAGCTCCATTACTTCTCCTGATTTCTGCCTTCTAGGTCATAGACAATTAAAATGAAATTTCAGATAAGGATGTTTGGAGGGGAAGAAGGGAAGCTTGAGAAGCATTCAGAAAAATTATACTCTTGGGGCAAGAGAGCAAGATGATTAACTAGTTTTCCTTCAGCTCTTGTTGTTATGATTCTATGCTCTGGAGAGTGAATAGTTTGAAAATCTCTGTCTCCCAGACAGAGAATATATTCCTCAGACTCAAATTTCATGGCCAGCTCAAGTTTCTCTACCTTATAGATGTTTATGCATACTTCCTGAGCATTTAATTTCATCATTTGCTCAAGTCATAAACATTAGATTTTGTCCCCTAAATTCTTAAGAAATATCTAGCAAAAAACCTTTTTCTGCTCTGGAAAGAGGCTGAATTTTAATGCTTCTTGTCTAGCTTGAGGGATCAATTAGGAATCACCTCCTATTTAATGAGACTAATGAATGATTTTCACTTTGAACTGCAAAAGAATGTTGAGGTGGGAATAATTCTCTTTCCATTCTTAGAATGGAATATCTAGTAATGTATTTCCTCAAAATGCACTGACAAAGGTAGAAAGTGACAGTAATCTACCAATTCCCTTGACACACACAATGAAAAATAAAAACATATTTTTTCAGTTCTTTTGCTTATGTGTGATCAGACAGATACCTGGCTGGACAAAAATCTAAGCAATATATTCTGAATTCAGCATAATATTGTGCTTGACAGCTTGAATTATTCTATTTTTCTGACTTTGCACTCATCTTCCTCTTTATAGGGAAAGTGGAAATGTGTCGTATGTTATGGACACAGCAAAGGACTCATCATTTAGAAGGCTTTATAATTTATTTCTCCATTTTTGGTTTTTTGAACTTTCATATGTGTATGACAGCTTCCAGGAACAAAACCTTCTTTAAGGAAGCAAATATTTCACACACTTGTTTTCTGTTTTGTTTTTTTTTTTAACAGACCAAAAGTATAAATTCAGGAAATTTTCAAGAAAAGGTCAGTGTATGCACTAAAAAATATTTGACTTGGTCACTGTTATAAGAAAAGTTTCAATTCACCCAAATCAGCTCAAATTTTCAATTTCTTTTTCCACAGGTTTTCCTA
Organism: Loriotus luctuosus; assembly: GCA_035582745.1. Taxonomy (NCBI): domain Eukaryota; kingdom Metazoa; phylum Chordata; class Aves; order Passeriformes; family Thraupidae; genus Loriotus; species Loriotus luctuosus. The sequence goes on along the minus strand of JAWWEY010000130.1, from coordinate 33,899,229 downwards.
TCAAAGACATTGTAGAAGCATGTAGTTTAACTTTCTACCAGTCAATATATTGATTTCTTTGCATTTACAGTATGTTTCACATGGACAAGAAGTCTAATATATAAATTATTCAACAGGCAAATGTATATTGCAGGTTTTGAAGAGTTATATGCACCATGAGGAAGGGGAATCAATAAAATTCATTGCAACATCAACACTGTTTGATGTGGCAGCTGTTTCCTTTGCTGCCTCAAGAATTTTGTTTTGACTGGAGCTAAGTAGCAGATGTTTATGAGCAATAAGGATGTTGGTAAATTTATTACCTCTTTCAATGGGTAACATAAGTCTCTAAACTTGAATTTTCTTCAGAATTTCTTACTTAGATGACAAAGTGAATTCCAGTCTGATTCTATAAAGGATATTTAATATGTTTTTTCAAGTAATTTTCTTTCTTGTATTACCTAATTCATTTATCTAAATCTTCAGGAAATCATTGACTGTGAAGAACAATATTCACTTTCTGTTGTCTGTATCAATAATATCATTTCCTTGAAGGCCGAAGCAAGAGAATTTTTCAAGAATATATTTGAAGGTTATTTTGTAACAATGTAGATGGGAAGGAGGGCAATCTGCCGTCTTGTAATGCAATTCATCTCTGCTTCTCTCTGGTCAAGCCTGCTGAGTTCAACTTCTTCAGTTACAGAAATCAGAACAGAAATTCTTACAGCACAGCTTGAAAATGCTACCCTCATTTTGATCAGCTAAGCTACAGGGCGAGGAGAGATGGAGACCTGTAATTGAAAGACATTTTCATAAAGGTTTGAAGGGCTTCAATGGATCTTTCAGCCTCTGGGATGATCATTATCACCTTCGATAATGATCTGAATACCTTCACAAAGGAGAGACAGTTTAGCTTGGCCTCCACACTTCATAGCTGGACAAAACCTATCAACATGGAGCACAAAGGACTGAAGGAAGCAAAAATTAAAAAGCCCAACTGGAAGCAAAGTGTGTTATTAGTTCCATTTTTCTAAGTCATCTCTATTTTCCCCACTGAAAGAAGCTGTCATCTAGATAACTGAATGTAGTGGACAATGGAATTCCAAGATCTTGTAAACCTACAAACCAGTAACAATATAAATCTGAGTTGATATCACATGGCAGAAGAGATTTTTGACTGAGAGATTAGACAAACTATTAATTTAACTGCATATTTTGATATTTGCTTTTCTCTGCGACCTCTCTCTAGTATTGTCTTTTGTCAACTAACTGCCCATAAAAATAACCATCATGTTCCAATTATCCTTTCTCTTTTTGGAAGAATGACAAATGCAAAGTAGAAAGAAAATGGACAAAATGGACAAAAAAAATAGAAAATAAAGCAAAGCATTTGGCACTGTTGACTTCTTCCTACACTTAAGGTTTACAACTCCAGCATATAGTTTTGACAGCACTGTATGGGTGAAGGATGAAATTTCCAAACGTTGTTCCTTAGACCTTTATTTGTAACAAACTGCATTCAAAATAGCATTGACTTTCATCTGATTATGACAATGCACTCCTGAGTAGTCAGAATGCAAAAATCTGTAAAACTTCTACTACATATTAAAAAAATATAGATAAACCAATAGATTTTTTTGTTATCAAGCATGAATAAAAATTAAGAAATATTTTGGACATGCTTCTGGATCCTATTTAGGCAATGTGGCATCCAAGAAGACCAAAGCCAAATCTACCTGGGTTTTTTTTTTCAAAACTTCTTGTTAAGTGTCTTTTGAATGGAGACATCTTAGAATCCAGTTAGTAAATTTTTTGTCTCCTTGGAACAGCTTTCCTTTCAAAAGAAGGTATCATATTCTAACATGTTACATGACGATATAAACAAATATCATGTAACTGTAAGTGGTCTGTTATGGTATTACAAGTCTCACTGTGAACTGCTAACACATAAAGAATGATGACTTCTGTATTCCGTGCAAGAGTGATGATGTTCTCTCCTTGCCTTCTTTGATCACTTCTTCACCCTTAAGACCTCAGCAGTGAGGATTCCGAAGGGTTATGCCAGTGGTAGTGTATAAACCTAATTAAACAGAGAAAATTGAAGCCAGGGAATATTCTCACTGTCTTTTAAGTTGTTTTTTTTTTTTGTTTAAAGGTTAATTGTTTTACCCTAAAACTTAAAGCAAAAGCTAAACATCAAAATGGGGAAGACAAAGAAGGAAGGTTTTTATTACAGACAGTCCCTGTAGGCAGCTTTTTAATCACACAGTACTGACATTTTAATTTAAACAAAATAATTACAAGAAAGAGGTTAGTGAACCTTTTTGCATGCAGTACACAATCGCAATTTTCATAGCTCTAAAGAAGAGAAATTTCAACTATTTATAATTAATCAAGTCCATAAATACTGCTATATTTCTTTTTATTTAGGTAAACCAAGGCAGTTTTATTTTTGAATAACCAATAGATTCATTAATAAAGCAGAAAAATTAACAAACCCTACTCAGTGCTATCATCTTCATAATACAATCCAACTTCATGAGGTTCAACTCTGTGAACTCAGTCCACTTTAACTGAGGGAGAAAATAATTGTTGAAGGCTTAAAAAGCCATTATTTTGTAATCACACAGACAGGTTCACTTACACAGCAACACAACTTTAAACCTTGCCAGTTAAGAAAGTTGAAGTAAACGATAAGGCCAAAATTGTTAAACCATCAATATTAACTCAAGAGAAAATTCACAGGAATCGGTGTGCCAAGAACTGGAAGACTGCTGCTACCAGACAAAGGACCATTCCATCTCAAGGAAAAAAAGAGACAATCATTTGTCTGCCCACCATGTGGTGCAGAGCCATCAAAGATGCAGGTATAATGAACCTAACAGAACTTACTGAGATGCCACATTGCATGATCACTGTTGCAAGTGCGCATGCAGGAAAAAAATGTTTAGATCACAGTTATGGGTCCTTGTAAGGGTTGCAAACATATTTTAAGAGTATATATTTCCAAAAAAAGTCTGCAGAAACCTTTGCTATTTCTCAGTGAGGGGACAGCACCATTGCAAAAGTGAGAAAAATAAAATTAAAATTTCCCCTTGTCGTGGGATGACCGCTTTTATCCCAATATCGTGTATTATGTCTGGCAGCTGTGTTTTTTTTTTTTTTCCTCTCTCTCTCTCTCT
>JAWWEY010000130.1:33849435-33881924 GCA_035582745.1 Loriotus luctuosus | reverse complement strand
CTTCTTCTTTCTTTTTGGTGGTGGGAGCCCTCAGAGTGTTCTTCTGGAGGTGCCACACTTACACAGTTTGAGCCTGGGTATCCAGAGAAGTACGTGCTGTTGTCATGACTTGGAATGGTATATGTGTAAGCAGTTGCTTCCTTTCCCACAGTTTGCCATCATGGGAGCTATTGTCTGTATGGGGTACACAGATTTGCCTCCCCAGGCCTGGCATCCAGCATATCCAGGCTTTTCTCACAGTCTGCACAGGGGAATCTTGTCTGGAACTCTAATTTCAAACTTTTCACCTCCATATACACATGAAATTAACACCCGCCTATTTGCCATCTGTGCCTGTAGTGGTGCCTTATCTTGTGGGAATTCCCTTTTTCTGTCAGGGCTTTGAAACAAATGGACTGCATTCTTTAAGTCCTGATAATGACCCTCAGTTTCTTCTCATACAGCTTCCCCTTTAGACCATTCACCATTTTCATAGCCCTCCCTCGAATGATCTCTGACAGCATTATATCTTTCACATTATGGTGCCCAAAACTTCCCCCATCCCTCGAGGAGGGGCCACCTCAGTGCAGAGTAAAGCAGGGCATTCACCTTGCTTGAGTGGTGGGTAACATTGTGCCTGCTACTACCCAAGCTGTCCTTCCCATCTGCCAGGGGACTTTTGACTCATATCCAACCTGCCAACCACCAGGACCTCTAGGTGTCTTTCTGCAATGCTGCTCTCCAGTGAGCATCAATCAAATATCATCTGAGATATTTGCAGTCCTAAAATGGAAGTGGTTTCCAAAGTCCATCCTTTAAGTAATGTTTTTCTGTGAGGCACACTATAATTCTAGCATTTGTTTAAGCAGCTCTTTCTGCTCATTACTGACACCTGGAGAACAGTGAGCACCACAAACCATTATATCTTGCTGTTATGAAGCAGGAAATAGTGAGGCAACATAGCATAATGAAATATAGAATTCAAATTACTATATTTTGTAGTAACACCATCTCTATGACTAGGAAGAGTTATAGAAGCAGAAAGAAGGATCAATATAATTTAGCTGTGATGGTGAACAATGTCAAATTCAAGAAATATGGTCTATCATCTTGCCCACGATATGTATTTCACAGGTAAAACTGAACTAGATCAAGAATTCTTCTAGGAAAACTTTTCATAACATGACTCCCTAAAGGACTGAGCATCAGTATTCATGTCATGGCATATGTAGGTCATAAAATATAGGTTTCAACTAGTTTTAACACTTGACTGAAGATTTCTCATAAAAAGCAGAGGCTTACGCTGTCTAATAAAACAATATCTAACCACTCCTGTACTACTTTCAGCAAAAGCGAGTCCACAGCAGCACTACACTACTGACAATAACAGCAGGCCTACAGTACAGATATCAGGAGCAGTGGAGAGGTTACAAACACATTCAGTCTCTGAAACCTTTACTGAGACCTTGAAGGCCAATGTTTCACAGAGTGCAAAAATGAAAAGCTCATCTCTCCTGGATCTACTCTGACCTGTAAACTCCCTTGCAGTGTCTCAACATTTCCCATTCATTCCCTCAAAAGAAGTTTTTTGGACAGCAATAGCAAATTTAGATATGAAACAGTATAAGCAATAAAATCTCGGATGTCATCCACAGCTCTCTCTCCCTCCAGCCCACCACAGAACAGAGGAAGTGAGTTGGAAGGTGTCCTAGGCAACCCAAGATGCTACTCTATTCCATATTTATCTGTGCCCAAAATTGGTACTGTCTCTCTAAGACCGTGCATCTGGAAACAGCTGGAATGGGGTGCTGTTTCATTTTAAAGTAGAGATTGTTCAAGCACCACTCTTTTGCCTCCTGGCTCTTGTTCTTTTCCTTTTGTTCTTAAAGGAAAAGAGCTGAGGCAGTGCAGGAGGAGGCTTCGCTTGGTTTTCTTTAGTTTCTTGGGGTTTTTCCCCCAGGGATGTTGCTTTGGGAGGGCTTTCCAGTGGGCTGCATCTTGCAGTTCTCCACCATTCCAAAGCAAATTCCATGGGTGCCTGTCTACAGATGCAGTATTGTTCCGGGAAAAACAGAACATGCCTACTCCACGCCATCATCCAGCTGGATGTTGGATGTTTCTGACAAGGAAAAGACAGAGCCCCACTGCAAATTCCAGCCACTGATTGAGTTCCAGCCACTGGACTGTTGATACATTCCCACCACTTTTGTTGATTCAAATGAGAGATAAGAGGAGTCTTTGACTGGTTTTGGACTCTAGCTTTTGTGGGGCTGTTTTGTCCATGTCATCTGCTGATTGTTGTTTGGGGGAAGAGGAGGTTTCATAACTGTGGAGGTTTGGTTTCTGTGGGGTTTTTTGTCTCTTTGTTTTGTCTCTCCATGCATAGTTGGAAGAGAGGTGAAGGCAGCCACCATCTTTGTCTTTGCATCTCCACAGGCAGATGTCTGCAGAAGGTGCCATCTTGGGGAAAGGTGTTCTCCTCCATTTTTGGTTTCTCTTGGGTCCTGGGGAGTCATGGAGACTTCAGCATCTTTGTAACTAGTAATTTTTACAGTAATTCTTCTTGCCTGTTGCAATTTCTTTTTCTTTCTTTTTTCTTTTTCTTTCTTTTTTTAAGTAAACTGCTATTTTTCCATTTATTTCTACTTGTATTTGTCTCTCTTTTTTGGTGGAATGGGAGTGGTTAAACCTAAAGAAGAGGTAAATAATTTTTGAATATCCATCCCCTTAACTTTTCTTACACCAAAACAGAAGTGTAAAAGAGAGAAAAATTATGGTGGAGATAAGAGGTGTTTAATAATAGAAATAAAATAATTATAGTAACAATAATAATAACTACTATTGTTGTTATACAATGTAACAAAAAGGAAAATTTAAAAACCAGGGGAATAAAGGTGAAGAAAGACAAGTTATGCAATTTGATCCCCACCAGCCAACTGATGAGCAGCCTGTCCTTGAGCAGTGGCCCCCAGACAAGTATGCCCAAATGTTTATGCTGAAGATGATGCCTAATGATATGGAACATTCCTTTCATCCATTGGGGTCCTCTGTCGTAGCTGTGTTTCTTCCCAACACCTGGCTGAACTCCCAGACAACTCACTGGCAGGGGTGTTTGACAAGCTGAAGAGGCCTTGGCCTCATGTAAGCACTGCACAGCAAAACCAGAAACACTGTATTATCAACACCATTTCCAGGAGAAATCCAAAACGCAGTCCTATGCCACCTTTCATGATCAATTCCAGCCGTGACCCGTATGGGACAGAAGGCAAATAAGGCCTATGTTAAGCTTCTCCTACCACACCTAAGTTGTCTAAAGCTTGAGAAATTCTGCTGAGATCTTTTTAACAGGTTCAAAATCAGACTATCAGTCTTTCAATGCCTGACAGCATAAGTTACTATTTTCTTTTGAAAATGGGGAGACAAAAACAGAGTATATCTAACTATCGTGGTTAAGGAAAGGTCAATGGAGCATTTTAATTGGGTTCTATATATTTGGTACTCTTTAAAATTGTGATTTAAAATATCTAGAGATAATTTCCTTATGCTTACTAACTTACAAGAACACAAATAATATACTTCATACAGGAAACTGGAGAAACTATTAAATATCATTAAAATGCTATTAACAGAATATTTTTTCAACATATTACCTTGTATTTTAGGAAAGTATCACTTCAAGCATTGAATTATTAAAGACCAGCAGACAGCGTGCAGTATGGTCTTCAGTTTCACTTAAGTGGAAATTGAATAAACCAGTCGAGATGGAAAACCATTTAACAAAGGGTTTCCACTGCTTCAGTAGTTCTAATAGCAAAAGAAGCATTAGATACAAGTAAGTACTTGTCTGAAAGTACTTAATCTATATGAAATGTATCTGGAAATTTGAGGGCTAGTTCCCAGTTCAGATAATGAAGCTGACACCGGTAAAAGTGCCAAATTACACATCATATTACTGTGTGACTTCCTGCTGGCTTAGAGAATAAATGTGGCATTGACGTGTCTAATATTAGGGGTTTTTTAATGTATGCATCTTCTAGTACCTCTAAGAGTTGCTGATGTTTATTTATTTAACACTGACAGAAAGGCAACCTGCAAAGCATTTATTTAAGCCTTTTTCTTCCGTAACTGCCATTTTAGGCTTTACTTTCCACTGTCTTTTTAGTGAGTCACAGAATTCTGATTTTTCCATGCCTCTGTTAAAAAATAAGATGATTTAGAACAAAAATAAAAGACAGCAGCATGAGATCAAAACATGGAATTCCTCATGCAAAAGTATGATTCTAGTTAATTAAAAAAAAAGCCTGGAAAAGGTTATGAAAGAGGGTCAGATGGAGCCTCAGTTTCCCAAACAATCAAAATAGTGAGCAAGTGCCTCCACGGTTTCTTTGGTGAGATTATAGTCCCTGTGAGCATTCTAATTCTAATTCTGATTTCAAGCTTTGGTCAGAAATGCAAGTTCAGCAGCTCTTTAAGTGTACTACTGCCAGTCTACCCAGTTTACTTTATTCTAGCTAAGCTGTTTGTGTTCCCTTTTTATGACAAAGACTCCCAAAATTTTCTGCTGTTTTCTGTGAAGGATAGCCTTCTTCCACAGAAGGCACAAGGTAAACTGGATATGAATCTTCAGGCACTTGATGCAAGTAGTAATAGACTTGCAGACTGGTTCAAAGAGCAGCTTGACAGATTTAAGGAAGAAAAAAATGCTAGATGCAAAAGACATTCATATCCAACTCTCAGACAGCGACAAGCATGGGAGAATGACATAGATACAGATAACCACTGATATTCATATTAATTAGTTTCTCATTCCTATATCTAGGTCTAATTACAACACGATAACTAACTGAGAGCTAGATTATTACGTTGTTTCCCCACAGAAGAAAATAACAGTGCCTAAATATTTCTCAGACGAGGTATAACACATAGTCCTTCACAGTATTCACCCAAAGTCTAGGAAATTCTTGACTGAGCATATACATGTAGATATAGATACAGTCTTAAAATATACACATTAAAATGGTTCCATTGGCATGAAATTTTCTGTAGAATATATTCTGCATTTCTAAGGTTTGTGATTTTAGCTTCACGCTAGAACTACCTGTAGAAAAACTTCTGCAGACCAGTATGATACTTGTCAATCACATCATTAAAAATCCTTAACCCACATGACCTGTACAAATTTGGGAAATTTTTAGAAATAGCATCTACTTCAGTAATAAACCAAGTGGTACAGTTCATCAAACCTAACTAGATATTTTCACTTTCCTTCCTGAATATTCCTTACACACTATTCAAGGCATTTTCCATGGCAAGGACAGCACATAATTTTTCTCAATAACTTGATGAGTTGCATAGGATACACTTGTTAGTAACATGTTGCTAAAGTTAACATAAATTGTACAAGTTAAATTGCTAGTATTCAAAATAGTTATCTGACAATATATTCATGCTGTTATTTTTTGCAGAAAATATGACACAGCCTAAAGCAAGGAAACAGAATCAGTCTTGAAGATCATGCCATTAATTTTACACAATATTTATTACATTGATATAAATGGTTTATTAATTGCAAAATGACTACTGCTGTGTGACCACACGCACAAGAAAAGAAATTTATCTGCAGGTATTTATTTTTCAATTGTGTGGAAGATAATTTTGAACCATGGAAATCTTGAGTGGAAAGTTGTATAAATCACAGGTCTTCATAAGACTTCAGTGAGCCCATAACAGAGAAAACAAATCATCTGTTATGGAGTGTCTTCGTTGCTTTGCCAACTGTTTCACTTTTGGAGATACATCTGGAGTACTGCATTCACCCCTAGGGCTACCAGCATAAAAAGAATCTGAACCTGTTGGAGGAGCTCCAGGGGAGGGCTGCAAAGATGATCTGAGGGCTGGAGCATCTCTTCTATGAAGTGAGGGTGAGAGATCATGGTTGTTCAGCCTGGAGAAGAAAATCCTGAAGAGAGACCTTACAACAGCTTTACAGCACCTAAAGAGGGCTGCAAAAAGGTTAGAGAGGGATTTTTTTACAAGGGTGTGGAGTGACAAGATAGGGGGAATGGCTTTAAGCTGAAGGAGAGTAGTTTTAAATCAGATACTAGGAAGAAATCCTTTACTGTGAGGATGATGAGACACTAGAAAATGTTGCTTAGTGGAAGTTGTGGATGTCCCATCCCTGAAAGTGTTCAAGGCGAGATTGGAATAAAGCTTTGAGCAACCTGATCTATTGAGAGGCATCCTTGCCCATGTCATAGGGGTCAGACCAGATATTTAAGTTCCCTTCCAAACTACCCTTTCTGTGATTCTAACAATTTCAATAGAGATACAAGCAGGTAATCATGAAGAAGGGAAAAAATGAGCAGATATGTTGGCTCTGCAGTCACAGACTGACATGACAAGAAGACACTACAAAGCATTCAGCACCTAGAACAGCTGAGAAAGAACAGCAGCAACTCTGGCATTGTAGTTAGTTTCCCCTACATCTCCAGTCTCAGTGTAGCTATTAGAAAAGGTTTCTTCTGCTTGCCAAGGTCTAATACGCATGTCATGGTTTAACACTCAGCTGTTTTGACAAACTTTACCTAAACAGCTTTATAAAGCTCTCCTGTTCTGCCAGTAGCAGCTGCAGAATTTCAAGAGCTTTCAATTCTACATAGCTGATCTAATAGCACCACTTCACAAAAACAAGCTGAATGTCTCTATAATCATGAAGTGTATGCTGTGTATAGGTGGAAACTTCTTCAGCTGCAATCTGTTCTGTTCAGCAGTATTTGCACCCCTTCAGTAAAATTTCACATTCAAGCAATGAAGGCAAGTAAGCAGTACAGTAAACAGACAGCTATGTCTGAGATTTAGCTAACTGCTAACTTAGCTAATGACAAACAGCTGAACATGATGTGAGAAATTACTGAATGTAAAAAAGATGATTGGGAATGATATAGGGCTAACACAGAGCAGCGTGAAAAGAGAGTGGATTTTTCAGATGATAAAGTAGAATTCAAAAAAGAGTACACATGAGCTTTTAGACGACAGAAACAAGATGTGCTCATGCCCCAGGATCCTTTGACCCAAATTTGCTACAGATTTCTATTTCACTGCAGAATGCTTGGGTTGGGTGTCACAAGAGCTAAAAAAGCAAACTGCATGCACTGGCTTGTTCAGGATTGAAATAAACTTGCTTTATTTAGAAGATTTTTGAGGAGATATCTAGATGGATAGATAGATTAGATAGATAGATACTGAAGGTTTTGGCTAAAAGGGCCCTGGAGCTGATTCACTATATTCAACAGAAAACCACCACCTCCTGTGCATAATTATGAGGAGGAAATGTAACAATTGAGATCAAATTTGCAGTGAAATTGTCAAGTGTGCAGTCTCTAAGTTCTAACTCACAACTAAGCCACATTCTGAATTGTAGTAAGTCTACACCACCAGCCTTCACTCTCTTGAGAACCACAACTGAAGTCTACATTTATAGCTCATCCTACAATCCTCATGTTGTGGTACAGCAGTTCTTCAAGAACCAGTCTTTGAAACAGTGTCAAGGTGCTGACTTCAGCTTGTTTACTATAGCGGTGAGAAATCGCAAGGCCTAAAAGAAAGCTAAAGATTCCTGAGAGAGACTAAAACAAAAGTCTGTTCAATTAAGGTAATTCTTACATATTTAATTATTTCAAAAATTATTGTATCAAGAAAAGCTTTTCAATTTCTGTGCTTTGAGAGCAGGATCCTTTTTGTTAGTATTATTCAACGCTAGAGAAGCAGTTCTGTGAACAGAATGGGTATCCCAAAGCTCATCTTTTACTAGAAATGCCTTCCAAGTACTGTTCACACCAAAAGTGAATCACATGTGATATTCTTTTTAATGAAGAAAACGTATGACACTGAACATATGAAAATATTCAAAAATGAGACAGTCTTTTGGCAGTCAGCCTGAGCTACCATCTGTTCTTATAATAGCAGCAGAATAAAGTTTATATTCTACTCTACTAAAAAAAAGTTAAGTAGGGATATACTGTACTTTACTAGTGATGTTTATTGGAAATGTCTGAAATTGACATGAAGCTGAAGGACATTGATGTATTCTTCTGCTTTCCTGCAGTATGGATCTATACATTCTAACAGAGGAATCATTCATTTGTGCAAGTAAGGATAATCAGTTTTGGAAAATATGTTATAAACAATGTTACATAATTTTAGAGTATTATTTCTGAAAGTATCTCTTTTTATTTTTCCAGCAATATTAAGATATTTTCTATGAAGCTCCTTCCTAGTATTAGTATTGTAAAGATGTCCATAAATATATCCGAGAAGAACAGTGATACTCACTGAAGTATGGAACACATGATATTAAATTTATTATTCATGAAATGATGTGAACTCAGAGCTCCTGTTTCTTTAGAAATAAAAAGAAATGACAGATCACAAATCTTTCTCCTATCTGTCTCCCTCTGCACTACAAAAGCAGTTGTAATCTGATTACTGTGTAATCAGATTTTTTTAACTGATCATTTGCAGTCACTACACCAAATCTGAGAGTTCCATGATTAGAAAAAAACCAGAAATATTATAGGTCAGTTAAAGAAATTCTTAAATATGTCCTCCAAATGCAAATGGGATTCAGACTTGTTAAACTCTCATATTTCAACAACAGTAGGCTATCCTAAGCCAAGAGTTTTTGTTTTAAAGCACCCACGTCTTTAGAAGAAAATCAGTTTTAGCACTAGCTAAATAAGTTTTAGCACTAGCTGTAACATCCTGCAAAAGGCTAAAGAACTCAGTAAAACTAGAAAAAACAACTATCTGTTAGACCTGTATATATATTTTATGGTTGCATATTTTACATTGATTAAGGGGAGAGACTTTTAGGAAATGTATATCCAGAGTGACCCAGTTGCATCCCTTCTTAAAATTTCACCTCCAAGTCAGGATCCTCCCTTGTGCAGAGTTGTTGTAAGATCTCCCATCACAGAAAAACATCTTATTACAGCTGCAGCCATTCAATATCAGTAACATGTCCGTAAAAAAAGCACAAGCACAAAGCCCACAGAGAGGATCAAATTTCCTTTTCCCACTGTGAGACAGGGACACCATTCTTTATGTACTTTGCTACCTCAAGACTCCAGTAGTGTTATGTGTAATTCAAAGACACATGCACAAGACTAGCTCTGCTGTACAACTTTATCTGTAAACCCCATAACACCCAATGAACTTTAGCAATATAGTTTGCTAAACTATATTTAGTTTAACATTTTCAAGACACAGAAATTTAAAATAAATCTCCTGTGTCCTGCGCAGGAAAAAGGAGAGCAGCTGTTATTTAGTCTGAAACCCACCCTAGACAAAGTTTTAGTCTGAAGACCACCCTAGACAAAGGTTCACAATAACATTGCACCTCCAGCTCCCTCTCTCAGCTACTATCCTAGCTGACATATTAGACAATCTTTCCTGCAGTTAAGTCTACAAACTAGAACATAAGTCCTCCTCAAAGGCTTCTTTCATTTCACCTCTTTCTTAAGCAAGTCACCAGTGTTTCACCAAAAACTTCCATCATCGTCTGAATAAAATTTTCAAGTTGAACTCAGCTCCAACATACCTGCATTGGACCATTTAATGACTTGAAGTCTCCCTATTTTCTCTTCTTTCAGGACACCTGCCCACCATATCCATTTCCCGAGACCACCTGCTTGGTAAATTAGGCCCAGTGCTTCTCTTCATTTGACTATTTCAACAGTGTGATGGTTTTCCTTTCACCTTTTAACAATCGTGCTCAATGCATTACCCACCTGTAACCCTATGCAGCCATAGAAAACTGCCTGAGCATCATTAATCTCTATAATTCCAAACTAAACCTTCCATCCTTCTATTACACAAGGAAAAAAACCAATATCTGTTTGTAATTATGTTGTCCTAGAGACTAGAACAAAATAATGATTACTGAACAGCATTAAATGGAATGGTGAGAGTGTCCACCATTTTACAAGACATCTAGAATAGGAATGCAAGTCTTAGTACACCTTAACAGTTAATTTAAGGCAAATAATGGGAATATGCCTTAGTTTTTTAGTGTCACCAGGCTGGCAGTTAAGAATAAAAATAAAAAAGAATTGAAGTCACTTAAAAACACCCTAAGTACTTTAGCTCACAATAGCACTTAGAGTGATCACATTTTTTGTTTACTGGCCTATTATATTACATTCCTTAACTTTTCTGCTCTGTTTTTATTTATTTAAAATGGTGTTTTATGTTTTAAATATATAAATAGATATATATGATTGTGCTTATTTACATTGTTTAAAAAATATTTAAAAGGTGCCCAAATATAGCTGCATCACATGGTTTTACAGCTATATACTTCTAATATGTACTCTTATTAAACATGAAAAATACTTTTTTTTTCTTATCAAGTAAAGCACATTACACTCTGATTTACAGAGTAAAACAGATGCATTTTTGCATGCATAAAATACCAAAGAAAAATCCAGTATTCTCTTATGGTTACATAAATTAGACGAAGTTGAATGTTTCCTCTTAAAGGTAGCATAAAAACTTAGTTTATGTGAATGACATCCCTTACATATTCTAGTCTCTTTTTCTAGTTATTCGTTGTCATTAGAAATGTAGTGCACAACCGAGACTGTTGCATTTAGTAAATCTAGTCTGAAACAGATAAGGATTTTGCACTTTTTGCTGCAAAATTATGAATAGGAGAATTTGAAAATGAAAGTAGATATATACAGCATAACTAAAGCTATGTCCAGCAGAATCCTAATGAGGTACCTGAAATTATTGGTTTTATTACCACATACCACTGCATGTCAAATGAATATAGTTTTTTATGTAAATTAAATGAATCACTGTACCAAACCAGATTGACACTATTCTTGAAAAATCACTAGGTTATGAAAAAAATTCATAAGGCTGTGGTCATTCAGAAACTTATTTTGACTGAAAGAGCAAGGTCATCTTCACTGCTTTGAAGACGTTTATCATATGATGGCAATTAGACAGACAGGTCATAATTAAAAGTACCAATTAGAAGTTCATACACACATGTACATAATGGACCCTCAGATATGCAGCATGCATATAAACACACAAACAATTCAATGTTATGGTTCCAAAAGGACTCCCGCTAACAGAACAGCCGAGAATCAGTTGGTCTGAGCTATTCTTTCCACAGTGGTTTTATTTGGTCTGACCAGGATAGAGTTAACCCTGTGCATGTGTGCCTCACAGTGCTATTCTATTCCTTTGCATTGCTAGCTAGAAAAATTGATAATATACCAAGTTTTAGCTAATGATGAGCAGTGTTGACAAAGGTTGGAAGCACCAACCCTTCCTCCTCCTCAGTACACTGGGGGTGAGCAAGGCCTTGATGTCACCAAAAACTGGGCAACAAACTCTCCAACCAATTTACGAAGTTGGAAAGCTGGCATTACTTTACTGGCAGTGATGGAAGTATGAGGAATTCTTCTTCCAGCATGCATGCCCCATAACCTAGTAGAACAGGTTATATTCTTGAAACTAATTCATACTCATCTCATTTCTTGAATACATGCATATATGATAATTATTTCTGTGAACTTATTTGGATACTCTGATATGTATTTCTCCAATCAATATTTATTCTGACAAAAAATCCCTGTTCTCAAAACTGATATTCACTTTTATATATTGATCACTAAGTTCATAAGGAAGCATTAGCTGGCACGAGACTTGATAGTCACAAATGCAGGGAGTGAACACAATGCCACATTAGTCTCTAGTAAAAAGAATTGTGTGATACAACACTAAGCATTAAACACAAATATCAGGGATATATGATATTGTGCTAAAGCAAAAAGGATTTTCCAATATCTTGCCCCATTGCTGTAAAGGTTGCTTCTTAAAGAAATATTAGCTGTTCAGCTCAATATTAGGACAGCCTGGCCAGCCAAGCCAAACTTACCAAAGGGGTATTCCATATCATATGGCATCAGCCCAAACATAAAAATTCATAGAAATGGGGAAGGACATTCATTTTTATGATTTGTCTTCTGGACTAACCATTATGTATACTGAAGCTATGCTTCCAAGGAAGTAGCTGGGAAGTATCAGCATTGCATAATGACAGAAAGCAGAGAATAAATATTTTGACTTTATTTCTACAAGTAGCTTTTGCTTTTTCTTTATTTTGCACCTTTATTTTGACCCATGAGCTTTCTCCCATCCTATTTTCTCTGCTGTACTGCTGGTGAGAAGAGTGATAGAATGGCTTGGTGGGCCACTCGCAGTGTGTGGTTTTTACCTGCATGTCAGAATTTGAATAATCAGGAAAGGCAGTGATAACAATCTGATGTGCTGCTCATACTGTAACTTGTTCTACAGGCTCAGCACATTTTACCAATATTTAATTCACTTTGCAGAACATAAAAATTTATTTAAAGAATTTTACAGAATTTTACAGAATTTTAAAGTGTTTGAAAATACTTTGGAGAACAATAAAGTTCAATAGATCAGCCTGGCTCAGGAAGACAGTCACTGCTGGTAAAAGGAATAAGATGTGTCAAGGACAGTGAATGCCAACAGGGAAATATGAGCAAATTCTGCAAGACTAAATTTTGGACAGATAATTCATGCTTTTAGTATCATCATGTGAAAAGTCCAAAATATTTGGAATCTGACTTACAATACTTCATTGGCTGCCAAATCTTCCCACTCAAAGTAAGCATTGCTTGTTTCCATATCAAATGCTAACTTTTTGAAGGAGCATTAAATTTTGGTTTTCTGTCTGTCTCTGATTAGTGAATGGAAGTACGTGCTTGACTCCCATCTGTTCTAACTAAAAATTGAAGGTATCTATTTTAGCTTGGTGCACAGAAACCAGCCCCCACCCCCTCAGTATTTTGTAAGGATGTTCTTTGCCAGGTCAAGTGAAGGAAATAGCATGACCAAAAAGAAACAGCAAGGGATGCAATTTGTTTGGGAGAGAGTGACCAGTTGCTTTTGAATTACTGTATTTTGTAATGGATTTAGATTGCCAGAGATGTTGGTTATTTTTGCTCCATAATTGAAATGTTTACAATACTTGTTTATGTGGCAGTGTAGCTCTAGGGCATTTTCAAATGTCCCACTGACATCTCGTGTGTCCAATAGGTACTATTGAATCTAGAAGAAGCTCTAAAGGAAAAAAAATAATTTTCTTTATTGGTACCATTTTAAGGAATTTTGTGGAAGTCAGCAAACTTAGTGTGCTCTCAACTCCAGTACCTAAGTAATTTATAATAACACTTAAAAGATCTGACCCTAAAATTGAGACCTCTGAAATACCTACTGTGGCCACAGCTCATCCCATAGAGATCAGCAGGCACGACTTCCCCAGGCATTTTCCTGGGGAAGGCTGTGAGAAGATCAGAGAAGAGAATTATAAACAATTCTTACCTCCACTTGTTGCACCTGCTCTTGTGCACATGTGGAATTTGTTATGGAGATTTGTTTATCAAAGGGTGATTTCTTAATTGGACACTGGATGGTGTTTGGATTGATTGACAAATTGGATCCGTCTGTATCAGACTGTCTATAAGGGGATGAGTTTCTTAGTAATATCGTATAATATAGTACAATAAAGCAATTGATCAGCCTTCTGCTGATCAATCATGGAATCAATGCTTATTATTACCTGGCTGGGAGCCTATGGTAACAACCTACCACTGGAGACTGACTGTCAGTCTGGGACCAAATTTTTTGTTATCCTATTGCTCACTAGTATATATTTTATGATGCAACATGAGAAGAAAAAATTCACAAGTTTTGTGATGTTATAACCTCTATTGTTGGTGATCCCAGTGATCCAGATAAACGCACCCCACATCTTCTGAGCAAATAATCCTATTTCTTGAGCTATTTTCATATTATCAGTGCCTATTTGTCCATATTCCTGATGTCATGTAAGACTAGTTGCTGGAATATGACCAGGCAGCAGATAGAAAGACTGCGCCTTATCTGTGGGAGCATAGACTGGCACAGGTTTCTGAGAGTCTTATTTTCCTGAATGAAAATCACCTTATGGATTCTTATCAAGTGAATGATCATTTGGAGTAAGACATACGAATTTGAAAGTCTGAAGATTGGTAAGAATGAAGATTATAAAAACATGATGTACAATTTCATACATGCCAAAATATAAGCACCAACAGCCTTCATATAATCTCTCAATATCCTTTGTACAGAGTTGTGAGACATATTTAGGGTTTGCATTTTTTATTAGGAGTGCAAGCATGTTTGTGCTACTCAACAGTTTGAGTAGATTTTTATAAGCTACTTTAAGAGCCTACTGTAGTTTTAAATTTTGAGTTTATGATAGAGAACAAAATCACTGTCATACAGTTGTGCATTTTAGAAATAGTAAGTCTGTACTTTTTTTTCACAATAAGGCATTTATCTGAGTCTACAGGCATTTCCCATCATGGTAAGAAAACAGTATAACCTGTAAGACATAAGGATCTTTAAGACAACATGAAACTTTGATAGATGGAAATGTCAAGGCATATTTGTCAAAACAGCATTTCAAATTTTCGGTTTACCACACTGTTTCAATTTTCATGGAACAGAAAATCACTTGTGGAATTCTATTTGAATTTGGGTGGGTAGATAATTAAAAGGACTTCAGATTTCACTGAAAAAAAGTGAGATGATAAAGACATTGTCAGATGGGTAAGAATTATAATAACTTACCACTTCTTTATAGATATAAAGCTTCTAAAAAGTTTTTATTTAAAGCTTCTAACAAGTTTCTCTAAGATGTTAAGCAGAGGCTATGGAACTGCTCTCAGTTGTTTGCTGTTTCATCTGAGTAGCATTTTACCCCCCTAGTCTCCTATGACTAATCTCTATGACTATTCAAGCAGCAGGAGGATGGATGTTTAACAAAACCTATCTCTTCTAAGCAAAAATATACTCAGAAAATAACTCATGGTCTCAATTAATGGTCTGATATCCTGACATTCCACTAGTAATTATTACCTCAGAAAAAAATAGCAAGATTCTGAAGTACAGCTTTACCTTTTTCTCCCACATTTGTAATTATAAAGAAAATCCTCCGATATCATTCATGTTCTGAATGAACAATACAGAAAAGTTACTTTCCCTGAGTCTATTGTCATTATTATGAGGTAGGGCTTCAGGAATAAATTCGTCCCTAATCTAAAACTGTAAAGATCTTTTCAAAGGATAAGAAAACAACATAAGTTATTGCCAGCTTGGGAGAAAATTTAAAGAGTGATTAATCTGAGGAGTTTTCTTTATGGATACACTTCTTAAAGTGAAGGCAAAAAAACCCACCCAGTTAGAGAAAGAACATTTTCCTGCCAAATACTTTCGTTGCTGGAATGTCAGTCAACACAGGAAACTGTTTTCCTCTAAAGAGAATACAGACTTTATTAACTTGGTTTTTTGCTGTCCTGCTTTTTATACCGAATGTTTTTTAACTACTCTAGGCATAAAACTTCTGAATGCTGAACTTTATCACAAGCTGGAAACAGAGAAAATAAATCAGCTACAGCAGAGAAATTTCTATTGCTGGCAGTCTTTCATCTGACTTCAAGTACAAGATGTCAAACTCTGTCTTACTACCTGTAAAATAATTTATACAATTTTGGTTTCAATAAACAGAATCTTTAATGGCTATGAAGAAGATGAGTTAGAAGACATTACAATTTTTATCACCTGGGTTCTGTCTGGCTTACACAGAGCTTAAATCATAGAAATTCCGTCAATCAACCAGGCAATAATTCATATCCAGTATGAACATATACATTTACCTTTATCTAAAATAAGGATTTTTCAGCTTTACTTTATCAGAAGCCTTCCTTTGTAACTAATCTAGGTAGGCTAGGTGGAATACAAGGGAATACTATAGTATAGTGACCTACTACATAATTTAGACACTCAAAAGTCTATGGGGACAGATGGGATCTACCTGAGAGGGAGCTGGCAGAAGGCTTCACAAAGTCACAGTCCTGTTCTGACCACCACAAAATTAATTTTTTGCAGTAGGAGACATGGCCAGGACCCACACTATACCACTTCAAGTCAATGCTGGGGTCAGGGCTTCCTTCCAGCTCATGTAGCAGTGGGATGGATTGGGTGTTGTCAGGGGTTTCCATATGAAGAGCAATGTGGATTGCTCATCTCTTTCTCGCATGCTCTGTCATTAATGTTGTTGCTGTTACTGTTCATTGCCTTATTTCATTGCTTTTTCCAGTAAATACCTCTTATCCCAATGCATGACCTTTATCTTTAGTGCCTCCAGTTTTCCTCTCTAGCCTGCTACATGAGGAAGGAGGAAGGGAAGGAAGGGAGGCAGTGAGCTGCATGTGATTTGGAGTGTTCCAGTGGTAACACTAAATTGGGGAATACTATTCCTAAACACCACAACAGCCACTTACAATCACTTACCATCAGACCTGATTTACTGGAGAAGTCCCAGCTGATGGAATTAGCAAATGTGACATCCATCGACAAGACAGTTTGGAAGAAGGATCTGGGTAACTCCAAGCCAGTCAGAGCTCAGTGTCCAGGAAAGGCATGATGAAGATAATGTTGAATGCCATTATATGGCATATTCAGAATAATCAGAGGATCAGGCCCAGGTAGTATGGGTTTGTAAAAGGCACATTCTGCTCAACCAGCCTGATTTCTTTCTATGTCGAGGTGATCCAACTAGTGGATGAGGGAAAGAATAAATATGTTATCAACTTAAATTTTAGTAAAGCCTTTGCTACAGTTTCCTGAAGCATTCTCCGGGAAAAAACTGTCTATTTATGGCTTGCAAGAGTATATTTTTCACTGAGTAAACTGACTGGATGTCTGGGTCCACAGAGCGAGAGTGATAGGAGATAAATCCAGTTGATTGCTGCTTCCCAGGGCCCAGTGTTGGAGCCAGTTTTGTTCAATCTTTATACATTTTCTGAATGAGGGACTGTGTCCTTGGGCAGTGTGACACCTAGATGAGTAGGTTCTCAATGAGCAGATTGATCTGCAGGTTCTACAGAGAGATCTGCATGGGTTGGATTAATGGGCTGAGACCAAATGTGTGAGTGCTGGGTTCTGCCTTTGGGTCACCATGACCCCAGGCAACCTCAAACAGTACTACCAGTTTGGGGAAGAGTGGCTGGAAAGTGGCTCAATAGAAAGGACCTGGAGGTTGACAGTGGCTGAACACGAGCCAGCTGTCCCCAGGTGGACAAGTAGACAATGGTATCCTGGCCTGTATCAGTCATAGTGACAACCATGGCAGTGATTGTACCTGTGTACTCAGCCACTGATGAGACCAAACTTCAAAACTTGTGTTCAGTTTTGGGCCCCTCCCAACAAGAAAGACATTGAGGCCCTGGGGCATGTCCAGAGAAGGGCAATGAAGTTAGTTAAGGGTCTGGAGCACAAGCCTGATGAGGAAGAGCTGAGGGAGCTGGAGCTGTTTAACCTGAAGAAGAGGAGTCTCAGGGGAGACCTCATCACTCTCTACAACTGCCTGAAAGGTCTCTAGGTCAGGGTCAGCCTCTTCTCCCAGGCAACCGGTGACAGGACCAGAGAACACAACCTTGTGTTGTCCCAGGGGAGGTTTAGGTTGGACATCAGGAAGGATTCCTTCACAGAAAGGGTGACTGGATATTGCAATGGGCTGGTGATGCAGGTGGTGGAGTCAGCATCCCGGGAGGTGTTCAAGGGAAGACTGAACGTGGCACCTATTGCCGTGGTCTGGTTGACGTGGTGGTATTTAGTCATAGGTTGGACTTGATGATCTCAGAGGTTTTTCCAGCCTGGTTGATTCTGTGACTCTTTAATAATAATTGGATTGCATATTTGTAAATCATGCCATCTATATATTTCAGAACACATCACAACTAACATTCCTTTAAGACTCTTTCACCCAAGGCATAAAACACTCTATTCCAGAATACTTCAAAAGGCTATGTGTTCCTCAAAACTATAACCCATTTATTTTATAATGACCTGGGTTTCTTGATGGATCTCAAGTTTTCAATGTACTGGCAGTGCCCTTAAGTCCCTGAGAGCAAATGGTATCCTTGGGCACATTAGGAAGAGTGTAGGCATCTGGTTGAGATAAGTGATCCTCCCCCTCCACTAAGCCCTAGTAAGGCACAACTGGAATGCTGTGTCCATTTCTGGGCTCCTTAGTGCAAGAAATACAAGGAGCCTCTGGAAAGGGTCTAGTCAAGGGTCCCAAAGATGATTTGTGGTCTGGATCATTAGTCTAGAAAAAAGAAGACTGAGAGGGAAGCTAATTAATGCATATAAATATCTCCAAGAAGGGTGCCAAGATTCTTTTAAGTGGTAGCCAGTGGCAGGACAAGGAGTTATGGCCACAAACTAAAGCAGAAGTTTCATCTCAACGTAAGGAAGAAATTCTTTACACTGAGGGTGTCAGAGCACTGTAACAGGCTGCACAGGCTGGCCATGGAGTCGCCCCCTCTGGAAACATTCCAAAGCCACCTGAATGAGTCCCTGTGTCACCTGTTCTTTTTAACTTTTTCTAAGCGACCCTGCCTTGGTAGGGGTGTTGGACCAGATGATCTCCAGAGATCCCTTCCAAGTCTAACTCTGATTTATTTTTTGTTATAAAGTTTGCATTTAACAAAATTGCTCATTTCTAAAGTTAGTCTCAATTTGACCCACAAAAACTAAGTCTATTCATAATGAATGAATGAATTATTCTGGCCACAGAATAATTTTCTTGAGTAATGGATAATGGGCCTACAGAGTTTAAGTTATATGTAGACTGCATTTACAGACCTGAGCACAGGATCACATCAGAGTGAACCTCTAATTGGCTAGTTGTTCTCCTTTCAGAAGTATCAGATTGATCATTATCTAGTGTCAGATTAAGTTGCAAATTTACCTCCATGCTATAGTTTCTCTTGCTATGTCTCTTCTGCTTGAAATATTCTGTTGAAATACTGTCATCTGATCCTACACAAGTTTAGTGTTCAAATTCTCGTAAAAATTTTCACTTTTACTGAATAATTTGCCTTTTTTTTACAAGTTTATAGGAAGCTGGAATTTGTATGTCTCTGGTTTTGAAACTTGCATTTAGACCAATAGTATGAAATTCTAAAAAGGTAAACCCTTCCTTTTTCAAAGAGAGTTTTGTACCCTTTAGAGTTAATAATTTTACAGAAGTCCCCAGATGGGCTTTTTGCCAGGTGAGGTCAGAAAGAAAGAAGATATCTAAAATATTCCCAGAAGTGCTAGTAAATCTTTTACCCCACATAAAGAAATTGTTTTAGAAAACTGTAAAAGGACTTAGCTTCCAATATTTTCTGTGTTCTTCTTTATTTTATGCAACCATTTCCTTGTGCTCACATACATGGAACAGCTCTATTAAGTGGCTCTTGTAAATATGTTGGCATCTGCCACAGATTTCCAAAATACTGAGGAAGGGAGAAACAAACACTAATCCAAAAATAAATTTAAGATTTCTTAATTACTGTAAATTATGAATAATAGTGAGAGTAGTCAGATTTGACTGTATATAGACAATACATATATGGATTTAAAAAGTCATTCTTTTTGGTACTCCAGCATATAATATTAATATGTGGAATATCTTTTCAGGTTTATTTGTTTTTTGGTTTATCTAGAGATTATTCAAGACCTCATACATTTTCTGTCTAGCAAAAAAGAAACTGATATGCACAATATTGCCTGAGAAATTATTGCATAATCAGGATTTTTTAAATACAAAGCTACAAATTGAAGATTTACATTCTGATCAATATTTAAAATAAATTTTAGAAAATGTAAAATAAAAATACTCTTGATCATGGCTTTAGGTTTGGCTTATATTTTAGCTGTGGTTAGCCACAAAACTTGTATTAAGTCATTCGCAAGATACCAATAGAATACAAAGATGTGGACAATTCTTTGTAACAATAACCTATCTGATTTTGGAATGATTCAGAATACTCCTAGGAACCTGCCTGAAGTCAAATGTGTAAATTCGTGGTTTTCTTATAGACTAGAGTTCAGCTCCAATAAAGTCTTGTACAGCAAGTGGAGGGCAGTTTCAACGTCTCTGTGAGTTTCCTTGCTTTAGCTGGAGTTTAAAACAGGGTTCAGGCTGCCATTTGTCTTGGCTGTAGACTTCAATGACTTGCTATAAATAATGAAGTTGCTGGAAAACTGATAGAAACAGCTGGAATATAAAAAAAGTTTTTAAAGGTCAAATTGATTTTAACAGTTTCCATAATCTTGGCATGGTAATCTTGAAGTTCCCCTAAATTTCTGAATGAGAAATGTCACTGAAATAGGTAAATTTATATAGTATTCCTTTCAAAGGTCAGGAAGATGTCCTGTTTGGACTCTTTAAAAAGCAATATATTTACTATTCCAGAAAATTAACCAAGGTTATACTTAAGGCTGACAGGTTTTGGTGTATTTGACAGTAAATTCAGAAAATTCTGGACAGATGTTAGATACCCACAACTGACATTTTAGAAAATTAAAATGTAGTTTCTGTATGGATTCTGGCAACAACGTACAAATTAAGAAGATTTGCCTGTAATTTTAAGAGGTAATAAAACCTTCTGGACTTCATTGGAGATATAGAGGAAATCTTAGGTAAGCAATGGCATTGCAAAAACCTATAACCACAGAACACGTTTTTTAATTTCACTCCTCTCACATTCTTTACAGAAGCAAAGAATCACAGAGTCATAGAATACTTTAGGTTAGAAAAGACTTGTAAGATCATCAAGACCAACCATAAAGCTAGCACTGCCATGTCCACCACTAAACCATGTCAAACCATGCCCTTAAGTGTCATACCTACACATCTCCTCAGCACCTTCGGGGATGATGATCCCACCGCTTCCCAAGGCAACCTGTTCCAATGTTTGGCAACACTTTCAGTAAATTTTTTTCTGGTAGTCAGTGCAGCTCGATGCAGTTATTTATCGTATCACTAATTACATGGGAGAAGGGACCAACAACCCCTTGCTACAGCCTCCCTTCAGGTGGTTGTAGAGAGTGATAAAGTCACTTCCTACCCCTGTTAAAACCTATTCCCCTCATGTGAAATAGCCTCCTGAATGAAAGAAACATTGCATTACAAAGACATAAGAAATAATGGCAATGGCATAATACAGTTAATGACTATATTGTGCCTTTATAGGAAGGTGATATTATTACATTTGAACCAATAGAAATAAGGCTTTGACATGCCCCACAGTCTGAATGATGTGTGGACTTTTTAATGTAGAGTAGTTTTCCGACATAAAATAAAGAAATTTAAACTGACAATTGTTAGTGTCTGCTAAAGTAAAAATGAGACCCAGGATATACTGATCCTGTGTTTTCAATTATGATTTACCCTTTGGGTTTGGCCCAAATTTAGAGTTAAGATGTCTGTTTCTTCCTCCTTTCCTTTGTCATATTTCTAAAATTCAGTGTCAAAAGAAATGTTAATATGTTTCAAAGGGGTCATGTATGTTGCATTCTTGTATTGCTTTTATCCAAAAGAACATGAAATACCAATGATTTAGTTTTGCAATCAATATTTATTTATCATAAATTCATTCTAAAGAGATACGAAGGATTAATTTCTATTTCCAAACAAACTTAGTTGTCCATATATCAAATTTCCTTAAGCAAGAGGTAGAAAACATTGTAGGAGTCCATTCCAGGTGGGAAAAAACCATCCCAAACTTACCTTTATTATTATACTCAAATTCAATTTGAGTATAATAATAAAGGTGTTCATAGGTCCTAAGAAATCCAATACAGAAATGAGGAAATTGAAAATTGTATTGTACTTTTGAGCTAATTGCACATATAGTTCAACTGTTGCACAGACACCTGCACAGAACTACAACAAGCACAACTCCACTACTGATGTAAATTTCATAGTCCCCAAAGTGGAGTTAGTTTTTTCTTTGGTATATTCCTTGACTTCCACATTTTAATAATGCAGTGAATTGATAGCTATTTTGATAGACGGCACTAAAGCTGCTGAGAAAAATGTTCTGACTTGTAAAATTTTACAGACTAATTAAAAAATTAGTAGCTGACTAATTTCTAAATACAGACAGGGAAAAACAGAAGACACTATCCATTCTTTTTTCCTCAGCAAATAAAGACTATAGGAGTGACTGCATGTTTACTTCAATTAGTTACTTTAATGACATGACATTTATTACAATACTTATGAATACTCCAGTGGGAAATATACTGAGGTCAGTGGAAATAACTTTGGATCCATAAAAATAAATTAAAAATAAGTTTCAAATGCAAGAACTTTCATTCTTTTACAAACATGACGTTGGAGGTCAAAGATACTCTAGGGGAAGAGTAATTTCATAATTCAAATCATACATAAATAATCCAGTAGTATGAAACTACTGTAGTAGTTTTATTAGTAGTATTAAAACTACTGTATGAGTTTTATTGGTAGTATTATTCTTGGAAACCAAATCAGTGATTTTTTGTACACTGGCTTTTAACACCTTTAGGTAGCAATCGATTGATTGATCATGATTCATATGAATATCACTCAACACCTCTAGCTGCTCAGAGAATTTTTCCAGTGAGAAATAATACTTTGCTTTGTTCATCTCTGTTCATCCTTCTTGTTTTCTCTCTCTGGTCCACTGTTGTTTATGCTTCTTGGGTCTGAAACTTGCAATGTTTGTACTTGGTCTCAAGCTGGAAAAGGACTGTTCCATCCACCCACTCTGCAAAGAGAGCCTACCAACACACAACATGCAGCTCAGAGCTACACACCCAGGCATCTAAAACTATGAAAGCCAAAACTTAAGACATCATTCTGTTTCTTTTCCTTTGTTTAATAAGTCTTTTCATGTGTAGTTTATCAATATCTCCTTTCTCTGTGGCAGATATACCCACCAGACTATGGAACTAAAAATATAGTTATTAACATCAGAAATGCAGGGAGTAGGATGAAATACATTGAAGAATAAAATTACTTCTTTCATAATCAATGAGCCAACATATAAAAAAAAATTAAAATTTGTTGGTATCACCTCAGGCAGTAAATTTTTAGAACGTTTTGCGGAGTTGTATATGCAACGGATTTGGGTTAGCCATAGCAATATTTAGACCACTGCGAGTGAGGGAATCGTAATGCTGAAGACACATTAAATATACTGTGATGCATTTGTAAAATACTGTGGATGAGATTCAACTAGCTTTGAAAGTCTTCTTTCTTACCTCTCCTAGTCGTCTAAGC
Source organism: Loriotus luctuosus (assembly GCA_035582745.1). NCBI lineage: Eukaryota > Metazoa > Chordata > Aves > Passeriformes > Thraupidae > Loriotus > Loriotus luctuosus. The sequence goes on along the minus strand of JAWWEY010000130.1, from coordinate 33,858,694 downwards.
TTCCCTTTTCAATCAATAGGCACTTAATGGGTGTGATCCGTCTTACCTTAATCAGTACATCTAAAAGTAGGCTAAGGTATTTCAGACATCTGCTTTAGGATGAACTGCACTCTAATAATGAATTCTTTTCTACATGGATTACAATGGAAATCTCAGGTGTTGGGGTCAGATTTTATGTTTGTGCATTATGGGTATTCAGAGTTATGGAATTGAAATTCAGTGGAGTTATGGAATTGAAATTCACTTTTGTTTATTCTTTTATTGGCATATATTCATATATTCAATTGTTAAAGAATTGGACCTCAAGAATTTTAGGATTCTTCTGACAACTGATGATTCATTTATTGCTACGACATGTATTATCAAGACAGTATGTTTACACTTCATTTGTGATACACTTAACTTAGAGATTTAATCCATGTAAATTTGTAACTCAAAAGGATTGTTCCAAATATAGGTGATGTTATTGGATCACTGCCAGCACAATCGATTTCCTATCCTAGGCAAGGATCCATTACAGAAGGCCACTATGCTGGTCAGGCAGGACTTACTCTTGGTGAAACCATGCTGGCTGTTCTGAGCTCCGTCCCTGCCCTACATGTGCCTTAGCATGATTTCTAGCAGGATCCGCTCTATGACTTTCCCCGGCACCAGGGTTCCTCTTTCCATCCTTTTATAATATGCGTACAATATTTCCTGTTTTTCCAATCACCTGGAACTTCCTAACTGCCAAGACTTTTCATGGAGAGTGTCTTGGCAACTACATCAGCCATTTTCCCTCAGGACTCTGGTGTGCGTCTAATGGGGTCCCCACGGTCTTATGCACTTTCAGGTTCTTCACATGGTCTCATGAACCTGACCTTTAGTTACAGAGGGAGGGACTTTGCTTCTCCTGTCCCCATCCTGCTGTCCATCTACTCAAGAGGTGTGGGAGGAGAGGTTTCCCTTGAAGACTGAGTCAAAAATATTCTTGAATACCTTAGCTTCCTCCACATCCCTTGTAACCAATTTTTCAACCTTGTTGACCAGAGAGGGTCAGTCTCTTTTTACTGTCCTTGTTTATCTATCCTTGTTTCCACCACCTATGTATTTGTTTCTTTCTGTTTAATTTTACCTGCAAGTTCCATCTCAGTCATGCTGGTCTCTTGCCTTCCTTGCCAGATTTCTTGCTCCTAGGGATTGCTAGCTCTTGTGCTCTATGGAAGACTTCCTTAAACATCTGCCAGCTCTGTTCCACTTCCTTGTCCCTGAGAGTAGTGTCCTAGAAGATCCAATTGCCCATCTCCTTGAAGAGCTGGCAGTTTGCTTTCCTAACATTTGGGGGCCTAACTTTACTCCTTACCTGACCCTTATTCATCAGGACTGCAAACCACCAATGCATTTTAACTACCTTAACATGTATTGTCAGCTTTCAACCTTGAGCTAAACATTCCTTGAACTAAACTTTGTTAAAAGTTTAATAAAAGTTTAATAAAAGTTTAAAATAGCTTACGAAAATTCTATAGACCTGATATGATATATCTATTTGAATCTGCACAAAAATCAAAATGGCCTTTTCTTTATATACTTTCCTGGTCAAATCTTTTATTTCTAGCTTTTATCACATTGGTAGAAAAATCACTTCCTGAATTGCAGTGTTTTTGGGTTTTTTTTAATAAATACAACTAGATTTTGAAATCCAGCATTTTTTCATTTGGCAATATTAAGAGTCAATTATGTGAATTTTGCATTATGCATACTTATATTTTCCACTCTGTGTATGTGTATATAAAAAAATTATGTTGCTATGATCCTGCAGCAATGGTGAGGGTACAATGGTAAATCCTTTATGCAGCATAGTGCTGTCAGGCACTTGAATAAAATTTAATGCCATTAAACAACATTTCATTATTACCTTGTCCTCTTGAGTATACAGATCTTCTGCTAGAAAATCTGCTGGGACTGGCATTTCATTGGAATCTGTCTCGGTGCCTTCCTGGAAGTCTTCACCTTATCTAAAAGAATTTGATTCTGCTTTTTAGTTAAAAGACCTTCAAAAGTATATTTTTAGTGTTTTTTTCTTGTTCTTTACTTCTATGTGGCATTTCCAACAATATTGTAGCTCATCTACTTCAGCCTTTTTCTGCTTTTAGCAGCATCTAGAAAGGAAATCACATCTGTCTTTATGACAATTTAAATCCTGTTTGATCTTTGGAAATTATTCATAATTTTATTTCCATTTATATGTTGCATATAGCAGTTGAATGATTAGTTGGAAATTATTATGTGCAATTATTTACTCATTTTTCCCTCTAAATATCACTGATAAATTTCAAATAAAAGAAATTTTTTTCAAAGCAAACCATACTAGCAAAGACACAGCAAATAACATTTGAAATGACCACTTGTTAAGTGAACATTATTTGTAACTAAACTCTGTAAAAATTCCAATGTTTATAAAAATTTGCAATACTGTCCAGCTCCATAAAGTATGTTATGAGCAACACAAGCTGACAAATCACTACCTGGGTATTTTAACACTCACCCTTTTAAAAAGATGGGGACAGAGAAAAAATTCTTAGTTTTTGTTCTTTAATTTCTGTTATTACCTCACCCTAGAAACTACATTGTTTTTCTTTTCCTCAGCCCAGCACCAAATCTTTGGATCAAGTTTGTTTGTGACTGTCACAAAACTTATTTGAACAGAAAATTCATTTGAACAGAAAATTCTAACCTTTCCATGATCCATTATTGAAAGACACATTGTATAAATAGATGATTTCAGCTTTTCCTTTAACAATAAGTTAAAGAACACTTCAGGAAACTGCCCACTATAGCATATATTCTCATCTCTCCATAGCAAAATCTTTGTTTCATTCTTTGGACTCAAGATTCTTCAAGAGTGCTCCTGAAGAATCAAAACTTCATGAAGTTATTTTTTTCCAAGAAAGAATGGAATCCTGGAACACATGATTTTTCATGATTCTTAGGGACTAATAAAAGGTTTATTGCATTCTGCAGTTAATTTTATACTGAATGTAATAAGTTTTAAAATAAACTCTTTGCGAAATATTTCATGCATGCAATTTTTTTGCTTACTATGTATCATAGAAAAGTTTTTCTTAAGCCTAAATATCTGACTGGTATTTTTTTGTATTATGAAATTTGCCTAGGTGCTTATTTTCTCAGGATTATAGGGTTTTGTTTTGTTTTGGGTTTTTTGGTTGGTTAGTTGGAGTGGTGTGTGTCTGCATGTGGTTTTGGTTGGATGGTTGGTTTGGGGTTCTTTTGTTTGTTTTTTTCATTTATATATAAATCAAGATTTTTGGGGGTAGGTTTGCTTATGAAACTCATTTACAGATACATTTTGATCTTAGGGAAAAATAGATTCTTCCTCAGACAGAAGAGTACTGGAAGTTCATCCATTTGGATGGACATCACAATAATCACAAGCTTAATGCAAGAATGTGATCTACTTCATTGACATTTATGCAAATGTATCTAGAAGGGCTTAGGGAAATAGCAAGTATTCATCAGCCTATCAGTGTGAGAAAACAGCCTATCCCTGTGAGGAGCTCCTCTGACCTGACAGGTCCAGTTAGAATTAAATGGATTTTTTTCTCTGTTCCAGTTAGAAAAGGTGGTTGTTTTCAACTGGACAACTCTGACTCTTTTTATTAATGTAATGATGCCCATGAAAATATGGGTACTCTGCAGTGGTCATCAATGAAATGTTATTCTACAGTCAATAATTTTTTGTATAGTTTTACTTCTTCTCTCATATATTGTGTGAACACGTATGTAACAGTGTAGAGTAATGTTTTAGAAGATGTACTGCACAAAATTTCTCAGACCAGAACCTTTTTAGTTCTGGTCTTCCCCCTACAATGAGCATATCATTATGGGGAACAAATTTGAACAAATATCAGAGCTTCTAGTAAATTTCATGGATTCAGCCAGCACTGGAAATCCCATCTTCTTTTCTCCTTGCTTTTATTACTTTATTTGAAGTACATTAAACTAACACTGCGTTTCTATTTGCTTTCAAGGTTTTAAAGTTATTCTCTCACACTGATTTTTTCCTAAGTCCTATGTCTGTATTAAATGAAAACTGCTATAAACACAGTGCTGCAGATATTTAGCCTTTGGTATTGACAAAATTAAAATACCCAATTTTGGTCAAGATTCTAAAATGACATATTAATCACTTGTTCCTACTGATATTAACAGAGTTACCCTGAGGGGAAAAGCAACTAGGCTTTTGGAAGTGTCTTAGGTAATTAAATTTTTCGAGTAGTAAAAACACAGAAATTTTGAATCAATTTATTACCATTAAGTGAAAGAATATTTTGCAAAAGAGACATATGAGACATGTTTAGATCATGACAAGAAATGCTGACACTTTTTTTCTCTGCAACATCTAAGGTCTTAAATTTCAATTTTATAATTGTTTTTACTTAAAGCACTGTGATATATTAAACACAGCTATATTGGATAAGATTAACCTTTCCAGACAGACTATGTTATCTGTTCCAAATAAAATTACTTTGGTCCTAGTATCTTCATGAAAAGGAACAGAAGATGTCAATACAATGAATTTACTGAAAAGAAAGCCTGCTGATTGTAAAATATATTATAATTTAAGTGCTCATTAATCACCTGTTCTGTATATCCAGTGGACCATATCAACGACTTTTTTGGTACTTGTAAGGTCTACACACACTTCTGTATATTTGTAATTGCTACAACTCACTAGTTGCATTACGATAGCTTTGTAACTTTCTAGAAAGGACATATCCAAGAAATAATTACCATTTAGACCTCGTATGTAGCTTGTGCCTCTCTTGCTCATATGGTTAAGTATATAAACATTGATCTCAATAGTATGATTTTATATACAATCACAGACATCAGAAAGTTTATATTCTCACTGTCATTTTGCTTTTCTTCTTTTGTAATTTATCCTTATAACCAGCCAGATCTACTTAGACTCACATGAACAAAGTACCAGCCTCCTCTTTTAGTCTTCATTGTTTCAAAGGAAAAAACCATCCACTCTAAGAAAACCACACAACAAATCACACTCCAAAGGGCCCCCTCACTGGGTCAGGCCCAAATATCCAGGGGTTCTGCATAATATCTTCAATCTAGCAGAAAGTTTTTCTCTCAAGACTGCTTGTGCCATGTCAATAACACCTAATTGCTAACAATCTGATTGCTACAAGATCCTCTGAAATCCAGTCTGTTTGCTCTAACCTGGGCCTCAAGAATTCCAGCTGTTCATCTGTCTGTAAATTAAATATGAAGGTACTTGTGTCAGCATCTTTTTGGTACATAAAGGACCAAGCACTACTCTTCAGCTAGTACCACAATACTAAAAAATTACATTAAGGCTTGGATTTTTTTCCACTCAGCATTATTATACTTTTTCTGATAATCCTGGAAAGCAAGTTGGTGCAAAAGTTCACTGTCTGCAGGAATCAGAATTCAGGTGATGGTATGAGGGCAATTAGAACAGTACAAATGAAAGCCTACTTGCTTAAAGGGTATATTACTAGCTACAAGACAGAATAAAGAGTATCCTATCAATATATCAGAAAAAAAAAAGCTTAAATGTGTATTTTAAAAAAGGTGGAATTTTTTGCACAGGGAGATTATTTTTCTGTTCAAATGGCATACTCCAAACAAAATAATATCTTCTTGTCAGACTTATATTTCCGGAAAACATAATTCATGTTGATGTAGTGCAAAAGTTCACACTTGCTAAAAGATGTGCAAATCATGCTTAATCATTCTACAGATTCTCTTCCCTCTTCACATTGAAAATAAGAGCATATTCAAAATACTAAAAAAGTTGATTCCCGAATAAAAAAATAAATTAAAAACTGAGCATAAACTGTTTGCTACATTTAACACTTATTTTCAGATATTGCTATATTTTTTTAGAATGGCCTAAGAACAACTTCTCATGAGGTAAAATGAAGCGAAAACATGTCAGGAGGGAAAAACTATTACTTCTTTCCCTCTTACACAATGCTTGACTAAAATATAACAGTTGATCAAATGATGCATTTTCAATAAATTAAAAGATACATTTCATGCAATCCAGGGAATTTGAAACACATTCAATACAAACAAACTAGCAATTATTAGTTGAACATTAGTAAGTAGAGTTTTTCAGAAGAGTTTCTTCTGAGTTACTCAAAAATTTCAAAGGAATAATTCATCAATTACATATTTACTCCAAAATGATGTACTTCAGAATTACAACACAATAAAAATCAAAGGCTGGTATAAAAACACAAAATCTGCTCAACACTTAAATTAAAACAAACAAGGGCAATCAATATGATAATGAAAAGATAAACTTGAGATATCTAATTTGGCAATCTAATATACTTAATGTAGAACTACAAAAAAACCCCTTAAATGTTCATAACAAAGGAAGAATGTGACAGCATAAGTAAAGATACTCTGATGATCTATTAGGTTGGAAAATCCAAAGGGGATCATACTGCTGCCATCCAAACAAGCCTACAGAAATCAGGTAAAAATAAGTACTAAGCTGATTTAAATATCTACCTGGGGTTCAGCTCCATTTGCAGCTCTATGATGATCCATGGTGTAACATAATCATCCTGTCACTTGCATGCTGTGTTTTTTCTTCTTCATAACAGTGGATTTACACCAATTTAACCTTTCTAAAGATATAGCAGCAAAAGCATATTGTTTTTATAGCTGCTGTTTTTTACTCCTTTAAATCTGTTTTTCTCTCTGCACCATTCTATTTTTACGCATTTATTTTCCCTTAGCTAAAGGCAAATTACTTTCCATGTATAGTATCATTAAGCTTATGCAAATTCATTCTCACATTTGCATGACCTGCGTCAGCTCATTGTCAGAAATAAGTCAGTGAAACTGTATTATTTTAGTTGGTGCTCTGACAATAGTAGACCAAGTATGTATAAATTAATTACATTCTACCAAATATCCAAAACATTGCCATATAGCAAGGTTTTACTGATACTTTTTTGACCCCAAAATGGACAAAGCAACTTCATAATACCTTTACTCAAATTTATTAAAGGGAAACAAGTTCCTGGATGGAAGACTGTCTACTAGCTCCATGGAAAATTCAAGATCATGGTCCTTCCTTCGAACAACAGATGTGAAGTCCTGTCTTTTACATGTATACGGGAGGCACTGAAGACATTAATGATAAAAAGCTCCCTTTCCTTGGCTCAGATGTATAAGGTTCTTCATATATCCCATCCAACTGAATTTAAAGAAAATCATTAAAATGTAAAATAAGATTATTTTGCGAGGAGTGGATTTTGCAGTCCTCAGAGATTTATCATGATGTGTGAAAACAGTAGGAAGCAATGATAAGGAGGACAAAATATAACCTGTCTCAATATAAGGGATTTTCAAGGGTAATCTCAGCAAACCTATTACTAATCTTTCAAGCAATAATGATTTCCTTTTGCAAGGCCAATTTCTGCTAAAAGGGCCAAGGCGATAGGGCTTTTTGCAGAAGACGAGAAGGGTGTAATTTTCTCAAGTACATTAGACTTGGCCTAGTCAAAAATCTGTAATAAAGTATAGTCAGGGAAAGTTTAAGAAGGCCGAGTTCACGTTCACTTATGGTAAGAGATGTGAATGGAAAATTTCCTATATCAAATGTGATTGCTTTCAACACTGGGCTAAAAAAACTCCCCAAAGTTAGGTCTTTAGGGTTACATAGAATCTTTTAGACTGACTTAAAACTAGAGAGACCTAGAAACAGCCATACAAAGATGAAAACTGTAAAACACAGGTTCCAAAATCCATCCCCCTCCCTACTTTGTCAACACATTTCAGTGTAAAATATAGTTCTTTGCCCTTCTTACTCTATAGTAAGATGAGTTTTTTAGAGCATCTTTTACAAAGTTATATATTCAATAGAAATAGCCCTATCAATTATAGTACTTTTTAAGCTTAATTGTATATAATTAAAAATAACTGATTATTATGAGAAATGCCCTGAAGCATGTAATATCTTCCAAACTTCCACCACCTTCCAATTTACCTTTCTAGGAATTTCCTTCCTACACTTTCTAGCCTGAGACTTCTTCAAACGCTATAAATATCCTACATTTTTCTTTGGGAGTTCTTTTATTTCCCTGAAATAATGCCATTAGATAAATAGATTTTTGGGGTTATATGTAAACCATGGAAAATTCTTAATGTAAGGAAGAATATGAGGTGTTTGGAAGCGCTGGACATTTTCAAAACCAGTTTTGATGGAGATTTGAGTGACCTAATCTATTAGAAGATGTCCTTGCCCATGGCAAGGGGGGGTCTGTATTAGATGGTCTTTGACAGTTCCTTCCAACCTAAACTATTTTATGATTCTGTGATTCTAGTATTTTTAAACATAGCATTTTTTTCCAGCATGATTTAAGTCTCAGCACCCTAACACAGATGCATTACTGATTAGTGTTGCAAACAGCTATGTATTGTTATTCGTGGAAAATTCCAGATCAAAATTAAAATGTTTGAAACTTGTGTTTTGATACCAAAATTAAAATGGTTTGAATGGTGTTTGGGTATCATAGATCATTCAAACACAGAAAAACTTTGGCAATACTGTGTTTTTTCTCCATGTGTCTGATGCTTTGTAGAGAGCTGGACCTAGCAAGTCTGTTTTTTGTGCATGTGACTTTAGCTAGGGTTCTTTTAATTAAGAATGTATGTGATTGTATGGCCCACTAACTGTAAGAATCAATGTATAGACGTCAAAGACTTCCACAGTTATATTATTAATTTTCTATGTGGTTATCCTTTTCATTTTGATATGAGTGCCTAGGGCAAGCTCAAAATCTTAACAAAAGAGTTGTTGTTTGTCTGCAAAGGTCAACAACAGCACATCTATATCATAGCTTGATACCTGTATCATGGCAAGAGAAAAAGATGAATAAATCTATTTGTCGCCTGGCACCTATTTACAAGTTTGAACAGGACGGGACCGCTGATGGGTGCGTCATGAACTGTTTAATTTTACAGAACCTTTAAAATACATAGCTTCAGTCTATGTTAGATCCTGACAGTTCGCATCCAAGCAACAAGTCAAAGAATTTTTCTTGTTACAAACAATCAGATTCTCATCTTAGCCAATTACATAAAGCAAAACAATATTGACAATATTTCTATCCAATCAACACAAGCACACGTAACAAGGGTTAAAACAAAGCTCACTTGTTCATTTATAGGAAGACAAAGCATAACAGCCTATTCATAA
>JAWWEY010000130.1:33835918-33846544 GCA_035582745.1 Loriotus luctuosus | reverse complement strand
CAGCACAGGAAAGACATAGACCTGTTAGAATGCATCCAGAGGAGGGCCTGCAAAATGGTTGGAAGAATGAGACAACTCTGGTGAGGAGAGGCTGAGAGAGCTGAGGTTGCTCTGCCTGGAAAAGGCTCTGTGAGACCTTTTTCTGTCTTTTCAATACCTAAAATGATGTATAAGTAAGATGGAAGACAGACTTTTTAGTATGGCCTACTGTGACAGTACAAAGGATAATGGTTTTAAAGATGGTCAAGGTTCTGTGCCACCTGATATAGTTGAAGATGTTGCTGTTTATTGTACTGCTTACTACATGACCTGTAAATGTTCCTTCCAAACTGAATTAATTCTAAGGTTCTCTGATTCTATGATATTTTACATCTGTTATTTCTTTAAGTATATGCTTTCCATTTGCTATCTCCCTTTCCCCTGTCCTGACATTCATTTGCTTATGTAACATTATGATAACACGGAATAACATGGTAACAGAGGCTCATTTTCCAATACTGACAAGTGTAATTTCTTTTTCTACAACTTTTTCACAGCTGCCATGTCTCTGATGGGATTTAAATGATTATATGAGAGATGACCCATTCATGGTGGAGTTGGACAAGGCTCTGAGCAGCCTGATCTAGTTGATGTTCTTGTTTCCTCCAGTGTGGGTTGGACTATACAACCAGCCAAAACTGCTTTATGATTGCATTATTCTAACTTCATAAAGTAACTCTCCACCTGGAGTACTGAGAAAGAGTTGGATAGGGAGATTATGCAAAGCAGATGCATTTTAGCTGGCAAATGTATTTACAGATCTGGATTTTTCCTTAATTTTGTCTCAGTGTCAAAAGGATTCTGGCCCGGCAGAGCTGTACAGGTATTAAAAAAACAAGGTTCTGATGAATCAGCTAGCTTTTCAGCCTTTGTGCCAATGAATTGTGAGTGTTCAGCAACAGACAAATTCCAGCTTTAGTGTTTTAAAGCAATTTGGGAGAAAGTGCTGAACCGTTTTATTACCATGCTCTGAGGAATATTCTGCAACTTTATTGGTCACCATCAATTGTTTAATCTGAGATGGGAATGTAGTGAGGGGAAAAAGTTTAGTGATCTTGCCAAAAAAAAAAACCAAACCCAAACCTGAAGTATTTCCACAAGCATAGTAAGCAGAGCAAAATATCAATATATAAGGATACAAAAATTATGTTCATATTTTTCTGGTGCTATTTTTAAGGCAAAAGGAATAGAATTGTATGATAGAGGATTTTATTTGGTTTCACAAGAGTTGGCAGCATAGTCAGAGAATTTTATCCATGGATAATACAAATTTTCAGATTTTTTGTTCAATAGGTCTATGTAAACTAATATTTAATGCAAACGTTAAGACAGTCATATACAGACTGTGCTTGTGGCAATAGAAACATATATTTATACCTTTATCTCACACAAATTTTGTTTCATGCCCTGGACTCCATATTTAATTTGAATGAGTTTTTATTGTCATTTTTAACTCTATAAACTCTCCCTTCTAACACATATTTAAGCTATAAAAGATTTAAAGGGGATTTAATACCTTTTTCCTTTGAAGAAGAGAAAACAATACAGGGTCAAAAGTGATGGTGTAGCCTCTGATAAAAGTACTCCCTAAAAAGACATGAATAAATACCCTTTCTGAGAAGAATCTAATTCACAGAAAAAAAAACAAGAACTGATTAAAGGTCATCTGAGAGAAGAACAAGGAACTGAACAATTTATCATAGACTGTATTTTTTTATATAATCTAAGTTTCCAAATAGGGAACTAGAAATTGCAGTGTAAAAGAAATTGTGGTTTTGTATTGTTAAGGGGAAAGGTACAGGTCAAGTATAAAAGGACCCTTCATTCAGAAAGTGACTGCAACCCACACATGAATAACTGTCAAATTGACATTCCTATGACTGGTGATCCAGCTGAGGATCTTGATCTAGTTACATACCTTTCCCAAATGCCAGCACTTTTATCTGAGGTGATGGCCTGTGGTTAAAGAACGAATCATCGATGTATTACTCACTGTGTCTTTTCTGAGCTGGAACTACAAGGAGAATCTTGTCAGGCAGTATTGCATGTGAACTTATTTCATGAGTTACAGTTCTTTGAATGAAGGATTATGGAAAAACCTTCCTTTTTTTACATGAAATTCTCTTTATTAAGAGAGGAAGTTATTGTACATTTAGGAGCTCATTCTGGAGCTGTGTCAGTGTTGCTGAGTGCATGCTGAATCAGCAAAAAAGGGAAGTAATTTCCTTTTATTTTTCTATGCAGTGCCAAACTGATAGGAGTTAAGATGTAAAGCAATCATGATTTCCTACTTAGAACGCTTTCTGAGTCTTTATAACTAGATTTTCTGAAGTATGATTTGCAAACCTTTTCACCCTGTCCTCCAAAAAGATGTCAAATAAAAATAACAGTTCCACAGACATAGGCTACAATAATATTGAAGGCACAGTCTACAATTTTGGATCTAAAATATAATTCATGAGGTGAGCCATGGAAAAAGGTATCAGAATCCTGGAAATTCAGACTTCAACAGATATCCTTGTATGAGCACCAGTATTCACCAAGTTGCAATCTACCAATGAAATGTTCAATCCAATTTTCAACTCGTACAGCTAAAAGCGAATGGGAATAATATGCCCAAAAAGTCTGTTTAAAGATGGACATTTTAAATAATTTTGGTTTTCTATGCAACAGCACAAACAGGAACACGCTGGATCGATGGACATTAATTACGTCATGTACAGTTTTAAAGTTGTTTTAGTTAATGCTAGAAACTGAATTACAGTGATTGTAGAGAGTTAAAAGTAGACACTGTGCTACACCATATATTCACATACGGTCATGCAGAAGATAAAAGTAGAATCAAGTAGAAAGGGTCAGGAGGGAAGGGAATAAATTAAAAACAATCAAATAATCAAAACCTTCCATACACAAAAAACCCCAAACAACAAAAACTGCCAAAATATAAACCTTCTTGAATATCCTTAGTCTGTATTACCATGTCTTCACAACACACTTCCTGAATTAAAAAAGGATTTTATTAATACATAGTTCAAAATCTCAATAAACTAGCTTTTTTATTATGCAACTTATCACTAAAACCAAAAAATACTGAATTACAAATACAAGATGACAGTAAGTTGCAGGTCCAAGCTTGATGACTGGATAGTAGAGCTGATTTAGAAAGTTAAATCAAAATTTATACAGTATGTTTCAGGGATTCATATTGCTTTTTTTCTATGCTGTCCTGGTTTCAGCCAAGGACAGGGTTAATTTTTCAAAGTAGCAGTGAGGGTTTGGAACATGGAACTGTGTGGCTGTCTCTGGGTTGTTACTCTATGGGACCGTTCTGAGAGGAGGAGGTATGGCTTTCAGTGGGAAAAAAGCCTGGGTGAAGTAGGTCTCCCTGACTGTTTTGGTCATTTTCTCAGGGTTGTGTCATGTCAGGTTAGATCAGTGAGTGTTTTTCATGAAAAACACCCTCTTTTCATAGACTGTTGTAATCAGTGTTGTTGTCAATACTATTTGTTTTCTTACTTCATTGCTGTTTCCGGTAAATTGTTCTTACCTCAGCCCATTTTCTCTTTTGTCTCTCTCTGCATCGTGGGTGGGAGGAGGGGAGCAGGAGTGCCATTCCCAAACTACTACAAAAATTGAGAAAACCTAAAGCCCTGACCTTCCTGAACCATGATAATTAAATTGGGATCTCTATTTCATGGCCACAGGGTAAGCGGAAGTTGCTTTTAAAATATATTTTCAAATCACTGTGTTTTGACATGGAAAATATTCTAATAAAGGTTTTAATGAGCAATTGAACCATGTATTTTGCTCTATTAGTTTAGTTCACTTAGGACATTTAGATTGATAGCTGGCCAAAGCACAAACAGAACACCAAAGATGATCACTATTTTCCTTCAAGTTATTTTTCACCGTCTTTAAGAAATGACTCCAATAAAAAATACTTTTTGTCTTGATTGCTGTTACTTAGAATAGTGTCTTCCAAACATCTGAGAATAAAAATAATCCCCCACTTTTGGAGATCATCACATATATTTGTTCCTTTTTTGTTTTAATTGTATTGTTTTATGGTTTTAATTTTGGTTCTATAAGCAACCATGGACCGCTTTACTATGTCCACAGCTGTAATACTACTTCTCAGAACAATAATACCACTTACAGAATTCAGAAAAACATTCTGAACATTTTTCATATAGTTTTCAGAGCACAACAGTTTTCTTTCCACACAGCAAACAATCTACTGCAACAATAGGTGGCCTAGTACTCTTTGCAATCTCGCTTTTATTCAAAAGGATAGCAGAGTAGGATATACACAATACAGGCATTATCTTCAGCATCCATGCAAGCTCACATAAAATAAGAACACTTCAACAGTAACAGCACATCTGTGTTACTACATCATGTATTGGACTTCCTATTGACACTCAAATGACTTTTATTACTATGAGACAAATTTTAAGCAAAATTAACTTCTACATGCAGCACAGCTGGTTCATTTTCAATTCAGAGCTTTTCCCAAGGGGTTCCTCATCCTCTACCCCCAGCACCATTCCTGAAAAAATAACCAACCTCCAATTTCTTGTTGGACCAGAAGAGACTAAGTGATTTGAATAAATAGGTAAGGCAATAGCCTTCAACACACCTGCATGCAGTGATTCTTGGGGTTTCCAACACAGGGCCTTAGTGAGGGGACTACAGCCTCACTGGGGTTACAGAGACATGGAAGAATGCCTTCATGGAGGGAATGTTGCTATGAAGACGTACTGAGTCTTAAGGGAAGTCGGGGTGGGCAGTCATGGAAAAGACTAGACTAGACAGCCACTGAAGGTCCTTTCCCACCTAATTTTTAAACATGTCATTCTTCAATCTGCTGTATTTACAATTTGTTTTTTGTTTTCTAAAAGTCTAGTTTAAGTACTGTTATAAATGATCAAATCGAGAGCCAAACTTAGAAGAAAATTTAGCAAAGATTTATTAATTTTTCCGCGAGACCAGAGTTCAGTCGTCTAAACCACCACAGCCAAAGGTCAGCATCGAGCCCGGCATCAGCGCTGGGTGAACACATGGATCTGACCTCCCGAATGTCAGATTCTGCCCCTGTTCACGAATGCTGCCTTCCCATTCTGCCCGAGGCAGAGATGGCCGAATGTTCTTTGTGTCTCTTCACATGCAAAACCGGGGCTTTACATGTCCAGAGGTAGACAAAGACTCAGTCCAGGTGTCTCCGATGTTGTCAGAAGATTTCGGGGAAGTCAGCATTCACATGCATCAGGGTGGCCCGTCAATCATCCTGGTAGATGTAATCATCGAGGTGATAACCATTCTTGAGTGGTCCCTGCGATCCAGGGAAGCCGGTGATTATTGCCCTGGAAGCGTCTATTCTTGCGTTAAAAAACCCGATGTTATCTCAACCAAGTCCAGGAACTAGATGTATATGAATAAGACACTGCTCCTTGGTGGTCAAAAGACAGAGTTTGGATTTTACAATATTTTATACATTAACAGCATGAATTATCTCTATCATATACTGCAGTACTATGGTAAGTGAAAATTTTAAGTTGGCATTAACAGAGGAAGAATGGGAATGTCTCGTTGTGGAAGCATGAAAAGCAGATGAAGGAATCTAAGTAGAGGATGTGCCAAATGAAACTAGTTCAGCAGATTTTCAAGATCACAGCACATTTGCAAGTAGTTTCTAAAGCTGTGTGGGTTTTGATAGCTGGAATACAAAGTACAAGCTGAACCAAGAATCAAGCTATACACAGACTAAAACATAGTTATGACCAACTAAAAACCAGAATCCATTAAGAAATCAAAGAACAAAAGACTGATTTGGAGCTACAATACACCCCCGTGGAAGACATCAAGTAATCTAAAAAAGTGAAACTGTATATAAATATATAAAAATATGAATATATGAAATATATAAAGATATGTATTTATCTAAATATATTTATATAAATAAAACCCGTTTACATCCTTGTGGAAAAAAAGGGTACATAGATTTTCTATGCACAGCGCCATAAAAGTTGCCATTAATTTTCAAGAAGATTATGTGCATGAGAGTACATGTAGGGAATTAGTAACTGATACATAAGTTTTAAGTCAGGAGAAGTCAAAATGTTTTGAATGGAGTGAGAATATTTTTGAGCATTAGAATTCTAACCTGTCCTAAGGGGGAGGATAACACAGACAAAACAAAAATATAAGGATTAGTGTCTATGGTAATATAGCAGGAGGGCTGGATAAAGTGGTAAATAATAACTGAGAACAGTATGGGGGACCATAAATAAAGTGGAATTTGTGCTAAACTTCTATTCCAATGCTGCACTCACATCTAGAGAAGACTCTTGTATTTTATATTTTTCTAAAAGCAAAAGTTCTGTACAGAGAGATATTCCTGAAAGGCTGATGATAGTCAAGATTTATTTAAGGTTTGGATTTGGAACAATATGGAAAGCTAAGTTTTAATTTTTAATTATTTGAAATCTCTATCATATAATAACATTTCAGCATTTTTTCAGATTGTGAACCAAACTCAATAGATGAAACCTTTCAAATTGTTATGTTTTGTCCCTAGTTCTAGTCTTCTTTATCATGAGGTTTGTGACTTATTCAGTTTACAAAACATTATTCAGTGATGAGAACAATATAATTGAGATCTGTTTAAGACTAAAGATTTCTACTGGTTTATAATATTGCAAAACTATGGGGAAAATATCTCTACACAACTAGAACTCACCTTTTTACTTTTTCATTTAACAAACTAACCACACTGCAGTTGTGCTAGAATTACTTACCTAAAAACATAACCTGTAATGTATTGTTCAATATGGGCATCTGAAGACAATCAGTAACATCAAACAGTAACATCAAATTTGGATGCATAAAAAGGACACACTATTAGAAAATAAGATATTACAAAAAATTCTTGAGGGAAGACCATTTCAACATGTCATAATAAACACCTCTGATAATATGCAAGAAAAAATAGAATGAACAGTTATTGCTTCATTTTTTCCCACCATCACCTAATTAACTCATTTGGTTTAAGATTAAATATTGATATTGTGTTGTTTCCTTCAAATTTGCATTTTGCAATTTATTCATAAGCTAACTCCATTTTGTTTTCAGTGGTTTACTACTGGTTTTGTCTTCTTCCCATTTTCTGGGTTTTAATTGAAATAGTTTTCCGACATTTTTTCATAATGCACTACAACTACTAACATAAGGCACTTGTACAAGGAGGTAGGACAAAAGCATGAATGTCCTTCCCAACTTAAGTGAAGAGAATTTTGAATTTATTCTAGGTGTTGCAGTCTTAATGGTTAGGGCATATTTTTATCCTTGAGCATGGAAAAACCAACACATAGCAGGACTAAGTTGTTCTCATTCTGTTTTGAGTATATTTACAACACAACATTGCTTTTTATCTGTGGCATCTTACCTTGATATTTCTAATGTAATTTCCTCTGACTTAAACCTGAGGTTTTGACTTAAACAGGAGTTCTGAAACTCCTGTTCTACTTCTAAAAGATTCATGGACAATGGGATTATAAAAATATTATTATTTCCCTTGTGTTTGTAACATTTTTCATACATTTTAATAAACACTCAGCTGAGATATTCTGAAAGAAAATATTTTATAATGTAAATGTCTTCAATAGTTCTACATTCAGTATCAAAATTCAAATAAGAACAAACAAAATGTGTTGCAGAGGTAACAGCATGGTTTTTTTCCTACAAATATTAGAAAATTGTTATTAAAAAGCATGGATGGCATACATACACTTTCTACCTTAAATAATGGGATAAACATGAAATTGTACCTTGTGAATTATTCATGAAGCTGAATATGACAGGATTAAGTTTTTCTACCATCAAGCTATTGTATTAATTTTATTCATAACCAGAAACACTGCTTTTAGTAAGTTGCTGATTCCACAAGGAGAAAATGTGGCTTTTAACATACTTTTAAGCCTGCAGGATCTGTATGTTTAGAAAAGCATGACCTATGCTGCAAAGAACATGAAGAAAGCTCAGAGATTATTTCTTTCGTGGAAAAGGATCCACAATTTCACAGATAAAAGGGAGGAAGGGTTAAAAAAAACCTTAGAATTTGATTCTTGAGGGAGCTAAGGAGAAACAAGACACAATTGCTGTTTTAAAGTCACATTTAATGAAAAGAGAAATAGATTGCAATGGACTTGGATTCCATCCAGACTTACTGGCACTCAACAACTAATGCAAGTAAACATCATTTTAAAACAGAAATGTTTAATGAAAGGCAACTTTAAGAGTACTTTCTGGAAAAATGGTCTCCTAGCTTACTTCTGTACACTGTACTTCAAAGGAAAAAAGGTCATCTGTCCTTTAAAACAACTAAACCAAACCTTTTCATAACATTTTTGTAATGTGAAAAGCATTTTGGGGCATCAGGTAGGCTGTTCAAGAGGATATTTGTTGAAATACCTAGGAAAAATTGGAAAGTCTTTTTTTTTTTCTTCTCTCTTTAAGGCATAGTCATTTGTTCATACAGTAACTGGCAGTACTTAAAATTAGATCTAATTTTAAATAACTCCAATTTTAAATTCTGTTGTAAATAGGGGCAACATTTTTATTGGCAGAAGATGAGGAATGCCAGAAAAAAATCTTTTTAGCCACAGAAGTTCTACTTAAATTCTTTGAGCAAGATAATTTGAATTGTATAACTTACAAGCACATTCATCAGAATAGATAAAAAGATCTGTGGAAATAGGACTCCTCTCTAGAAACCTTTCAAAAAATAGGCTTTATTTACCAATATGGACAAAGAAGTCAAAATAGAGAAGAGGGTAGGAGAAACCTAATGCAAAACATATTAAATATATTCACTTTGGCAATGCTTTGAATTCCAAGGCAAATTCTGCAACCATAAAATATATTTTAAATTATTTTAAATGAAAAAATATCCTATCTTTAAAAATTGTTTTTACTCAAGCTACAAGAGAAAGCTAGTATAGCCTTTCTTCAAAAACAGAATGTAAGAAAACAAAATTTCTTTAGAAAAAGGTCCTATTAAAGCAATCTAAAAATACCTGAGATGTTTAGACTACCAAAGACTGATTAGACATGTCAAGGAGAAAATTCCTCTCTGTGTGGAGGAACCACACCACATGTTTAGAATAGTACAAAAAGGGTTCCCTGCATTCTGTCACAGCTCTAGAACAGTGACTTAGGTCATGGTCAGCATAATAAGCAAAAGACACATATCCACAGCTGCCAGCCTAGGAAGGGAATATATGAAAAGAGGCCAACCAGCACTGAGGAACACCATGCATGTGAGCAAACCCGGAGTTCAAACTCTGCGGGTTTGTATGCAGGATGTTGCCATCTGGCTCTGAATAAATACCTAAATTCTTGCAGTACTCTTTTCACACATCTGCTTCTAGGATACTTGAAAGCATCAAGCAGGTACTAGCCTTTCCAGTAGGCAGCATGTAATAATTGCCATATGCCACAAAGCATACTTTTCTAGGTGTTCTAAAATGTTCAAAATGCACTGTTGAACTTTAAGTGTTCTTTTGGTGCTCACAAACTTCAAGAAATGTACTTCTCAAAGAATTTTAAAAAGCTTAATGCAGCAGTCTCAAAAGTGGAGTTCTTTGTCAAATTCAAATTTGCTGGCAAATTTTTTTCCCCATTCAGATTTATTATTTAAATTGGTTCACACATATATGATCACAATAACTTTTAAAATACCATCAGAAAGACTTGTCAGAATATTTTTGTGAGACAAAAGAGGGAGAGGATTAGCTTATCATTTGCCAAATAGACAGAAATATATATGAAGGTATAAGATTTGTGTATACATTCAGCACACTTGGTCCCACAGGTCAAGCACAGCTGCCTAAGGCCAGGTCCATGTTGATGTACCCACGTCTCCTTTCAACACATAAGACTATGGAGTGCGGGCATCTGAACTGCACATCTTGGTATAACTTCGCATTTTTCATCAAGCTTTCTATTGTCTTTTTTAGCACATTGGAGAGTTTTCATATTAAATTCTTTATGATTATTAGTGTTCATCTTATGATTTTGCCTCTAATACACTTTTCTTAGAGTCTCAAGAATTTCATTGGATCCTGGATCCTGAATTAAACTATTTGCAAGCACCAAGATAATTTTTTGGCTATTTGCATTTGCTTTAGCCACATCTATACTTACAGATTTACTTCACGAAAAGGCTTGGTTACTTTCATTTTGACCTGTTGGAGAACCGTTTGTTAATAAGTCTAAATCAGTATAATGTATCAGATATGGCGTATCGCACAAGAAAATGAAATCTCTCTTCTAGACAAGACAAACCTAAAGGCTGAGTTTCAGAACTGGGATATAGATATATTGTTTCTATCCTTCCAAAACATAAGCAGCTGGAAACATGCAACTGTAGTGTATGTTCCAAATTTCAAGATTCAGATGTAATAGTACTTGCTTATGGTCCAGCAATTCAGTAAAAAAATCAGGTATGAAATGGTGTTGTATTGCATTTAGCTGCCCATGGTGTGGTCCCCCTTCCTGTCAGAATGGTTTCTCCCCAGGTGTCCCCTG
>JAWWEY010000130.1:33819454-33835818 GCA_035582745.1 Loriotus luctuosus | reverse complement strand
CCAGGGGACACCTGGGGAGAAACCATTCTGACAGGAAGGGGGACCACACCATGGGCAGCTAAATGCAATACAACAAAATACGACCAAATTTCCAAGTGATACAATGTCAGTTTGAATATGATACCTAGACACCTGCCCAAAATACATCTGATTATCTTAACAAAGAAGTAAAATACGAAATTACATTGTTCATAAGAGAAACCTCTGTTAGGGCTAAAAAAGATTTTATTAGACTCAGAAATTATCTATAAGCATCTTCATGAAACTTGAATAGAAAAATATGTTGCACTGGGTAAATGGACAAAAGCACATTGGTTAAATTATTGTCATCTTATTTCAAACAGGCATTTTCTTTCCTTGTGAGACTACACTCTTATTTAAAGCCATTCCAAATACCTAGCATCACGATTACCCTTCAGTGTTGGATTTTAACATTTTGTTGAACAGTTCAAATTGCTGAATCACAGAATAATTTAGACTGGTCATGCTGCAGGTCATGCTGAAAACACTTCTGCCTAAAAGAGGACTGCCATCAAACTTAGAAGAGGTTTCTCCTTCTCAAGTTTGGAGAACCTCTACAGTCCTTATCAGGGCAATCCAACACAGACTTTTTGCAAGGGAATTTCCTATCCTCATCTAATCATAGCATCCTGTGTTGTGCTTCTTGTCTCTAGCCTCATGAAGGGCATCCTCCAGGAGAGTCAGGACACTCTTGCTCGTAAAGACCTATTATAAAGCTAAAGTCAAGCCCAAAATTTTGCCATCAGCTCACTTCTCTTTAGAATTATATCATTCTAAGATCATACCAAGCATCCTCAGTTTACTCTCCTGTATAATGGTCTCCAGCCCTCAAACAATATGATGGCCCTATATTCGGGTTTCTTTGGTTTGTCAAGGTATTCCTTCTACTGGAGAGTCACACCATAATTAAGATTCCCACAAGGGCTGAATAATGCAGAATCATGTATTCTTGTTATGTCGCTGCAATGCATGTTTGAGCGTATATGTATGCATGTTTAAGTGTATATATATATTGAAATATACAGCATATAGTCACACACACACACGTGCTATTAGGATGTCTGTGTTCCGAGGCAAATTTCCAGTGAATAATTATTCAGAGGACATCCGTATTAAGGTTCAGATTGTATTACTGTCGGCATTGTGAACCATCATTGAGAAGTGAAGAAAACAAGGGTTAATGGCACTAGAAAGGAATGACAGATTGCTAAAGGGATTATCAAATTCTATATAAAGAAAGACTCACCACACAGAATTTTTAGCATACACATAAAACACATCACGAATTGGACTCTGCACACTCCTTTAACAAGGTATGCGTGTACTGAAGGACCAGGAGGAATAGATGGATATGTTAACAAAATAAACAATTTTACATTATTGTAATTATTCCAAGAGGGTCTGATTCTGAGCCCAAATATTATTAAGGTCTTCAATTTAAGAATAGGAATCACAGAATCATGCCATAATTTGTCTTGCAAGGAACCTCAAAGATCATCTTATTCCAGCTCCCAAGCTGTATGAACAGAGATCAAGACTGGTCAGGCTAGCAGAAGCATCTAGGGGAACTGAATGTCTGAGAGTAATCACAGGAAACTCCTTAATTTAAGAAGCAAGACCTGGTGGAGTCCTTTCCTCCCCCATTTCAGTGTTAGCAGGGTTGACTTCTGTGTTTCTCCAACAGCATAAAATGAAATCAGTTTCTAAGTCTGTGTTGTTATGATGTTCATTACTGACTAGCAAGAGACACTGTGGTTATGTATAGAGATACCGTGACTTTACAGATCTTCTATCTTTTCTCTTCCCAGTGCTGCTGTTAATGAAATATTTTGCTTCTACTGGAGTCTCAAAGCAGACTAACCACAGGCTGCAAATGAAGTATTCTGTAATGGACCCCTCAAAGTTGTTCTAGCCCTTTAAAAGCAGATTTATAAAATCACGAATCCCCGAAACACCAAAAATAATACATTTCAAGGATCTATTTTGGATCCAAAAGATAGTACATCAAACAAGATATTCAAGTGATACTTTTCTGCTTAAATGACATGGTACTGCTATTACCTGTTTGTATATTTGCATTTTTCTGAGACTCTGAATTCCCTCTAAAAGGATGCAATACAATGTTGAAAGAATTATAACAATGATCACAAAATCTCTATGGTTGTGTGAGAGACATTCATCAGTAGCACTTTGAAAATTAATTAGCAGATTAAATTTAATTTCCAGGAAAGAGATTTGACTATGAGCACAAGTTTATTGTCTCTTCCAGACATAATTTTTTAGGATTTCTCAAACAACAAAGACAGACAAAAACTTTCCTGGTTTTCCATTGTTTGAATTCTGGATAAACTAACATATATTTATGTAAAATACAACATATTTGAAAGAAAAATGAAGGCTATATTAGGATATTGTTTCAAATTATACTACTTTAGCTCCAAAAATTGTTTCAAAACTATTTCTGTGATTTTTGTAAGGTCTTGAATTTAATGCCTTTATTACAAGTCTATGGTTAACATCATTTTAATTTCTGCATAGCCTTATATAGCTTACATACAATATAGAGTCTAACTTCCATGTTTGTGACATGGTCTGCAGAAATCTTTTGTGCTATTCTGAGATTTACATTTACATCTACATTTTTAATATCAGGAGGCCTTAGCTACATTAACATGTAAATGAATGCTTTAGCTTTCTAAGCTTTCTTTGGCAACAAGAGTTTCTTGTGTATCTGTTACTCTAGAGAAGATCTCTACTTACATACTATTTGTGATGTCTCCAGATAAAGGATTACAAAATATATTTATTAATCAATAGCATTGATGACATATTTTTATCTTTTTTGTTACATGTTTTTGAAAATGTGGGGAAGAAAAACTGTATTCACTAGTTGTATTTTTTTTTCAAAACCAGAGATTTAGATTTACGAATTATGAACTTGCCTTAGATTTTTCTCCTTCCCTGACTTTCAGTCCTGCCCATCTGACGCACTCTCAAGAAATGAAGAACGTGTTAATGTTTGTACTTTATGCAGTTAGATTTTCCAAAGATTTAACACCTTAATGATGAATGCTTTCAATAATCTTGGAAACAGAATAGACTAACAGAAAACATGAAATATGTACTTATTTTATACATTCACTGTGCTCGCTTTTGGCATAGAAGTCAAAAAGCCATCCCAAAATGAGTATTGTTTCCACTAAGGAAATATTTGTAATTTTAAGTTAGCAACAATTTTTATTTATAAGAGAAAGTGAGATATTCTATCTCTTTATCAGTTCCATTCTGGCGTATTTTTATTTACTTGCTTTATATTCCAGGAAAAATAGAAGCCTCTGCAGCACACACTTTATACAGCAATGCCAGTTCTGCATCAAATAATGGCTATAAAACTGTGTGAAGCTCCATTGACTCCAACAGAATCTGCAGGGGTGGACACATCTGCCTAGTCAGATCAGATTAGCTCTGCTAAAGCAAAAATGTCAATGACTTAAGAAAGGACAATTTGAAGTGTATTCCACCCAATTCATCTGGTAACTGAATTAAAATTACAGAAGATACTTATCACAGAAGCTACTGTGCTTTATTACTAATAGAAAAATTTCTGGGTTTACCAATTATATTTGATAGATCTACTGACCTTGCTAAATTTATGAGATTAAGATGATGACTGAATTTATTGCAGAATTTCAGTATAAAGAAGTTTTAAAATTTGTTCAAAATCTGCTAACAGTTAAGAAGTGATGGATAACTTTGTATTGCTGGTTCTTAGAGGCATTAATTAATTTATTTGCACAATATGCTGGTATACATATCCCAAGACCTGACAATTACCATGTAACAGATGACTGCATCTATCTATTTCTTTATATTAATATGTAATTAAACAATTACATTTTTTATAGACAGCTAACAAAAATTAAAGTGGGAAGGAACTTCTTTTATTTAGCAGATGTTCTAACACAGGATATTTTCTGATTATTTAAATTACAAATGAACTATAGTCCTGCTCAGTTCATGAAGATTATTTTTACTGGGAAGTGATGTACACAAAAAATAAACTGGTACGTCTATATGCTTAATCCTTCCAAACAGAGAGGAAATTAGGGAAATTTAGGCATGCTTTTGTTTCTCCTCCTTGATGCCAAATTAAGTGTTATAGGCTTACAAAATACAGAATGAAAATAAAGAACAAGCCCTTTCTAGACAATCTAAATAACATAAATACCTCCTCTCCAATGAAAAATAAAAAGTGACCCAGGAGCCATGGGAGTGTTCATGCTAATACTTCTGAGTCTGCAAACTGCCCTGATGACAGGATTTGCCTCCAGGCAGGCACTTCTTCAGGTACTTCCTATCACATTAATGACCATTTTCCTGTTGTAACAATTGAAGGTAACTTTCAAGATCTTCTGTTTATTATGGAGCCATTTAGCTCCTTAATTAGTTTAACAGCATTCAAATTGCTTTTTGGAGCCTGACTACTTTCAGCTACCATTAAACACCCAAATGGGGCAAATAATTTAAGAAAGTGATTTCTACTACTGGTAGAAATTGACTAATATCTATCAGACCTGTGTCATTCTAATGTCATCAACCTTAATGGATAAACCTTAGCAATTAACCTTAACCTTTACCAAGTAGGATTACAGAAAATGTAAAAAAATTAAAAATTAAAAAGAAAAACTAAACTGTCAGAATTGTTGCTGAATCAGCTAAGCAAAATATATACAGCAGATAATATTTGGATTAGATTACTAGGAAAGCTTATTTCTTAACTTATTTCATCAAAAACTGTCTTTCAAACTGAAGTTTTTAAGAAAAAAATCCAAATATATATATATACATATATATATCTATCCTCCCTCAAATTCAGCAGGGTGCACCATCATTAGTTTTCCAAGTCAAGGAGTTTTTGACAAATTACTCTTTTGAATTATCTTTTAAAAAAATTCCTACAATTTTAATTTGAAAAAACCAAAAAAAAATATACAATACTTAACAAAATATTAGCTACAAGTTTATTGATTCTTCTTTGGATCAGCTTTACCTCTTCTGTATATGATATTCACAGAGCAGATCACAAAAATATGCCTTTATTAAAGGTTTTAATGTTGAAGTATCTCATATTTTAATTCCTAGAGATTCATAGTTCAGATCAGAAAATAAAAATGTGCCCTTACTAAAAGTTTTAACAAAGAAGTATTTCATATTTTAATTCCTAAGGCAATAGTACTTTCTGTACAGAATAAAACACATCCATAAAATCATATTTTTAACCTTTCTGTTTAAACCATTTCTCCTCATGTCCCCTTGTGTGACAGGAATCCAAAGAGAAGGACACAGATGGTGGAATCACGAAGGATGGTATTCAAGATCTGTATTACCTTCTCTGAGGAATGTGAAAATATATTGAACCAAGAAACCACCAAAAGAAGTCCCACAAGAACCCTAGTATCTGCTGTTGCTCTAACAAAACAGAAGTGAAAAAGTAATATAAAATAATTCATTCTAAATTTCTATTACATTCCCATTTGTTTCCATGAAGAGGTGCAAGATTTGTATTGGCCCAGGCTTTATCAGAGTTCACAAACAGGAACTATATGTATGACCGAAACATATTTATCACTCCACAGAAGAGCATTTATCTCCTTTAAATTGGTATTACATGGAACAGCTCTCATCCCAGTTTTAGAACTGCCCTTAGTCCTAAGTCCATTTGCAATAACTGGCAACAGTGTTCATTACCACACACCACAGAGATCTTTATGTGCTACCCTTTAACCTTCAATCTATCTGGCAATTTAGTTCAATGCATAGAGGGTAAATATTAACATTATTTTAAAGCCGAAGTGTACTTTGCAGCTGTCCAATTATACTACCTTCTAATTAGTTATACATAATGACCTCTAATCCTTTTGTTAATTAACTCCACCTTTATGTGAAAAAT
This sequence comes from Loriotus luctuosus, assembly GCA_035582745.1. NCBI lineage: Eukaryota > Metazoa > Chordata > Aves > Passeriformes > Thraupidae > Loriotus > Loriotus luctuosus. The sequence goes on along the minus strand of JAWWEY010000130.1, from coordinate 33,829,847 downwards.
GTATTTACTTTGATTAAGTGGAACTATTTTCTTAGTTCTGTTTCTTCCTGTCCATTTTTGTGTCCTTTTCAACAGGCACAGATATATTTCATATTAATAACTTTCTTGCTTATCTCTCTGAGTTAGTATGGTATAATATGAGGATATAATTTTTTGAGTGAAACAGAAGATTCATATTTAGACCTCAAGATCTTTTTCTTTTCATCTAATCTTAAAACCAGAACTTCCTTGATAAGGTCAGTGATTATGTAATAATTTATAGGGTGCTGTTAAATATGCATTTGTTCAATGTAGACAGAAAGCCTAAAAATTAAGAGGCATTTAATAATCAGGCCAAAATTTCCATGGCAGAATTAGGTTTTACAAAGATGAGGAAGGAGAACCCTCTTAGAATTTTAGTGATGTTCTTACATGACTCTGACTTTTTAAAAGTAGCAAAGATTGTAACTGTGGCACCAGATATTGGTTAAAACAACACCAGTACTTAAGCCCCAAATGATGGTTGACTATATGCATATTTTATATGCTGCGTCAGATCCCTACAATGGCATATTAGACTCATACAGATAATAAAAATTAAATACAACTTATATTTCACCAAGTATATTATTGCCCCAGTGTCTCCAGTGCCTTTATTTGTACTGCTGCCTCTTGGACTGGTGTAAAATTAAAATTTGGTTCTCACTCATTCAGCTCTGACATACAGAATATTTTGATTATCATGCTACCCACAATATTTTTGCTATTTTGAGGTTTCCAGGATAGCATGACCTAAAACATCTAATACCCATCACTACTGTGTAAACAATATGTTCATCGCCTTCCCTTCAAGGTTGTTTCCAGAAACCTCAGAGGGATCAGACTTTAAATAACATATTTTCTAATGAAATAAGTTAATCACCTTTTCGTCTTTGCATCTTTTAAGAAGCTTTAAAAATCATCAGGAAATCTTAGCTAACTATATGTGAACAAGAAATCTGAGTATCTCTCGAAATCAAGAAGAAATGAGATAAACCACCAAAGATGATGGCTCTAAACAGTAGTCCCCACTACAGCTGCATAACGGATAAGGGAAGAGGCCTTATTAATGAGCAATTATTCATGCATATTCTGTTGAAACACATTTTCCATGCTGTAACCCCCTGCCTCAAAGCAGACTTCCACTCAGAACAGTATCAAACAAGGCCAAAAGGAGATGGCAAGGTAAGCAAAACAGAGTGGACATTTCCCCTAACTTACCCTTTCACATCAGGGACACTCCCAGTGTCAATTTCTTTGGAAACAGATGTTCTCAGCCACCAACAGCTCAAGAGAGAGCTGCAGATTCTCTTCCCACCCTCCACTAGCCCCCTGCACTCCAAGTAGATATTTGCTACAAATTTCACAGATTTGAAGGTTGAGCTTCTTTTCCAAAAGGCATTACTCTAACTGCCATATAACATGGGAGCTGGAGTTGCTGTTCAATCTGCTTTTACACATATTTCCCAAGTGGATATATTCTATTGGCATATCCTGTTCTTCCATCAGGTACCCATAAAATATTTATAGATCCCATCACTTAAAGTAGACTAAATGAGAAAAGGAAGCCTCATGGTAAAATGCTTTTTACAAAACAAAAAGAAAGGCAGTTCTTTCTTATACTTGAAAGCACAATGTACCTTCTTCTCAAAATATAAGCATCTTAATCAAAGATACTGGGTCACTGCTGCATTTTCACTTATTAGAAGTTATTCTAGTAATTTCTTTTGAAATATAGTCAGTTGGAATTCCTGTTTATTTGTTAAACCTACCACTGTAACTCGTAAAAACACCGCAAATTGACATAATGTGAACAAGCACTGGTAATTAATAATACTGTAAGAAAAAAATACAGGTACTTACTTGGCAAACATAGTTTATCATTTCATAGTTAAGGCTTTTACCCTTTGAGGAAAAAAGATCGTTTGAATGAGTTTCTCACTCCAGATAGTATGTTTCAATGAATGCTGACATTTTTATACATCTCTATTCCTTGTTTGATGAGGATGACACCAGCTATCCGTTATAATCAATACTTGATCTTTTCCCTCTTAAGTTTCAATTTGACACAACAGCAGTGAAAGAAAAATACTACCATGTTATTTATTTGGAATACACTGAAGTGAGAGGAGGAAACTAACAGCCATATTTGGAAATAATTTTACATTTTTAAAAGAATGTCTGTGTTTCATACAGCTTTTGGATATTTCAGTGCTCTTATCTCTACCTGTTTTTGCTAAGAGCCCTGACTCTCACTCAATTGAATCCAAGATCAGTATCAGAATAGTGATGCTTCCCTGAAGCTTGGATGACTGCTTAGCTTTCCTGCAGTTTAGCCCCATACCTAGATCAAATGAATTTGATGTATTCCTTAAGTACATGTTGGATGGGAACATGGAATGGAATGGCTCTAAAGGGCTAGGCACAATGTCAGCAACCCTTGGGCAGGTTTCTGCAAGTGTGCCAAGTCCCTGCCAGTGCAACCTGATCACCTGCCACACTTAACAGTTGTGCCAGTTTGTTATATACAGCAAGTCAATATTTCTTAACCTCAATAGCATATTCTTTCCACTTAATAAAGCTACTCATATGAGTATGTATGGGGGCAGTGCCGCATTGGCAGATTTTCAGATGATTGTTTTATTTATAGAAGGCCTGAGGCTTCCTTTTTTAAAAGGAAGGCTAGTCTAAATGGATTTTGGAGTAAAACACTGGAGGTTTAACTGAAATTTTTAGAAATGGTGAGAAATAAGTGGAAACAACCACCTACCCAATATTTGAATTGTGTGTTGGGCCAACGAGACAGTTTTTTCGCTAAGGTAGTTTTCTCACACTATCGTTGTCTGCTTAAAGATTTCACTTCTAATTTACTTGATTGCAACATTCATCCTAAATTTTTCTTGAGCTTTCAATTCTTCTGCCTTTATTTAACACCGTTGGTTAGTACACCTTATATTGAGCTTTGAAGATTTTTAAAACCAGAGTTTTTTTAAATTTATGATTAAAATTGGTAGTATCATCAGTGATATTCTGTGTTTGCAAATATTAATGTTAAGGTTATGTGTGAGGATGGAATGAGAAATAAATAACTAAATAAAAGGAAAACTGAAAAAAAACTTGTGGCACTGAATAAAGTTATTCAAACTCCACTTTTGATTTTACATTTTGAAAAACATTTAAACACTCCTAAATCTAACATGTAATATGAATGTTTGCTGAAGCATTGTTTTAACTAACATATAATATCAAATTTATTCATTGGGTTTTTTTAAAAAAACACTCCCAATTATTTTATCCACTCTATAATTGCAAGAAAGCTATAAATACAGTTTAAAAATAAACAGATTTGATATGAATGATTTCTTAACAAAATATGAGTTTTAAAGGTCATGTGTAAATAAAATTAAGAAAAAAAAATTATCCCAGAACCCTGCCACAAAGCATTAAATCTGTCTCAGACTTGCATTTCTGTTACTGTAGCATCGAATGAATCTCTTAACTGATATGTTAATTTTAGTTAGGTGTAATATATAATTCTGAGACTACTTTCACAGCGACCTAAATTCATTATTTTTCCAGTAAGATACAAAAGTCTAATTACAAAACTGGTAACTTTTGTTCCTTCAATCTACAGTGACAACTTCCCGGTTGTATCCTTTCTATTTCTGCATTTTTGTGCTTTCCTTGCTCACTGGTGGGAAGGGAAGTGTCAGATTGGTGCAGCCAGTTGCTGGCACAGAAGGGCTCCTGTGTGTGCAGTAGGGGGCTCGCTGCAGCACAAGGAGTGGGCGTGGGGGACTCCTGCCCCCTGTGGGCTCTCTCCAGGGCTAGGAACTCATTTCAAGCACTCAGTGTCATCCTGCTAATGTCAAACTCTGCTCGCTTAGTCTTGTTTTTCTCGTTATCACCATGTGCATTAAATTGTCATCAAGCAAGTTGTCTCAAGTGGTTGTGCTTACTGCAGTGCTTATGCTTTCTGTCTGTTTCTACACAAGTAATAACATGCATTATTAGAGTCTCATTTTACTGTTAAATTTTCTGAATTATTTCAATAAACTAAAGGCCACAGAATTATTTTGGAAATAATTCACATTGCTATATTATTCTGTACTGAGTCTGCTGCATAAATGAGAAAGTCATGCTTTCTAATACAAGATTAACTCTGGTTAAATCTAGTGTGTTCGACAGTACAAAGAGTTTTCATATTACTTGGTTAATATCATAAGCAGAATATATTTTACACTCCACCTAGTGGTGTGTGGAGGATTTGGCTGAATTAGATGCCAGTAATTTGGAAATTAGTTTCTGCTAATGATCTACAAATATAGTCTCAAAGTGGATATGGATGCCTTCTAAATCTCCACTATCATCCAGAAAACAATCTTGTATACATAACATGTCTCCATTCTCATTTCCTGTGATAAAATTATAGACATGTATTCTGCTGAAGACTCCACTTTCTTAAAGACTCATCGCTTCTCTTAAGTACAAAAAGAGGTAAAAAGGTAACAAGGAAATTTTGAAGCTGTATTTGTCAGTATCCTCTTTAAAGTCACGACTATCAAGTTACAAGTCAAAAATGAGCACGAATGTAGCTAGGCCACAGCTACCAGGATAAAAATTCTCAAGATTTGCCCAGTTTTTCCTTTCCAACAGAAGAAATGGTTGAAACATTACTTACCTGTCAAAAATGTGAAATAATATCTTGTAGTTTCCAAAAAGTTAAAACACACCACGGTAATTAACGGGTTTACAAAATTCATTGTCCTCTATAATAGATGTTTTGAAGAGTGTATTCTCTTTTCACAGTGAGTAGTCAGGATATGGAGCAGGAAAAAGGAAAAAAAAAATAAAGCAAACAGAAGATGAAGATTAAGAAATTAGAGAAATGAGAACAAGAAAACAGCTGGTCTAGAAATACTGCAAGACAAAAAAAAAAGTAGAAGGTACCTACTTCCTAGTATGTGGGAAAACCAGAAATATTTTCTGAAGCTCTAGAGAATTAAAAGGGAATATATTATTCCTCAGTGTAACTTTCCCCACTGAGATAAAAGCCAGCTAGTTTTGCTGATGATAGTCAGCAATCTTAGAATCATAGTGATTTACCTCCCCTCTAAGAAAAAGGTATTAAACCGAAAATGTATTTATTGTCAGTACAATTAACTTCATGATTGTCTCTAGCACCCTGGTTCCAATTCCCTGTTTCTAGCCACAGACCCATCTTACCTAAAATTTTACAGCTACCCCTTGTCCAAGGACTCCAGCCTATTCCCATCCCAGGGGATCTGTACACAATCAAATTCTTTTAGCTAGGTAGCAGTCTTTTTTTCGCAGTTTACTACTACTTTGCCCTTCTGTGTTTCAGGTCAGTGTTTTATTCTCTCTGCATTCAAGGCTTTCCCTCCCACATTTCTTACACCAAGCAGGGGAACAAACTATTTAGTTTTCAGAGAAGGAAGACCCTTTGTTCTGTCTTCATTAGGAGCATGCAGGGTTATGGTTGTGCTGAAATTATCCATCTGCCCCAGATGAAATACACTTAACAGGAAACAGCTATGTGGGAAATTCAAAACCTACAATTCTAAGAGGTCCTTGTTTAATATCTGTGAACCTTTTTTCCGAGGCACATAATTTAGCCCAGCTGGGTACATTTTCACAAGGGCATAAGGAAGAAAGGGAATATGCTCCTTATAAAACTTTATTTCTTCCTACTCTAGACTGCGGAAAAACTAACATTCAGCCAAAATGAACAGCTTAATGTTTTTAATTGTACAATATCTATGTGTTTTGTTAACCTTGCTATTGATTTTCTGGACTGAAATTTTATCAAAACAGAGCATGCCATGCATCAAATTTTGTATACAACTGATAGGACATAAAACAATTTCTCTTTAACAAATAAATTCAATGATCTGCTGTGATAAGCAATGATATCAAGGTCCCCTGTTAAATAACCTGTGAATGGATAAAATTTTATTTTACAAGGGCTTCTAATTCCATTGAATTACAAGAAACTTACACCAGAATACACAAAGGTATTTGTTTACAAAAATTGTTAAACCACTTTGAAATACTGCTTAATATTAATGTTTTCTGAGGAATTCTTGGATGAAAAACTATTAAATACAAGAGAAATTATGAATTCAGACACGACTTTTCCTATTTTTGACTTTGATATCAAATACTCTAGCTTTTAAATTCTTAAAATACGATCTATTTTAGTGTATCCAATTACACTATGACCAGTTCTACAGTGTATTCAAAAACTAAACAAAATTACATTTACCAAGACAAACTTTGTCTAAAGAAAAAAAAGTTTTCTACATGTCATTCTGTCAGACAGAATGAGTATAGACTGTCACACTGAAAACTCAGATACTGAGAAACACCATTATAACCTGAAGGGATCAGGCCTTTATCAGAAAGAAAAATAATTCGTACTTTCTCTAACTTGAACTTTGTGCTGAGCTTCACTTCACAATATGTTCCTGACAAATTATCTATTCTTTATTGATCACTTAGGACTGAAGAAGTCAGAGGTGAACCTTTTCTGGGTTGTTTGTTTATTTTTGTTACTCTGAGCTCTTTTGCCATCATTAAATGTCAGCAAAGCAGCAGCTGCTTGTTACCAACAGCAACACAGAGATATTTCTTGGATTGTAACTATCTGGATCCCCACATTCAAACACAGCTGTCTTGAATTCTTATTCCTCACAACTCATTCCACAGATGTGGTAGGTATGCTGGAAAGGACAGAAAATATTGTGGTAGTGCTGTAGGTATTTGTGGATTTCAAGTTTTCACTATTGTGACCTACTAAGATAATATTGTGAATTACTGAGATAATATTATACTTTCATAGGCACCACACAAAGTCACAGAGAGAGAAGTGTCTTCTATAAAAAGGTATCTTGTATTTTTAAGGTTCTCAGCATTTTTAATTATTACAGGACTTTACGAAAATAGCACTTCTAAAATTATTTCTTCCTTCTTAGTTAAGAACTATCATAGATATTAAAGAATGCACTGGTTAATTTAAATCTACCTTTGTTTGATATAATGAAAATCTTGAAACATTTATGAATCATTTAAAACATTTCATTGACCTACTTTGAAAAAGCTTACATTAACAGGAAAAAGTGACTTCTTTTTCAGCTGAAACCTAGTTACAATGAAAACCCAAGGTAATTATTTCAGTCATCAACATAATCCCAAAAGGTGGTGTTTTATGTGGTGATCAGACCTCACTGATATTTTTTGCCTCATTAAGTTTTATAATGCTGCTATTCTTGTAAGCACTTTGTCCTATAAATGCAAAACCACAGCAACTAGAACCAGCCAACAGAGACCAAGGGGACTCAAGAGACACAAGCAGATTATTCTATTGTTTTTAGTCTTGGGGATAGTCCAAATCCTTTCAAGAGTAAAAGATAGTGAAATCCAAGTAAAAAACATTAATGATAAATTTATATCAAGAATCTGAGGCATAAAATCTAGAGCTGCTTTTTGATTCCCATTAAGTTTCAAGTGCCTCCGACTTAAAGCTCTGAAAGAATCCATTGATGGAAAAAAATTGCATGTTAATACAAATACCACAAAGCAAAACATGGCAAACAGCTAAACCAAGACGCAATAGCACAGATGGATGAAAAGTACAGTAGGACTGCACAGATGGACCAAGCTCTGTTCAGCTGCAGGAGGTTAACCCTTACTTGGATTTTGGTTTATTTTAATTAGAATAATCAAGATATTAATCCCTAATAGGACTCCTCTGCTTTCAATGTAATAAAACTACAGATTAAAACTGTACGAAAGCATTTGACAGATGATATAACTATTCAAGAATAATATTTTGGGGAAACTTGGAATAAAGCCAGTTTCAAAAAAAAAAAAAAAAAAGAAACCTTGTATAATCTTAAGAAAGTCTTTTCCCAAAAAATTGTTCCACAAAAATCTTTACCCAAAATCTTTTGACTTTAGGGAAAAAAATTTGTATCAGAGCAAGAGCATTTCAGGGTCTTCATGAAACCCTCTAGGTTCAATGGAAACAACCCAGCACTTCTCAGGCAATCAAATTCCTGACTATAGAAATTCTGTTCAATTCTGAAAATATTGTGGTGAAGGCTTGTTATTACCGAAGGGGAAAAATACTTTTCTGCTGAACTTCTTAATACATTTAATATGAATTTAAATACAAAGTGCTTAAGCCTATGCTGTAGTTGTACAAGCTCTAATATGCTTGGACCTCTCCAACAGCAACCATTTCCTACCTCACTTCTGTTTTTCTATGATCTATTTCTTTACTTATCAGTAGGAAAGCGAATATAGGGAGGTCTTTCAAAAGTTATCAGTTGCTAGGAAAAGGAAGCGATTCCTAAATAAAGTAATATTCCAAATAATTAAAAATGATACCAGTAATAAAAAAAGAGGGTTGAACAAAAAGTTCCGAAGTCTTGAACAGAAACAGAAAAATCTCTAAAAGCATATTCTATAGGCATATAAATTATATATCAACTCCAACACTTAAAAATGTGAAAGACACTTTAATCACAGTGTTATTGGAATAAAAATATTATTGAAAAAGGGATTCACAGATCTGCTCTTAAAAATAAACAAAACCCAAACAATTCATAGTCTCTCATTTAGAGGGACTAATAAGCACACATTTCTTTTTTTGCTGAAAGAAAGTGAATTTTAATCCCTCTGCATTAGTTCTACTCTTCAGCCAATCGTAATGTTGGAGATAGAAGACTGTTTTTTGTACAGCGTATTTAATGACTTGAATAGGTTTTGTACTTTTGATTTGAGTATAGAATAAATCAGACAAAATAATAGAGATTCCTTCCACATTTACACCAGCAGAAGTTTTAAATAACTTGCTGTTTGAACTTTGCTTTATTTAATACCAGGCCAAGATGGAAGTAATTTGGATTCATACCAGTATAACAAAACACGTCCTATTTCATATAAATCTGCTTACTCTTTCACTGCAACAATCTTGCAACACGCTTGCAACAATCCCATCCATTCTGTTCCTGAACATCTCCAAGATTATCTGAAAAGTGTGTTGTGTTTTGTAAATTGGTGAGCTTAGAGATCTTATTCATTCTGCAGATGAGTCATAATAAATCAGATTGGAAAAGAGGCCAATTCCAAAGCTGACAACCTAATGTATCATCACTGTGTAACCTTAGCTGACACAGGAATGTAATTTAGTTTTTAAAATTATTAATATCTGTATCTGCAAATTCATAATAATTTTCACGTTAAAAGAATCTTTCAGGCACAACTTCTCCTATGTTCTTTCATATTAAAAAACTTTATAAAATTTCAAAGGCATATGTAACAGCATTAGAAGGGTTGAGCTAATTAGAAACTACTCCAAGGTTAATAGGAGAATAAGTCCCCTGCTTAAAATAATTCTTTATTATTTTAGAAGAAAAATCTACTAACAATAAGTGCACTTACACTCCAAATAAATGCAGTGAGTTATTAAATAGATAAAATGTTGTACATAGGTGATCAACGATAAAGTTACAAGTAAAATAAAACTAATCGGCAAGAGATCAACCAGGTCAGATTATGAAGACTTCAAAATTTAATTGAGTGTTCCTCCCCATTTGTCACAGCCCACCTGTGGGAAGTGGAGAGTAACTGAGATTCGCAAATACCCTTGACGCGGATTAGGGTGAGATAACTCTCAAAGTCTGTACATAAAAACCAGCTTTAATGGAACAAATGCTCTGCAAATGTTGACCCTCACACAATTATATTTACCTAAGCTATGTGCCTTTATGAGAAGTCAAGGTGGGATTTATGTTACTTAACAACTTAAAGAGAAAAAGAGACAGAGGGTGGGCCAGTGGAGGGAGCAGGGGAAAGAGTTAGACAGAGAGGTCCCCTTTGTAGAATCCAGTCCTGGATTCTACATCAGACCTGTCAACAGAGTTCTTTGTTAGAGACAGAGAGAGACACGCAGACAGAAATTCTGGAAGTCTTTCTTGGTGTGTTGTCCGAGTACATGGTACAGTCACTTGGGCCTTGTCACTTACAATGTCTGAATGAAAAACAAGGAAAATCAACAAGATGTAAAGCACAAAAATTAATTCAAATTTATTGATTTAAAATATGGTCATAAGAGAGGGACAGAATCCAAGTTGAAAAGGATTAAGGTCTCCCAACAATATTACACATATAACCAAAGAGGAACCATCATACAGTTATTCATTTATGTTTTTCTTTTCACATTTCCAAATACTATGTGAAACAGACAAATAATTCAGGAAATACTTTGGAGCAAATGTTGTATTGCATTTAGCTGCCCATGGTGTGGTCCCCCTTCCTGTCAGAATGGTTTCTCCCCAGGTGTCCCCTG
>JAWWEY010000130.1:33772246-33804653 GCA_035582745.1 Loriotus luctuosus | reverse complement strand
GTTGTATAACAATTAAAAAAAAAAACCGTACTGCACACTGGAAGAAGTGCAAGCATGGATCTTGCATTCATATACTTTTACTGTGTAAATTAAACACAATACTTCAAAGCATATAAGAAAAACTCTGTTTGCTTAGAAAAAGAGGATGTTTCTAGTCAGATCATATCAATTAAACAATTCCATAGCCTTCTGCCCCCACAGGTTGCCGGATTAAAAGAGTAGCTTGGAGAAAAAGAAGATGGGATTTGGGTTAAGAACATTTTAAGGGAAGCCAGAGAGGGCAAATCAGCTGCAAGTGCACCTCAAGAAGCACTCAGAACTATTTGTTTATACCAGGCTAATGACATTACATGTAGAAAAATTATATCAAAAAAAACATATAAAAATTCCTTAAGGATCAATGTTAGCGCGCTGTTCAACTGACTCTCTACTTTAATCATTCTTCATGATCAACCAACAGAATCATTATCTGTCTTGCTTTTTAAGAACTGCATGAACTTGTTCTTCTAACTCTGAATCTCCTCTTTTCTTCTTCTTCCCCCATTTTAATTCCTGTGGTATGGAATATCTCTTTGGTTATTTGAAGCCAGCTTTCTAAACAGCCTCCCCACCTAGCTAGTTCTCCTCCCTCAGCCTATTTGCTGGTGTTGCAGTATGAGGGGCAGAAAAGGCCTTGGCTCTGTCTCAGCAGTGTTCAGTAAAAATGAAACTTGCTATATTTACAGCAGAAATCCAAAGTATAGTCCTCTACTAGCTACTATGAAGAAAATTGAGTCTATCACTGATAAGACAAGCACAAGGCATTTCAGCGTTCAGAGTGGATTTGTGAGGAATCCTCAAAGTTTGACCATGATTTTTGAACATCTCTGCATTTGGAAGAAATCAAGATCAAGACAAACATAAATGCCTATGGGGAGCAGCCACCTTTGGTGGTAGTGTAGCTTGGTTGCAGCTGGCAACTATGTGCCATGCAGATGCCCAGTAAGCAGGTAAAAGTTGTAGATTGAGATAAAAACAGTTTAAAAATATTAAAGTAAAATATGACATCAACAACAATAATAATAACAATAATAGTTGTTAAAAAAGGGGAGATATCAAAAAGAGACAAAAAAATAAAACCCAAGAAAAAACTAAAACTCATCACTCACTGTCAAATGCCCACTCTGTCCTTCGCAGCAATTGGTCCCTGTGAGCCAGTTCCCCTTAGTTTATCTACAGGGCCTGATATTCTATAGCCTGGAACATCCCCTTGGCCACTTTAGGTCAGCTATCCTGGCTGTGCTCCCTCCTTGACATCTTCCACAATTCCTTGTTCTCAGAAACTCAGAAAAGCAGTAGAAAAAGTGAAAAAGCAGTAGTGTCCACAAAGAGAAAGTCACAGTTCCAGCAGTTGTGGTCTGCTGTTTCAGAGAACCAGGCAGCCAAATGTGTATCAGCATTATCAAAGATTGAGGGGAGAAAAAAGATTAAATACATCCACTTTTTTCTGAACTCCTATTAGGCAACTGGCCATCAAATATGGTTCCATTGTTTTACTTGGATCTCCTCCTGCCCCTAACATACTTGAAAAATTCCTTCTTGTTATTTGACACAACGCTAGCCAATGTCAGGTCTAGCTGAGATGTGATCTTTTGTATTTTCCCCCTGCACATGTGAACGAGGGCTCTATGGTCTGCCTGTGAAGTCTGATCTTGCTTCTGGAGATCATAAAATCTCTTCTTCCTTATAAGTTCCAAAAGGAGCTCTCTGTTGAGCCAATCTAGTCTTTGGCTCCCTCTTGTTTGACCTATGACACAATGGGATGTCCATTTCATTATGTCACAAGTTTAAAATCTGCTCCTTTTATTTTTAAATTATATTTCTTCAAAACCGACCAGTACTCATTGATCCTTAAACCCTCAAATGAAGATTCCAAGGAGTCACTGCTAAACATCTACACAGCTTAAAGTTTCCTCTCTTGAAACTCAACATAACAATTCTGCTTACACTTTTTTATTTAGCCAAAAATTTTAAATTCAACTATACCCTGGTCACTGTGGATAATATATCACATATCTCTCCTGAGTCCTTTTGTATTTATAAATAACAATGTAGGAGAGGACCTTTTGTAGTTGACTCACTGATTACTTGTGATTGGAAATTACCTTCAAACATTTGAGAATTTCCCAGAGCTGCTTGTCAGAGCAGAATGGTATTTCCAGTTGATATCCGAAAACTTGAAATCTCCCATGAGGACAAAAGCTATGAATCCAGAGATTTTTTTTCCTAATTGCCTACAGAGTAATTCCACTGTTTTAATATCCTGGTCTGGTTATTGGCAGTGGACATCTGCGGAGACATAACCCTTGTTTTCCATCCCTCTAATCTTCACCAAGGGTATTTTCCCCTAATTGTAAAGATCTTTAGACTCAAGCTTCTCCTTTACATTCAGTGCAATATTTGCATGTTGCCTGCACAGCCCATCCCACCTAATCTATCTTTCCAGCCCTCCAGCCACGGGACTGATTCCACCAAGTCTCACTGATAATAATGACATCATAGGGGAATGATCAATGCTTCCAGTTCATCCTGTTTGTTTCTCACACTGTTGTACACGCATTTCAGATGTCTTCCTAAATCTTCAGTGCTCCCTGGAGCAGCCTGAATGTTCTCATCATTATTGCTGCCCTCAAACAGTGCCATGCTATCCCCTACCTTCCCAGTTCCTGGTATCATACTCTTCTCCCACTGATCCTCGTTTAAAACTCCGACAAGAAATCTTGCCAGCTTGCAAACAAAGAACAGTCTTCCCTGGTGTCAGGTTCCAGCATACTTGTTTGTCTCAAGGACTCTCTCTTTATCATAAAAACCCAAAACTTTCTGAATGGGAAGGCAAATCCCGCACGTTAAATCCACTATAATTTACACATTAATTTTAATATCTGAGAGACATTAGGAACTTCCAAGAATCATACAGTCCTCTGTTATTCTTCTGTACATTATCTTTGTTCCTGGTGCCTTTAGATGGTCTGTCCGTTTTACACCATCTCAAAATCTCATTGCTGGAGACCTGGCTTCTTAACTCCACTGACACTCACAGTAATTACACAATATCTCTACTTGATAGTTTTCATTTTCACTCATACTTGTCTTCAAACAAATCAGAACATATACGTGAATCTCAGGGATATATAACTATGTAAAGATAGGTCCATAGGTTTCAAATGGCTAAAATACTCTTTTGTAAATAACATATTTAGGCAGTGAGCTAGCAACATCATCCCTTTTTACACTGTTCTCTTTCTCTGCTGATAGAGTTTATTCATTCTCCCATACCTTGTTAACATAGCATTTGTGAGAAAAACTAACATTTAACTGGCAGTTAAAATGTTTGTTCTATTAACATTAAAGATATTAACAATATTCAGCTTATTACTATTCTTCCACCTGCTAAAATAGTTAAATAGTTATTTAACCATTATTTAATATATAATTACACATTATAAATTTTATGTCTTCATAGGAGGTTCAGATGATTTACTTGACATACTTAAAGGTAAGGGAAATACAAATTAGTATTGTATTTGTTTTACTACTTAGTGTGTGGTTTTGTTAGCATCAAAATTTCTAAGCTATCTAGCTAATTTAGTAAAAAGCTATTCCAGTGTTCCATTATGTTGTGTGCTTAGTTGCCATTTTGCACAGACTACAGTAATGTAAACCTGAAGTAATCCTGCAGACTGAGAATGTACCTATTACAAACAAACACAACATCCTTGGATTCCAAGTCAGGTTATTTACACAGATTAAGAAATCATCTGTTAATACTCAGTAAAAAAAAAGAATTCTTTCAATGAATTAACTTCAAAGAAATTATGCAGTCTTGTCATCCCATAGATGTCATTAAATTTATGGAGCAATATAGAAAAAGAAATACTTTTTAAATATTCCCTGAAGTAAAGAAACGTATTCATTAACACAGATTCCAAGGTAAAACAGTTAACAGGTTAGGCAGAAGAGATTTTTTTTTTGTGATTATTGCCGTTAAGGGAAAACTACTGAGTTCTAGTGTCAGATGTATAAAAGGTTTAAGAAAATGCAAAGCCAACTTTACTAAGACCCCTATTCTACAAATCTTGTACTTAGATCCTGGTACATAAATTTTCCAGCCTATTTGCACATTTTATAGATTTCCATAATCTCTTGATTGCAGGCAATTAGATCTATTCTTAAGACTGTAAATTCCTGAAACCATACTCCTACAGAGAGATGTTTGGCTCCCAATCTATTCTGAATTTACTGTGATACATCTGTCCACAAAGCTGTGACTAAACATTTTAGTGCTGTTCAAATGATGGAGAAAAATTTTAGGCAAAATACTATGCTGGAAAAAATCAGATAAACCCCTAAAATCAAGTCTGAAAGAATATAACATGCATCACATCACATAGCAGTACATTCACTCTGCTATATGCTTTACACAGCTCAAATTGTATTGTAATGCAACAATATTAAAATCAAAGGTAAGTATAGTAGGAAAGGCTAGAATTGAAACCACTGTGATACACATGGGAAACACAAAAGGGACTTCAAATACTGTTGAAAACCATCCTAATGAACAAAAATGCTTAGGTGTCAGGGTCTCCTGATTCCAGGCAATATTACTTGAGTGTAGTGAAGGAAAAAGTTTCAAGAAAACCTATGTCAAAAGAAATGAAGCAGTGTTTTA
Source organism: Loriotus luctuosus (assembly GCA_035582745.1). Taxonomy (NCBI): domain Eukaryota; kingdom Metazoa; phylum Chordata; class Aves; order Passeriformes; family Thraupidae; genus Loriotus; species Loriotus luctuosus. The sequence continues at coordinate 33,799,945 of JAWWEY010000130.1, read as the reverse complement.
AAGACAACTTGAGAGAAGAATTGCCTTCTGACAATGATATATATAGTTGCCAATAGACTTTGATACACAATGAAAGTTAATGATGGACAGAAAAATGTTACAAAGAAATTAAGATACACTAGTTCTATTGGAGGTAAACTTTGATATGTAAAAAATTCCAATCATAAACACTAGGAAGAGAATTAAATCACTGAAAGAATGTTTCTGAAGTTTCAGCATTAGTGAATTTTATCTATAACTGGTGAAATGCTCAATTATATGGGTTTTTTCCGTAACCTATATAATAATGGAATGTTATTGATATTTTTACTACCCCTTACTTAAAGGTTGAAAACACAACATGGGAAATTAAGATGTAGAAATGATTGCTCCCTTTATTGTGTTCATACATTTGAGAAGAAAGCAAAGGATTTGTTGCTAAAGTAAATGTAAGTAGATTGGCATCCAATGGAATATTCCTCACAGTGGAATGTTTCATCTGCAACATATAGAATGACTGTCAAAGGCAAAATCTTTAAAAAGTAGGTAACTGATATAGTTTTCCAAGAGTAATTGATTTTTGAGAGATTATTGAATTATTTGGAAAGTGTTTAGGCCTCCATGATTTAAACCCCACTCCAAAAAAAATCAGATTAAAAAAATCAGAATACTTCTTAAATTAGCTAATTGTGGATATAGTAATCTTATTTTAACTACAAATACTGAAAATCTTCACTCTTTTGAGTCACTCCCTACAATAGTATTAGAACTTGTAATCGGCCCTGCCCCAGAAAAACAATTGTCTTAATGGATGACAATGACATGATCAGGTGTTCAATAATCGTTATCATTAGAGCAGATGATTGACAGATAGATTCCATTCTTAAGCTAGTCAACTTTAATGACAGATTTCGCAGGCTGAATTTTATCCCGAGTAACTATCTTCACTTTTTAAAGGAATTTTTATTCAGTACACCTGCTGGTAAGATTTTGTTTGTCTTTTTTTTCAAGTATTTCAGGATATAAAAAGCATTTTTTTCATTGCAAAACACATTGCAAACTTTCAGTTCAATAAAAAGCAGAACACTGAACATGGGTGCAAGGAGAATACATGCTCTCTCAGGGCCTTATCCCTGGCCACATACTTTGATGTGCTGCAGCACCATCTCATGCAATCATGGATGCTTCACAGGGCATGTGCAGTATAAAGTTTTACACACACTGATGTTTTGGGGGGTACCTTCTCCAGTGGAGACTTATGCTTGGACCAAAATCCCATCAGAGGTATACCTGCTGCAGCACACACATAACCACAGCCACAGATACGTCAAGATGCATCTGCTATTCTCTCGACTTATTCACAGTCACAAACATTTGGCTGTCCTGCTCCCACATGAACTAATCCACAGGTCATTGTCCATTTCACTGGAAGTTCCAGCCTGTCCAGCACAGCAGCACAGAAACCACACTGATGCCCTGGCCATCTGCCAGCCCAGGCACATCTCCATGCTGTTATCCAGGTGTTCCTGGCCACAGCAGAGCACGGAGCACAGCCGCACAGCAGTACAGCGACCAGCGAAAGCCAGAAGCAGCCTCTAACAAGCACTAGCCTCTCACATAGAGGATGGCAAGTGAGCCCCATGGCAAACACAGGAACATGTAATTAATAGCTAAATGGTACTAACAACAGCTAGGAATTCAACCTAGCATGTTACAGCCAAACCTGTCATTATCTCAAACTCTTCAAGACCTATATTGGGTGCCCAGTGGTCTGTCCTGGTATAATGTCAGTAGGACTAAGAACGACACAGTCACATGCTTACTCATACACAGTGGGACTCAGGAGAGAATCAGGAGATTAATAGTGAGAAAATGTATGGACTTAGATAAAGATAGTTTAATAATAAAGCAAAATCCAGGCACAAAAGCAAATAAACCAAGGAATTAATTCTCTTCCTCCAATGATCAGGCAAGTGTTCAGCCATCTCCAGGGAGACAGTGCTCCACCACATGTTACAGTGACTAGTGAAGATAAACACCATCACTCTGAATATCTTCCTCATCACTAAAATACATCCCACACTCTCCCCCTGCTTCTTCTTCCCCCAGTTTTTTTCACTGAGCATGACCTTATATGAATATCTCTTTGGTCAGCTGGGGTTGGGTGTCCCAGGAGTGTCCCCTCCCATTTTTCATACACCCACAGCAAACTTGGTAGTGGGGTGGTATGAGTAGCAGAAAATATTTTTACTCTTGTGTAAAGTAGATCTCAGCATTGCTGGAAATATCCTGGCATACCAATGCTGCTTCCAGCACAAATGCACAGCACAGCCTCACAGTAACTAGTGACTATGGAGAAAATTACCTCTACCCCAGCCAAAACCAGAGCAAATAAATTTTCAATTTAGCTTTTCAATGCACTTTAAAGAATGTTTCAACTGTCTCATGGTTGTGTATCTTACAATGTCTAATTCTGTGCAAACCTGTGCTAAAGAAGCTGTGGGGTTGGCAAACTGAAAACCACCCTTGAATGTACAGGATGAACCTTTTCTTTCTTGATGAAACTCAGATCAAAACAAATTTTTATTCTTTATCTTGTCTGATGCACAACAAGATTATGAAGCTCACATTTTAGCTATCCAGAAAGTGACAAGTGGATGTTACCTGTGACTGAGATGTTGTACATTTTCCTGGGATTAAACATTATTCTACAGAAGACTCAAATAAAGACTTTGCTAAACAGAGAAGAATTTTTTTCATCATTTCCTTTTAGCTTATGAAATAGAAATCAAAAGGAAGATTGTGCTGGAAGGAGCAAAAAAGTAAGTGACAGGACAGTCAAACTGCCAGACCTTGAGAACCCCTAAAGTAGTAGGGGCACATCCCTCCCCTAGCACATTGCTGTGCAAAGGGTATCAAGGGCCTCAAGGAGTCAACATCACTGATTTCTGCAGCAAATAAATTACACATCTTTATTCTAATTGCTAAAGGTAAGGAGAGGAAGCAGTATATCTTCTAATAACTCTGTAACCTCCTTTCCTATTTTACTGTGGGGACCTGGTGTTTTATGCTGTTTTGTGTGGTGAATACCAGAGGGAATTGTGCTATTGACTTTGGGGGATGTCTTCATCCCTCATTTCTTCTGGTAGTCACCTGTAAGCTTTCCAATGAGTTTTGTTGCTTTAAACTCAGACTATCCAAAAACCTCTGCCAGAAAATTCAGCTCATCTGACAACCATTGAACTATGCTTTGTTATCTGCCTGCAGTTGTTTCTGTCATATGCTCAGATTTGCAGTTCAGTGGTTCTTTTTGACCTTTCTACTTGCCTTGAAATTTACTTACTCTGAATCTATGCTCATTTGTATTTTAGGGTGCTTTGAAAATAATGCAAAATATTTTTCCTTGGTTTATAAGCATTTTTGTGAATCACAGTTAGAACTTGTGTTGTCAGTGTGTCTGCTTCCAGTTCTACTGTGTACATACTGAGATTTAATTGGCTTTCATTACTATCAAGAATCCCTAGCATGATGAGGTTATTAAGATTTCCTACCCTGTTATATTCAGAAAAAACAATTAGGAATTCCTTTGCTTTTATACTACCTTCTCTTCATTTGTGAATTTCCTGTTCTTCCTGTTGAAAAGCTTCTTATCTCTATATAGTCTGGTTGACATTTTAGGTTTTTTCACTTTTTATTTCTGCATCACCTTTCTTGCATAAAATACTCCTAACTAATTGGTGCTGTGTGAGAAATGGATTTCTTGATCAACCACTTTATTCTTGCCCCACTGCTCTGTTTTTCAGAAAAACTCACTCTTTCTCCAACCTGCTTTTCCTACTCTCCTGCTGTGTTCTACCCATGGTCCTTAGAGCTTTGCTTGAACAATTTTGTTTACTTTCTTCCTTTTTCTTTGCTTTTTCTTCTACTGCAGTGGCATCTGGTCACGACTGGTACAATAGTGAGTATCAGCTTCTAAGTCAAGTTGCCAGCGGCAAACAGAAACATGTATATTATAAAAATAAAACTGCTTTCTAAAAATTTCTCAAATTATACAAAAAGAATGCAGTACAACTTCCATATGTAGCTGTTACCTTAACAATCACTTCCTAGTTAATTTTCCACCATTTGAGGAAAGGGAGTCCTAACTGTTAAACATTGAAAAAAGCTAAAAACCAAGACTTTTAAAAGTTTCAACACTAGTATGCTAGTTATTTCCCATAACTGGCTGCTGTGTGCTAATCCAGTGGTAATCCTTTACACATATATTGTGTTTTTTCTCTGAGGAGTTCAAAGTGTTTTTAAAGCTCCAGCAAAACCAAAGAACAACACTGTGGAATAAGTTAAAACCATTTTGTTCTATGTTAGAAATTACTTTTACTTCCAAACCCGTGACCAAAAAAAAAACTGAGAAGAACCTTTTCACCATATACCTTTACAAAATAGTAAACTCAATTTCTGGGGGGCTCACTGAACTTATTTTCACTCCTCTTCCCCCTAGAGGTGTCCTAAGACAAACACTCCTCTTGACCTCTATGGCACTATACTATTCAAACAATCCTTGGATGGATACTTAGATAGTTCTATTCTCTAGAAGTCACAGTGGTTCCCTGAATCAAGTAACTTCTTGTCTCAGTACAGGGAAAAAACTAATCAAACCCTTTCTTCAAAAACAATAGGCTTAAAGTTTTCATTTATATACCGAGAGTGCCAATAACTTATTTCACAGTGCTGTTTCAGTTTAATATTATCCATATAAATTTCAGATTCTTAAAAACAAGCAAAAATTTACTCAACATGTTGAAGTACAGATAAATATTTTTATAGTAACCCCAGCTCGTTTGTCATATCACAGTTGTCTGATCTGATTAAAGGAGATCATTTATATAAGAATTTAACCACTGGTTTTGTGAAATAAAGCTACTGTGTAATAACTGGGGTAAAGGTAATACCAGCAGTGGGAGATCAAGACCACAGACTCATTGGCCACCTATTCAAAATGGACCACTGACTCAAATGTAGAGAGGAATTGTTCATGTAGACTAATTAGGATGAGAAGCAAGAGACAAAACTAGCAAACAGGGAGTTGAGTATGAGTCAATGAGAAAGTTAAGCAATTTTTAACCAGTGAATGCTGATGCCTTTCTATGTTAAAATTTATAAATAGGGTAATGTTTTGATGACTGGGGAGCCATGTTTTTGTGGGTTACCACCCTACCTTGCACAATCTAGAATAACGTTAGAAATACCTCACCTCAGTGTGTGAATTGGCACTGCGCACTGGATAACTTTTCAGAACAATTTTTTGTGACCCAGATAGGACAGCTTTAGTCCCTTGCCTGGATAAAAGGGTCGCTCTAAGCAAAAGCTCTTGACTGGATGAATTCCTGTGAGCTCTGACACTTTGACTGGAGACTTTGGACAAACAATATCAAAGCCAGGATTACCAGTGACTCACAACAACTTATAGAGCCATTTTCTTGGAGTTTTGCAAGCTCTCTGTGTGTATATGGGATGGATTTCCAGTGTATTTTCTTTGTTCTAACACCCATAACTGCAGTGGTCTCTGTTTTAATTATAGGTCTGGGTAGGCTCTTTTCCTCCTGTTCTGATTCTTTCTGTGTTCTCAGTGTTACTCCAAATGTCTTGGTCACAGATATAAGAATATCAATGTTTTAGCTTGAAAATTTGAAGACTCTGAATGTGCTATTTTAACTTCTGTATTTCCTTTTAAGTTCCTTATTCTTTCTTTCAATTGACTATTCTCTCATATGACCCCTTTTTCCTTAATTTCTGTCTTGGCCTTTTCCTTTGGTAAGTCTCTGGCACTTTTTAAAGCAGCAGTTTGTTGTGCTGCAAGCACTTTACATATCACATTCTTTCCTTCTCCATCTTTTACTGTGATTGATTAGATTTATTGCTAATACAATATCTAAATATTTTAATGCAATATATAATATAAGCAGGTCTAAAGATTTATTATATAAGCAGGTTCAGCTAGAAACATGCAGGTTTACAGATTCTGGCCTTATAGAATACCCAATTACAAACAAAGTACCTATGTAGCTAATTCATTATTTTCTTTCCATATCTGACTATTTCACTTTAACTCACCAACTCCAAAGTGAGTTGTCCCTGGCTTTGGGCAGGACATGCACTGCAAACGTTTCTGCTAAGGAGGGGATCCCCCCAGAAGTGACCTGCAACAACTGGAGACCAATTTACCCAGTTGGCCTCGTTCGTCCAGCGTCCAGCATATTTTTACACCCTTTTGCCGGACAATGTTTACCAAAGTCAATCACAAACATTCAGTCAATAACAGACAACTCCTGTATTTCTGGAATTTATCAATCCTGGGAGCATCCAGACAGTACTTGCAATTCCCACCTGGCTTTCTTGTCTTAGAACAATTCATATTGCCAATCAGAGAAAATGCAAAGAGCAAGGGAGGTTGTGTGAAGGAGGAGGCCACACTCAAAGACCCAATTATCTTTCATTACAGTCACAATGTCTTTCATATTCCAAAGTCACTGATGCATGTGGTGGAACCTCAGTTTTGTGGAGATGCTTGAGCACCTGCCTGCCCTTAAGATCTAGTGAAAGAATTATTTGCTTTGCTTTTCCTTTCCTTCCCTATTACGCTGTCTTTATCTCAATTCACAAGTTCTGTTACTTTTTCTCTTCTAATTCTCTTTTTCATCCCTCATAGAGGTAGTGAATGAGCTGCTTTGTGGTTTTAGTTGCCAGCTGGGTTTAAACCATAAGTTTTTTAAATTCCCAATCTGTCCTACCCGTGTCTCATCCCTCATGGCTCATCATTTTGCTGCCTAAAGGACAAAGCTAACTATAGCCCAAGCTGATGTATATGGAAACAGTTGGATGCATAAGGTATACATTTCCCAGTTCTGTCTTCTTCTCTTGAGGAATCTGGACAATTTTATGTAGGTAATTAAATTCTTAATTTCAAGACTAGCCATGAATGAGATGTCCACATTTTTCCTGAAGGTATCTAAACATGACTTTTATTCTTAACACTTTCCTTCTGCTTCATAAGACAGACAGTTTAGCATTTTTAATGAATTTACCTGAGGATCTGCACTAAGATATGTTAAGATCACTTTGGTATGTGTGCTCTAAACTTTATATGTTGTCCATGCAAAAATCTAATTTTTGTGCAGACTACCTCATTAAATGGTTTTCAGACACTTACTGCTGTATGTCAATGATCTTTCCTTCCTTTGTGCCCTCATGATAAAGGCAAACATAAAATTTCAAGGCGTGCATCGTTACTTTGAATGAATGACTGACTTACTGTAATTAGCAGAAGCTGGATGTGAAGGTTAGACGTTTTTACCACACTAGGAGACAGACTTTCAAACACAAATTCTGAGAAGTGGAGTATCAGTTTAATGCCTACTAACTTGCAGTAAATTACCAAAATTTTTTGAGAAATTAGATCCCACTAAAAATATATATAAAACTTCCATTTAACCTTACAGTTCTCCAACAACTGGTCTACCTTGTTCTTACAAAATACCTACCTCTACCTTAGCAATTAAACTGTAACTGCAGAAGATGTAGTGCTCAGAAATAAACTGAATTCCCATTATTTTCCCATGTTCTAATTATTCTACACAGTCTTGTTTTCTTTACCTTGAGACTCTTTCTTTTGACAGTCTGAGTTTTGCATTCTACCCAACATTTTAGAAGCACAAGATTAAGCCTGAATTTATAGCAAATTTTAAGTACAGGCAAATTGTGGCATAAGACAAGCAACATAATATATTTGAACTCTAACAGAGTTCATTTTTTTGGTCATTCTTTACATTTCTATACAGAGGTGGTATATCACTTCTTCATAGACCTGCTGCTCTCCCTTCACACACATATGCAGTAGTGAATATTAGAAAGAATATGTGTATTATGTAAGGTTAACATTCTTGTCTGTTAGATATTTGTAATGTAGTCACAGTTTTGATTTTCTGCAGAAGAAAATGTTTTTGATTCTGTCTGTGTGACATTTCCTCTGAAAAAGCAATGACAGGAACAAGGAAAAGAAAGACAAGCAACGTCTCTCCACCTGTGACTTTTTGTTTGACTGATTGCAACCTAGAAAACTTACAATTATTTTTAAGTTCTTAGAATAGCCTACGTTATTTTATAAGATTTTGTATAGTATCGTAGAGTAGTTTAGGTTGGAAAACGCCTTTAGGATCATCAAGTCCAACCATTAACCTAACCAAGTCCACCACTAAACCACATTCCAAGTGCTACATCTATACATTTTTTAAATACTTCCAGGGATAATGACTGTACCACTGCACTGGGCAGCCTGTTTCAACTATTCACAATCTTTTCTCTGAATTTTTACCCAATATCCAATCTAAACCTCCCCTGGTGCAACTTGAGGCCATTTTCTCTTGTCCTATTACTTTGAGGAATAGACCAAAGCCCACCTTGCTACAATCTCTTTTCAGGTGATTGTAGAGAGTGACAAGGACTTCCCTCAGTTTCCCTTTCTCCAGGTTAATATACATCCCATTTAATCAAAAAAATCACCAATCAAATAGTTTGCCAATCAAAAGGTAACATTTGAGAAGTTTTACAAATCTGTACACTTAATTAAGCTTTCTAGATCTGCATTTTACTTTATAAGTAGTGGTTAAATTTTAAAACCCAGTACATATCTTGAACTTTCACTTCATTTTGACCCACTGAGTGTTTAAGACTTGTAGGACTATGTCATTTAAGCTGGTTTCTAAATACATTATTTAGGCTTTTATATTTGAAAACAACCCACAGACAAAAATACATAAAAGAAAGATAAATGTTTTCTGTATATCATCGGCTCAGTATCCTTCTGCTACTATCAACCAGTGCAGCAATGTGTGACTTCTTCCTCAAATGACTATAAGTGCCTTCTAGGAAGAGAATTGGATTGCAGGAGGTTACTCTGGAGAGGAAAGGGCAAGAAATTGAAGGTGACAGAGCAGAAATTAAAAGAAGGTACTTAATGTTTTTCCTACCAAAGTGAAAAGAGATCATCATACTTTTCTGTAACGGTATATATAAATCGGAGGTCTCATGTCTTATGACAAAAAGTAGTGATATTCTGCATCACAAAAGCAAGAATGCAGATAGTAAGTAAACATTTTGCTGTAGCAGCAGTGTGAAAACTCATGTATTCTTGAGCTTTCTGTTTGAGTTCTGTTGTGTTAGGAACCAGGTACCTAGAATGGATACTGCCATCATACCTTGAAAGGCATGTAGAGGTCTGCAGTGGGGGATTAAAAAGAGAAAATATTTTTTTAGTACAGAGTAACAGCTTTCACTTTTTGCTTTAGCAATAACATTCTTTGTTTAAAATCTCATTCATTAAAGATATTTCTTTTACAATCCTAACACTGGTTTCTATGTGCATGTCTCAATAATCATTCTCCAGACATTTATTTTTAATGATCCATTTCAAAAACTGATTGAGTTTGCAATTACATGACAAGACATGCTGTTTTGGGATTTTTTTTTTTGTAGTGGCCTGTCTCTTTGTTAAGTATTTGTGATTAAAAGAGAAGAAAAGCAGCACCTTAATGATAGAGCTTGTGCTGGCAGCTGTTGTGTTAGTGGCTTGTAGGTTTAGTTTAGATAGAACAAATGTGAAATCTTAATAATTACTTACGGATTTCTGGAATTTTAATTATGCCAGTTAATTGAGCAAGTTAGCTAAATTGATGAATAATGATCTATGCAAACATCATTTTACAGATGCAGCGAAGGAAGTTTAGCCAATCATGAAATAAATTAAAAATAAACAGAAAAGCTAGGAAGTCAGTATCACTACACTTGCAAGGTAAATATTTGAAATAAAAAGGAGAACATTTTAAAATGTAACAATGAGTAGAAATTTCAGAAGACAGAGAATGAAACTGGTATTTCAACTGGGCAGAAAAATTACACCCTAAGTAGTCAATGTAAGTTTAATCACAGAACTAAATCAGAGCCATAATCACCTTGTGTCATGAGAATGAGAAACAGAAATTATGGAGCTGGAGGTCAAAATCACCTTTGATAGTAACTTAAACCAACAGGAGTTTTTTATGCACATAAAACTGAATGTAAGTTTTGAGTACACAAAGAATACAAGAAAATAATTATAATAATTGAGGTATTAAAGGGCTATCTGGAAAAAATCTAAAAGTGTATTCTGACTTTCTGAATTTTGGCAGTTTAGAAGTACTTTTGCTTTAAAATATACTTTAATTCCTGAAATATTCAAGTCTAGATATGAAAATTTAAATGAAATTATTTCATTGACATTAAAAAAGGAATCTATTTTCAGGGTATGACAGTGGATATGAGGCAAGTGGGGAGTTTAGCAGAATTAAGGAAAACTTTCTATCCACAAAGATCTTAGACCTTACTTTACAAATTTATATGTGACGTAGCAACAACATACGGTTGTCCATGACAAGAAAAAAACAGCCAAAAAATGTAGCAAAATAACTGAGACTAGAGACTGCTAAAAATTGTCACTGATCACCTGAGCTATTGTTATGTACAGAGAAGATCTCCAAAATAAGGAAGATTTCCTCTAACCAAGAATGTCAATGAAAATTGAGAAAAATTCAGTATGCAGACTTTGCAACTGTTATAACAAAAGAACTTGCACCCATCATTAAAGGTATCTTAATAAAGTTTTTATTGCTGAAACATCTTTTGCAGCATTCAAATAGCAAATATATGAGGTGAGCAAGAGTGCTTTGAACCCATGTATTTTCTGAGTTGTTAGCACAGCTTGCTAAGGTACCTTTCCAGTCATGTTGATATTGCAAAAATACCCCAGATAGTAGAACACATTTTCATCCTCCCTTGTATTTCCCCACCCAACATCAGCTCCTAGCACAACCTATTACACACGTGAAGACACACATCTCTCCACTTGTTTTATATTCACCCAATCAATCATTTTCTTGCCTTTCTTGCCTTACAGCAATGCATTCAGCTCAAATTTTTTTTTTCTTTTTTCCACTCAGGAAAAGTTAACCGTCTAAACAAAAAATATGCATCATTTTAATATTATGTAGGTGCAAAACCAAGTAGAGGCAAGGGACATCTCAACATTATTATCAATCACCAGTGACAGAAGGATATAACAGCACACTTCTATGGTCACAAAAGTAGAAAATGCTTGAAAGGAGCATTTTTGTACATTACTCAGACCTATGTTTAAAAAAAAAAAGAGCAAAAGAAAGGGTTTAACTATTGCAAAACACTTAAACCTTAATGGGAAGTTATGGAAACAGAGAGGAGATAATTCATGCCATAATAAACTGATTTTTCTGCCCACATATGTTACTGAGTTCTTGTACCACAAAATTGGACTTTCTACTTCAGACCTTTTAACAGGAAAAGGCCAGCAAAAATAAAGGCCAGAAACATATGCCTGAAAGTGTCTTATTAGTATAGTTTTCTACCTAATTTCTCAGGAAATTCAAATACTCAGAGAACAATGGAGCTCTGGAGCAGAGCCAATTTCAATTCGGCCAGAGTGAAAAAAAAAAATTGAAGACATTCTGACCAATTTACAAAAAGAAGTCTAAGCCAGGAGCTTTGTGGCAGACGTGGGGTATACTGTGTAATGTGACCCTTATATTTGGTTCCACGATTCTTCATACTCATACAAAGACAAGAAACATGGAGCATATTCTGTGATATCTGTGTCCTTTCCTTAGCAGGATGCAGCAACACAGGTTGAGTTAGCAGCCACGAACATTAAAATTGCTCAGAGTTCCCTAGTTCACGTGTAGTCTAAGAAGTTAATGGTTCCCTAATAGAACATTTTTTAAAGCAATCTCAGAGTGACTTTCCTCCCAAGTTACATTCTTCCTTCTCTGATATGATGTCCTGGATCTTGGCTATGATACAGTCTTTTTTCCCCTTAGTCCTGAACTTTGAATTAATTGGAAAGGAAATTACTTCTATCCAGAGAAAGAAAAAGAGTTTCTGCAGAGCAGTGGAGGAATTCTTCATATTTTTTTGATACATAATACTCTTGTGAGAAATAGCACTTTTTTTTCTCTTAAGAAAAAGCCTCAGATACTTGGACAGATGAATCACCCTTTGGTAAATATCATAAGCTTCATAATTATAGATCTAAGTGTACATTTTAAGCAAATTTGAAAGAAGATAAAAACTAAAATTTAAGGTTTAGAAATTAAGGTTTTGTAAATTCTAAGTGTTAAAGCCATGTTAGATGTGAACAATTTCAACTGCTTTTCAAATACTGGTGACAGTGAGAGTAGATTAATATGTATTTAAGTAACTCAATAAATCTAAGGTCTTTTCCTCAAAATAGTTTGAAAGCACAGCTCAGAACAGGCCCTCAATGAAGAGAATAGCAATTAAATGTAGAAAATGAAATGGCTTAAAGAAGAGAAGGCAGTAAGTAAATCAGCTTTTAAGGGTGACCTTTCCTTCTTTTCTCTCTCAAGAACCTCATTTGCAGAGAGCGGACTTCCTGTTTGGTGTTTTTTTTGCACAAAGACCCAAAGAAAGAAGCCAAAGAAGCCAAAGCTCCATAGTGGGGGAGAAGGAACAAAATAAAAAAGGAAAAAAAAGGAAGAAAAAAAAAAGAAAAAAAACTTTGGAAAACCTATAGTCTTAGGGAAAGACTAAAATGACTGTCAAAAATAGAGAAAACACTATTTGTGGACCATGTAAAGACCTGTGACAAAAGAGGAGAGTACAGAGGGGCAATAACATTAGACAACCATATCTCCTGGTGAGACAGGGCTCTTCTGCAAGGACAATGGTGGTGGGTAATGAATGCAAATAAAGAATGTCTTCATAATCTGTGTAAAGAGCTGAATCTGTGTCATGCAGGGAGCACAGGAGGCTAAAAAAATAACACAAAGGAATGGGTAGAAAGGACTGATAAATGTGTGAGGAATTTAGATGGAATAAGAGAAGTTAAATGCATTTTTTGATTATTGGAGCTTGAAGGCATGGTGGATTACTGCTAGTGTTTGTGGGCACTTGGGTGGAACTAGCGCTGAACCAGATGGGCACAGATGGTTTACGCACTTCTCTACTCCCTTAGAACCCTTTTCCACTTTCAGGGCAGGAGCTGAACCTAGTGGTGGCCACTCTGCATAGAGCCACCCCCCATGCCTTTGCACAGGCTGTACAAAGCACATCAAGTGATGACCAATACAGCTGTGTTGTTTGATCAGGTTTGCCACCTTTCAGCAGGCCAGCTGAAGGTGAGACCCATGATAACCTGCAGGGCCTCAAAAAAGGTTATGTGGTACCAGAAATGTGTAAACAGCATTTGCCATGAGGCAGTCAGACCTGTGCAGACTGAGAATCATGAATGCTTTCCTCGCCTAAGTCCTGGATGGTGGAGAACTCACTCGTTGGTATCATAACAGCTGTCAGCATAAAATGTTGCAGGTTCCATGAAGTTTATCCAGGACCTGAAAAGCTAGTAGGGATAAGAAGTGGTAACTTGGGGTTTATAAGCTCATAAAAGACTTGTAAATAACACCAAATTTATAAGGCTCCTATGCACTTGTGGCTGCTGTCCCGGGAGAAGGCTCACACATCATCCTCAACTTTTTGATGAATCCTGGTCATGGGTGATTGATTTCACTCTTCACACTTTGGACACAGAGGGTCAGCATCATGATGCTCACTGACTTTCCAGACCCTGTTTTGTGTGGGACAGAAAGCCAAGGGGGCCATGAGTATGGCACAATCATACAATATCCTGAAGTGGAAGGGATCCACGTGGATCATCAAAGTTCTACTCCTAGCCCCGCATAAGATAACTCCAAGAACTCCAGTGTGACTGAGAGTGTTGTCCAAATGCTTCTTGAACTCAGTCAGGCTGGTGCTGTGATCACTTCCCTGGGGAGCCTGTTCCAGTGCCAGACCACCCCCTGGATGAAGAACCTTTTCCTAATATCCAACCTAAACCTCCCCTGACACAACTTCAGGCCATTCCCTTGGGTCCTGTCATTGAACACCTTGTGAGGAAGCTGTAGACTGATATGAGACCCTCAGCCTCCTGTTCTCCAGGACCATCTTGTCCCTATCGTCGTCTCTGGGTATAATATGCCCCAATAGTCAAATTGCAGGTGATTAAAAATGATCCGGTTTTGCTGGACAGTACATGCTGTATAGGACTTTGTCCCAGATAGTTCCAAGACAAAGACACAAAGTACCTTTTTTCCTCCCCTCCCATCTTTCCATAAAACAGTATAATACATCAACCAGAGATTGCTGGGGAAAATGGTATCTGACCTGATGGAAGAAATGATGACAGAGCTAGTCTCTCTTATTTGCCATGTGTTTAAATAAAATACCCTACATTCTAGAAATTACTCTCCTTAGTATTTGATACAGTCTGTGGAAATATAATTCCGAAATGACATAGCAGTTTTGAACCTAGACACATGTTTTGGGTGAGAAGTGGCTGTTATGAGTCTAGATGGATTCCCTGATTTATATATTTTACATATATTTTGCAATTTGTTTGGGTTTTGGAGGGTGGTTTCTTCCATCTTCTCCATCCTGTTAGTATATCTCCCACTGATCCATTTGGTACTTAGAAAGTCTTTTAAGGAATTTACCCAATATTGATCTAAAGGATTCAAAATATGGAATCCCATTGCATTCCTAATGAAAGCTATTCATCTGTTAATAAACTAAAACTTTGCAGTCTATTTCTATAGAAAGGCCTATTTTTTCTCTCAAAAATGGATCCTGTTTGTTTGATTTTAGTTGTTTCGGGTTTTTTCTATAACATGAAAGTAGTCTTTAAATCAAAAACTCTTCTTCATGTAGTTATGCAGTGAACAAGATCAAGTAACATTTTAACTTACTTTTTGGTAAACAAAATGAATCGAGGTGTCTTTAGTCTCTCATCGTAAGACACTCTTTCCTGACCTCAAATCATTATCATAACTATGTTCTGAATCCTTTATTTTTTTATCACACTTTTTTCAAGACTGTAAAATTTCATGGTAAGGATTTCATTATTCTGATACATATTGCAGTTTTACTGTTACTCAATATTATTTTTCCTATATTATTGCACAGTTTCTTCTGGTAGCAGAATTCAGCCAAAGATCTGAAGAGCGCAGAAACTAGCTACTCTCTGACATAAACATCACCTTTGTTCCAGCAAAAAAAACCTGATTTGTTATTTTGAGGCTAAATGTTTTAGATGTTTTTAGTTTAAAAAATTGCTATAAATATGGAAGTAGGGAAACAAGTAGAGGATGTCAAGCCTTCTTTGCCTTTCTACTTCTAAAAGTACAATCTGACTGAAGTAAAGACATTATTCTCTTAATTCATAGGCATTTCAATCTTCTCCTAAAAAGACACTAAAATTTTAAATCACATTCCTTTCATCTACCTTTACTCTTATCAAAGTGCAGTACTCTCATAACAGCAGCACTACATTGATGGCAGAAATGTTGAACTAATAAAGGCCACTATCCTTCAAAGTCAGCTTCAGATTTTCTGTGTCATTGGAGAAAAATGAATGAAACATCATTAGTAAATATGGCAGAAGAACATGGTGACCAAAATAAAGTGCTTTTTTGAGCAACAGTCCATATACTGGCAAGAAATATTTAACTGCTTTTTGTGCAAAGAGAAATAAACCGGGGTTTTTTTGCTTTATATCAAGAATGTCAAAAAGATTAAAAACCTGATTTGACCCAAGACCTTGAGAAAAAAAAGAGTCTCATTTATTCTTTCTTGTTTGGTGTTTCTCTGCTCTTATGTTCTGCCTTTGGGCACTGAGCTAAAATAAAAGAGATTTGTCCACCTGTGTGTCAGTGCTGACACACAGATGACAAGACTGAGAAAACCACGACCAGAGAGCACAAAAGAATATGTGGATTGTTTCTTCTTTAAAGCTTCACATGACTTTCACCAAGGAATATAGGACATGGTATCTTGTTATATATCATAGGAGGATATTTACAGTGGGTTTTAAAGTTTAGTTGTTTGGTATTTTAGTTTTTAGGAAGCAAAACAACTTTCATTTCCTGTTCTGGCTGAAATTCTCCTGAGCTTTTGCTTAGAAGGAGCCCAGGTATGCAAAAGCTTTCTACTACTAGATAGACAAACTGTAATTATACAAGATTGTATACAACTAATCAATATAGTCTCACTTCAGAATAAGCTTTAGATTTTCACATAGATATTTAGACCTTTCAGGCAATTAAAAGGCAAAAATATTCAGACAGTTGAGACAGATAAGCTCCAAACATATTTATTTGTGCTTTAGAAAAGAACATCGAT
Source organism: Loriotus luctuosus (assembly GCA_035582745.1). Classification (NCBI taxonomy): domain Eukaryota; kingdom Metazoa; phylum Chordata; class Aves; order Passeriformes; family Thraupidae; genus Loriotus; species Loriotus luctuosus. Next base: position 33,783,655 of record JAWWEY010000130.1, on the reverse strand, counting down.
AGCCTGACTGAAAGGTGAGAAAATGATTCACCAGCTAAGTGAGTATCTCACTATGCCTTTGTGAGCCATTTAACCTTTGCATTATATTTATAGTTAATACCATTTCAGTGGGGAAATCATAAGTCCTTCTTAGACCTTGGCTGTCTCACAGCATGTGTCCAACTCCAACAATCATGAGATCCCAGAGTAATTTACAATTTTACATGGAAATTCTTTAAAATATGTCAAAGATATTCATACAGATAAACACACACACACACACACATTTCTGTAAATTTAAAGAAGACTGTGTTGTATGACTCATATATTAACTATGGTATATATTTTTAGCACTTTCTAATTAAGAACAATAATTAAAAAAATAACAAAAACTATACAAATAGATTTATCTGTAATATATAATAGATACATCTAGAAATCATAAAATGATAACTAATAAGAGGAAAACAATAAAATAATACAAAATACAATTCTGAATTCTTAACTGAAGTCCTAACTTTTAAAGGTATTTTATTATTTTGCATCATATAACACAATACATGAAAAATCATAATTGCTGCTATATTGTTAGAGCAATCCAAAAGAACACAAATAAATCCATGAAAATAACTATTTTAATCAATCTTATATTGTTTCTTTATTTCATTGGGTTTATTTCAGCCTCTTGATGATGGAAATCTTCCCCCTGAAAGGCCAGTGAAGCAAGCATGTATGACTGTAGATTACTCCAAATGCCAGGAGAAGGGACATTGAACACACTTAGCAAAAAAACCATAGTGTTCCCCAAAGGGTCTGCAATGATGATAGGATTGTGTAGCTAGTGTTATGCTGTAAGAGGGAGGAGCTGTGAGACAGTAGTGGTTTTATCTTCTTATCACTGCATCTTGTAGGGCAAATGCAAGAACTTAAAAGCACAATTAATTCTCTCAGAACACTGACAAATAAGGAAATTTCCATAAGCCACCAGAAGAGGAACTTTAGATAAGCCTAGACGGCAAAAAAGAAGGCTCTAATTCCAGGCCTAAAAGAGAAGGAGGCATTTCTTTTAACAATTGGGTCATAATAGCAAGGTATGATGAGATGAAGACAGAAAACATGGAATCAGTTCATAGGTAATTTAGCAAGTTTTGTTCTCAACAGTACATCTATGAATGAACCACAGGTTTTACCATTTGCTCTGATAAGTGTGGCCCAACAGTTTTCTAAAGAAAATTTCAGGTTGAATTTCACGGATTTCTTCCAAAGTATTTTATGCTCAGAATGGCAAGTGTTATTTACTGTTATTAGATATTTTCTGGGGAAATCCTGGGTCAGTTGAAATAAGCAGGAATTGAGTCATTGGTTTCAATTGAGAGTGAACAAACTTTTTATTATTTCAAAGCAAAAAAGAGGCAGTGCAGTCCCTGAAAATTAGCAGAAACAAGATGTGTCCTAATAGACTGTTATTAAGGTTCAACTGCTTAATTGACTTGAGGATCTTAAGTACAAGCACAATTGGTACCATAAAATTATGAAGACAAATTAGAAAAGTGACTGTGAAATACAGGGAAGACATTAGGGAATTTGCAGAAGGCTCAGAAATCACCTTGGGTGTGGGAGAAAGTTAGAAAAGACAACGCTATTTGATATAGTGCAGAAGAGACTATTCTTTCGTCTGCTGTCAAAGGTGAAACAAAAAGGGGTTCTGTTTTAGTTCACCATTATATCAACAAACATCTAAAGGTCATGAGGTGCCTATGTAAAAGAGGACTCATAAATTAAATTGCAACTAACAATATAAATTTCTAAAAATAACGTAAATAACCTAAAAAATAGATGAAAGTTCTTTATAAATTGTTTCATTATAATAAAGGAATTTCTGCCATTTACCTTTGCTTTATAGAAGCATTAGGAAAGCCTGATTTGAGGCGGGGAGAAGATTACCAATTCAAGATTCATTTGCAAGTATTATTGCTTGCCACATCAGACAATACATTAAATTCCTAGTTACACCCATAATAAGTAAAATTAAAGCATAATCAAATAAAGTAAAATTATCATAATTTCATTACCTTACAGAATTTTGCAGAAGGCATTCCCTGGTGTCTTAAACACTTGATCTTGTCTATAGCTACAAATGAGGTTGTAGTCTCATACATTCCCATGTAATTCTGATTTTCATTAGATCATTAAGGAACTCTGTGAAGTGTGGTGCTCCATCACATGAATGTTTTCTTCAGTGCCAATCTACTGTTATGTGGGACTTTGTTACAGAAATTCAGCACAGACTTGAACAAAAGGCTCCAGACATAAAAATAATCCTACACAGAAATGTATATTACATGCAGGTATATATACATTATGCAGTGTATAATTATAAATAAATAACAAGAGAGAAATCACATGATACTATCAAGAATGCATCATTTACATGTTCCACCCACCCCCTATACATGCACGCAGCACGTAAACACAAATAGGAAAGCTATTGTCTGTGAATGCAACTTATTGGGAAAATAGAAAAAAGTGTGTTACAGACAGATGCCACCACCAAAACTGGAAAGCAGGATTTAGCACAAATTATCAGATTTTCAAGAACACAGGCAAGCTTCTGGGCTTATTTGAGACTCTTTTTCAAAATACTTTTTTGCCACTTCTTTCTGCATCTGAACTTTATTATGTTTTTATTGTTTAGAAATTCAAATGCATATATCTTAACCTTGGCTGGCCCAGTATCATTTCAAGGACTGGCTCATTAAGGAGAGTAAGAATATGCCTGTTCTCACATGGCAGATTCTCACACATTGAATTCTCATCTTTGTGAGTATATATCTCTGTGTTAGCACATTAACATGACTGAACACCCACAGTAGATTGGGTGCATTAAAAGGAGTCTTTGAATACCATAAAGGAGGAATGTGATAGTCTTTTCGGAGTCTTTGAAGAAATAATTTTTTTCCAGATCAGAATTTACACTCAGGAAATCAGGAGGAAAATATAGGGAAGCATTTCAAAAGGCAACAATCCCTTTATGTAGTATAGGAATCAAGATGATACTACATGCTACCTCTGAGGAAAATTGTTGATTTCCTTAGAAGCAATATAATCTGAAAGAAAACATTCCAGGCATCCCTACAAAGCTAAAAAAAAAAATAAAAAAAAAATTCCAGCATACAACAATCAAGAGCTCTTGAGACAGAGAAATGTGTTCTCACAGTCAATTCCAGTCTTTTAAAAGGAAAAAACAGAAAAACTCTGAAAAAGGAATGGTGTTTCAATTATCCTTAGAAGTTGCACCAATTGGTTCTAGGCATAGAATTACCTTAATACCTCATCGTCTCTGGTATCTCTGTGCCCTCCGCTATTTTTTAAATCTTATCTACATGCTAAAGAAGGTGTCTATCTCCACAGAACACCAGCATTAAAAATAGAGGAGACTGCCAGAAGCAGAAACATTTCACAGAACTCTGTGAACATGGAAAAAGGGTTCAGGGTAACCAAGATAAGTAGCTGAAAATCTTAATTTTGTTACAGTCTTAGAAAGTAAAGATTAGTTAACATTTGGCAGGCTCAGTCAGATATCAGAAGTAATTTAAGAAAAAATCAGTATTTTTCTTTGCTTACACAATCATTTATATGCAGAATTAAATACTCTCTCTGTTAAGTAACCTTCTTGTAATTTCAGTAGTGCTTGGAATGGGTACCCTATCAAATCTCTGAAGTGATTTCTCATGCAAGGCTGTGCAGTGCCATGATACATGGATCAAAATAGCTCTGTACTATAAATTATTACAGTTATTCAAGCATAAATCCTCATACTAATTGGTGATGAAAATATTTTTCCAATAATTTTAAAATTATATATGTACATGTATATGTGTGTGTATGTATAATACCTTTTATTGGCTCCATTTATCAATTTCATTAGTTTTGCTTAGATTTGCCAATATGTCTTTGGCTTGAATGTAAATTAGTCTGAGCACCTTATTGCACAATCGGTTAAACTATGGCTTATAAGCAGCACATGCAGCTTCTTGAGCAGCTCTGGTTCATCTTTCAAAGTGAGATTCAGAGCAAAATTTATTTAGCTTACCTTAATCACCAGCTCCCCATTATAAAACATGCTAACACTTTATTGGGTTTAGAAGAGACATTTAAGCTGGATTTCAAGAACTATGGGGCCTGGATGCTCAGTTAGGCAGGTCTGTCAAGCCTTTCAGCTTTATAGTCAGGACTTATAAGCCTATAAAGATTGGCCTGGGAAAAGAGTAATGACTCTGTCATAAGGGACTATTCACATACTGGGGCTTTTTGTGTGCACAATATTGCACTGGAGAATCTGCTCGTCAGACGCTAAGGCCAACAAATGAGGTAACGTTAAGGTGACATCACTCTATGTTCTCAGTGCTGTACAGCATGTGAGTGGTAATTATTAATATTCATTCCAAAGCTAAAGTTGTAGTATTTGGATACCAACCCATTATAATCCTATTGCCCTCAGCAGAACTACATCGGTCTGACGTGATTCGTCATGCTGCATACATAAGAATAGGATACCCTCTTCGTAGACTCCATCTAAACACTTTTTGGGAGGAAAATGGTGCCCTGATTTTCATCCACACGATAATTTAAGTGGCAGACATGTGGCAGAATCAGGTGCTTTGACTAAGAGTAAAATTGCACTCTTTAGCATTATTGCTGAACTAAGCACTTAACCAGTTCGTCATGTGACATCTGCACTCTTGGCCTAAGGGGTAATTTAGACCAACTATAGGAAACTTCTTGGGTGAGAGGAAGGATACAATGCAAGAGATTGCCTCACACATTCTATGGTTTCTGGAAACTAGCTGATATATTATTAACAAAACATAAAGACAATATAAATCAGTGCATGGTGTTCTGTAAACTGGAATTATTTTCTTTCTGCCACCTACATTATATTTCATAAGACCAAATTCTAAACCTATCAAATTATAGACCAGTCATAAATTATCAATACTTATTCACATCTTTACTGATGCATCATATTTTAATTTTATTCAGTAAGCCTTTTAGACAGTATCCCGTAATGTATGTTTGTAATGATGTTACATAGAAGATATTTTTTCTATAGTTTCTTGAAAGAAATTAAAATAAAAACTTGCAAATTTTTGTATGCAAATGACAATAGTGAAATTAAATTTTAACTAATAGTAGCCATTTTATTTCCTTTGAAATTGTGATTTTTCACAGAACCTGGTGAAGTAAAGTGAATCAGCAGAAGAAACATTTTTGAAACTGTAAAGAAAACCATAGAATATTTTGGTAGTCATGTCAACACATACTCAAAAAAGAGAGTGTACTGTCAAGGCAGATAATATATGAGTTGAGTTGTACATCTATACTCTAATTTCAACTTCATCACTTCCAATTAACACTTCTATAATCCATCTTTAAATTGCAAAGTGTTTCTTAACTCTTTTGACTTTTTAACTCTTTCGAAGTGAATGTGATTACATCAACCTAGTGCTCTAGGTTTCCTCCAGGCTCCAATTTTATGAGCAGTTCTCTTCAACTCCTTTATAAATTCCTTGGATGCAGGACTCAAAGATATAAATATGTCTGCTGTTGATACTAAATTAGAAGGAGCTCTTGACTCTCTTGAAGGAAGAGAGAGCTTGCAGAGACCTAGACAAATTAGAGGGATTGGTAATCACTCAGTATAGAATCACGGAATAATTAAGGTTGGAAAAGACCTCAGGGTCACTGAGCCCAACAGTGTTGGTCAATCAACACTTCTTCAAATAACCACAACACTAAATGCCGTCTAGTCATTTCATTAACTATTGCATGAATGGTGATTCTACCACCTCTCTGGACAGTACATTCCTGTGCTTGACAGTCCTTTCAGTTAAGAAATTCTTTATGTCCAACCAGAATAACCATATGAAGTTCAAAAATGACAAGTGCCAGATTTGCACCTGGTGCAAGGCACCCTGAACAGGTTGGAGAGTGAGAGCCTGGAGACCAGCACTGCAGGAAGGGACCTGGAGGCCTCGTCATGGCAAGTTGAACATGGGTCAGAAGTGCTCTGACAGCCAGGAGAGCCAGCCCTGTCCTGGGGTGCATCAGGCACAGCATCACAGCTGGGCAAGGGAGGGGATTGCCTTGCTCTGCTTTGCACTGGGGCAGCTTCATCTCGAGTTCTGGGGGCAGTTTTGGGTGCTACAATATAAAAGAGACATTAAGCTGTTAGAGAGTGTCCAGAAAAGGGCAATAAAGATGGTCAAGGGCCTTGAGGGAAAGCTGTGTGAGGAGATGCTGAGACCACTTGACTTGTTCAGCCTGGGGAAGAGGAGACTGGGGACAGACCTTACTGCAGTAACAGCTTCCTCATGAGGGGAAGAGGAAGGGTAATCATTGATCTCTTCTCTGCGGTGCCCAGTTACAGGACCTGATGGAATGGGTTGGAGCTCTGTCAGGGCAGGAGTAGGCTTGATACCAGGAGAAGATTTTTCACCCAGAGAGTGGTTGGGCACTGGAACAGGTTCCCCAGGGAAGTGGTCACAGAACCAAGCCTGACAGATTTCAAGATGATCTTGTACGTTATGTGATTTTTAGGGCTGTTCTGTGAAGGGCCAGGGGTTGAAACCTATGGTCTTTGTTGGTCCCTTCCAACTCAGGATATTCTGTGACATGGCATATAATGGAATGCAATTTTTCTTAACATTTTACTAAGAGATTACTTATAAGTTACTCCTAATAAACCCGGAACGTATCATCATGAGAGAGTGCTCCTGACACAGATATGGGAGGGAAGGGAAAGAGAAGAAAGTAAGAGGATGCATATAAGATGCATGTGTAAATTAATAGTGACTATGAAAAAAATACTCTTCATTGTTGCTTTTGAGGGATAAAACCCATGTTGGTTTTATCTTCATCTAATAAATTTGCATATTTTATAAATATTGTATTAAACCTACCACTCACTCCTCAGATCTTGAATGACTCTAGCTCCATAATGGTTAACATCCAAAACTGTCTCCTAAAATGTACTATATGCTTATTTCAGACATTTACACATTTATTTTGATAATATCAGTGAGATTGGACAGCTCTTCTTCTAGCACTCTAGCACTCAGACAATGGTCTCTCTCATCTTTTGGGAGATGTGATCAAATCCACATAATTTGCTACGCAACATCCATTTCCAAACAAAAAAAAAGTTAATTAAAGACCTTAGGAGACAGTCATTCACAGGCAAGGACAATACAACCTCCAGTTTGAACCTCCCTTCTGTTTAATATTTAAGCAAAATATTTCTCTTTGAGAAATGCAAACATCACGAGGTACATTTGTCTTTCACTGGCAATATTTATTCTTTCACTGGATTTATCTAACCTATTTTGATCCAAAGATTATACCATTTCCTCATCTAAAATCAATCTAAACTCAAGCCACAGTGCACAGACAGAGTTTCTTTCATGTAGAAATAGCATTTTAGCCAGTAAGAATTTAGCACATAGCGTGTGATTTTCAAAAACATTGTGCCTTGTTCCAGCAGTGGTTCCACCTGTAGCAAGTGACACAGTGATGCCTTGAGAGGCTACCTAGAACAGAGGCTAGACAGTGTTACACGAATAAAGTAGTTATTTATTAAAAGGCCTTCAAAGGATACACCTTGGGCAGCACAAGAGCCCGGCCGGGATGACACCAAAGATGGACGCCGAGTCACGAAGTTTCACACTTTTATAAGTTTTGTCGTTTTACGTATTGGGGTTAATTGTCCAGTTACAGCTTCAGTATGAAGTCCCATCCTCCCAGTTTGCTCTCTTCATCATTGTTTATGCTTTTCGGGCCTGAAGCTGCAATGGTGTCCTTGGTTCTCCGGCTGGAAAAGGATTATTTTGTCTAACTAAACTGTGAAGAGAACTTGCTAACACTTTATGTGAAGTTCCAAGTTATATATTAATGCAGTACAGAATCTGGAAAATATGGAAGCTAAAACCTAACACATCATTCCTTCCATCTGGAGACTTGACAAGGCCTCTACCTTGGCACTACTAGTAAAGCATCTACTTAAGATATTAACAGCATGACTTGTGATGTGATCATATCCAACCAGAACTAGATACTCTTCACACTGACTGAGTTTCTGCTTACATGAACCTTATTATCATTCATATCAAGGCAAAATATTTTCCACGCAGTTTTGTTTCCCACTTTGCGTTTTCTAGTAATAATCCTTACAAAGAATTAAGGCTTTGTTTTGCAATATATGTCTGAAAATTCAACTTGTCCTTCTGTAGGTTGCTATGTTAACAGTAGAAACAGATAGAATGTATTCTCATTCATGTCTTGTGCTTCCCTAGTCCTCTGTGATTTATGACACATTAACATCTACAGTGTAAGACACGATAAGCAGGTGGGTTTGAGAGAAATACTACTACAATAATGCTACTTTGAAAACCATGAGTTTGTTTGACTTGTAAATTTATAGTCCCAAATCATGTCTGAAGAGAGGACAGCTCCTATGGCACAGATCAGTTCAACATGCGGCATACCTTACTTACATGTTATCCCTGTTTTCCAGAAATATGTTTTAATGTGTCTCTTACTGGTTTAGACATCTTTTTCACATATTGAGACACATTTCTATCTTGCCTGAAGAGGAGATACTGTTAGAACTTGGAAATTCACATAGTCTCCTCCACAAATCTTGGAATATCAAGTAGCTTTCATAATACCCCAGCTCCAGAAGTCAGGAGAAACATACCTAAATTGATACTTTAAATCCTTAGAGATTATGTGAAAGTTTAAAAATGTGACTTGTGATTTTAAAACATGGAATGCTAAAAAAAAGCATTCAAAACTCACATTTTTCCTTGACCTTTTTTTGAACTTTCAATATTTTCTTTGTCCTGATCAATACATTTTGAATCTTTAGAACTGGCAAATGTACTACTTTACAGCACCACAAATATTTTGAACATGGGCTATATATGATTAGCCATCACAACTTCAGTATTTATCCTACCTTGTACTTGTAAGCAAAATGTGAGCCTTACACTAAAAAAGTCTCAGCTATGATGTACAGCTTTTCATGATTTTAAGTTTCGTTTCAGAAAAATCCCGAGAGCTACCTCCACAACCTATTTTGATAATAGGATTATCAGACCAGAGTAGAAATGTGAATTATTAATTGCTATCAGAATGATTCAATGTAGAGAGTAGTTAGGGGGACAGTCTGATCACTTTATGGTATTTTGGGCCATAACCTGTTCTGTGCCATTTGTTCCTAGTATCTATGATTTAGACAGTGTCCTGGAAGCTGGAGGGTTCCAATTAAAGTGTATTGTACTTAGCAATCTTTGGCGGCATGTATTCCCCTAAGGTTATTGCAAATTGTTGCACTAATTTCATTGCATCCCTCAAGGCTGTCCAAATAAACAAGCAATTTCCTCTCCCAGCTGCAGAAGTAAACTGTTTCTTTGCATGTTAAAAGTGAAAGGAATTAAATCCTTTCCCTCAGAAGAACTATAACAGAAGAAACAAATGAAATTTTCATGCGCAGGAGGTCACTGGACTTTGGTAGCTACTTCAGGCAGTGAGGCAGGGTGAAATCTACAGCTTGTTTTACTGGCAGGGGTGGCTAATTTCTCCCAGAGCTTTTAGGGTGAGTGGTTACACATGCCTCTACTGTCAAAGGTCTTACTGTACACTCACTGCACTAGGATGCTGCTACTGCTGCAAAAAGCGAATGTAGAAGAGATAAATGTTACATATCAACTCTTTTGTTTACTTAGCAGTTACACAGAGTTCACACAGGGTATCACCCCCTCCACATATTTTTATCTTTATTAATAAATCAAACACTGAACAAATTAAGTACAAACATATTTGAAGTAATACATTTACTATCCTAGTGGCTTTTTGGGTTGAGAAATTTAATTACTTTCCTATACACTGAAGAACAGAAGTTTGATAATCAGGAGTGAGCACCTCAGTTCTAAATTCCTGTTACAGCTCTGGTTTACCAGGCAATGAAAACTTTTCATTTTGAGTCATCAGTGTAGATTTTATGCATAAATTCTTTCCTTGTACACTCTTCTTTCAGAGATGCAACTTGGAGTTTAAAATAACTAAGTAAGAAAGATACTGATTTTTTGGTTGAAACAGTGAAGGTCAGAATTATGAGTGCTACAGGCATCAAGCTCTCTGATATTTCCTTTTTATAGAAGGTTGCAGTTGACAGAAAGGAACATTAGTTACATAATAAAAGACAATGTTCATGGTCTAAATCCACAGACATTGTGGTCAGATGTTAAACTGTAAGAAATGTTAAGATTGGGGGGTTTATATTTAGCTTGAATTTTAGTAGATTACTTGGGTATATTTGATCACATATACTTTGTATATTTAATTGCAAAAACATGCAAGGAAACACTGAACTGCACATATTATGGTAGGTATAAAACTACTGTTTATACTCCTGCCATTAGACTGTCACCAGAGCTCATTACTCTCAGATGTTGGTAGAAGATTATTGAAACTGAGGTCCTCACTGTCCGTCACTGACAATGACAACATTTAATCTTGAACTACTATCAATATCAGTACTGCAATGTTAGCTGCAGTACTGCAGCATCTTACGTTGGGGAAAAGGGTTTATGCTGTGTAATCTGTCCATCACAATATATCTGACAGCAAAGCCTAGAAGAAATCTTATTTATGATGTTCTGTTTCTAGATCACAGAACCTAAACACGAATGGAAATTATGATAATGTAAAACGTATAAATTTGATGTTGTGTAAAATTACAGATGAAGTAAACTCTTCTAAATTAAAGTATCCTTTGCTGAAGATTACAATGAACACTTAGCTGGAATAGAGAAATAAGAAGATAGAGAAATGCTTCCCTGACCTCCTTATTTTCCTGACAGAAAAAAAGATTATCCATGTGATTCCCCTGTAGAATGCAATGTTTCATCTTGTGTGATCAACCAATATAAGTAAATATATTCAAACCTGCCATTTTTGTGTAGAATTACTGCGTGTTTTTTTTGCAGTACAAAACACAGTATAAATCAAACGCTCTGTGCTGGGTACGAAGTTGCTTTAAAATAATGCTGAGGGTCAAATCAGTGGGTGTAGCAATGGGAGAGCATTTTATACTTCATGGCTTTTATTTCCAGATATCCTGCATTAGTATGACTTCCTTTGTAGGCAGGAAAAGTGTAATATGATTCCTCCTGATGCTACTCAGCTTCACTCTTGTATAAGGAGTCACTTTGTTACTCACACGAGGGGACTAAAAATCACAAAATCATCCGAAAACCTGACTATACTGTGTCTTTACTATATTACAATGTTGGAATCCATGAAATCAGAGGGTCTTAGATGGATGGGAAAAGAGACAGGTCGCAGTGTAGCAGAGTCAGGAATATTGCT
>JAWWEY010000130.1:33747884-33772146 GCA_035582745.1 Loriotus luctuosus | reverse complement strand
CTGAAGCTATGTATTTTAAAGGTTCTGTAAATTAAACAGTTCATGACGCACCCATCAGTGGTCCCGTCCTGTTCGAAATTGTAAATAGGTGCCAGGCGTCATACAGGACAGTTTTGTTCTTGTAACAAAGAACATGGGTCATTAATCAAATCCTAGTGTTTTTCTCTTGGACAGCCATGTGAGCTTGTAAATTCCATCTGTATTACAAATAGCAAGATTTGTTTAACTAGAAGACCTCTAGTTTAATCAAATTATCCATCTTCTGCTGTATTGGTTCTGGCATACTATAACATTACAATTACTTTCAAATAATTTTCTATTTCATAGAGGAAGGATGAGGAGTTTGATTTTAAAAGTCCATTGCATGTTTTATCTCACACTACTAATTGCTATTTAGGAAGGAACTATGATAAGATGATTCATTGATGGAAAGAAATATTGAAAAATTAGGTAACATCAATTAGTACAGTAAAAAGTAAATGTCATAATATAAATTATAATACAAATCTTGCATCTACCTTTTTGCACGTGGAGTCATTATTACACCATGAAGATGGGGTTTTTTGTTAAATCAGAGGAATATGCATAAATTATCTGGGAAGAGGGGATTACATACGGCTATGACTGTGCTAGAATGTCCTTTTTAAGCTAAAAAATATAAGTTTCTGTCACAAGATTATATACTACGAAATTAAAATCTTGAGCCATACGTAATAGAAACAAACTAGAAACAAACTTTACAAGTAAGACAAACTAATAAACTGCGTGATGGAACACATATAAAAAGCTGCAGCAATATTACTTATGGATTTATTAGATCATCTGCCTCTGAAGCTTTGTCTCTTCAACTCAATTGCATTAATGTGAACGAGGCTTTAGAAAAGGAATTGGTATTAAGCTGACAAAAAAAATAGATTTCAAAACAAACAACAAAACCATTACAGAAATCTAAGTACATGTAAGATAAAAGTCTAATAAAAATAAAATATATGTCACCAAAATCCTACCTTGAACACTGCTTCTTTCAAGCATTACATTCAGGTTTTTACTACTATGAAAGGAGAGAAACAGATGATCTTTTCTCCTAGTCATTCTTCTTCTGCTTAAAGAAGCAGAAAATTTAAGTCTAAAACTGTTACTATACACTTCTGATCCTGTCCACCTTTATATTTGGTGTATTGTAATATCTGGATGATTCTATGATATGATAGGTCTGTACTTAAAATCCAAACCATCAAATCTAACACTTCCATCAAAGTTCAGTGAGCTCTCTGCATGTTAAAACTGATACATCCTTACCAGTTTCAGATGTGTTCATCAAAAGTGTTAGGAGGATAGACTAGATTGTATCCAGAATAGGGGACTGCCTCCAAATGTCTTGCAGCTTGTTCTCCTCCTTGTTCAGCTATTGGATATTCATTACAGAGTTGACACAACTGGTGTAAAAGTTGGAATCTGTGAGTGTAAACTGAGCATCAAATGAATACCTCAAAGTCTGGGAAAGTCTTCAGTGCCTAGAAAAGTTGTGGTATTAACTTTTCATCTGAGAGGCAGAAAAGGAGGAGGTATAACCATTTTTTTTGGTTGGGGAATTTTTTTTTAAGAGAGCACAAAGCCAGGAAAATAGCCTTGCAATATCTATCTGATGCTGGTATTTGACCTATGCAGATCATAATGTCCTCATACATTGAAGATCATGAGATATTCTAAATTCCAGCACAGTCCTCAGCCTATAAAAGCATAAAATCCCAGTAGATGGAGGACAGACTGGACAGATTGTTTCTCTGGACACACTGAAAAGGAGGAAAGAAGTATTGCTTTACAGTTGAGTTTTAAAGGCTCTTTTTTGGGTTTCTGATTTAAATGGCTTGCAGCTCTCTGTAGAGTTTGTGGAGTTTTCCTCCACAGTTAGTAGGTTCACAAACCCTCTTTTTCTAAAATCACAGGCAGCAGAACTGCGAGAACAGTTCTAAAAAGTGAAGGCCTCATAGGGTACTTACTCCTGTAAATTGACTCAGTTCCACATAAATAATAAGTCACACCAAGTGTGTGTGTGCTCGGATTTTGAAATAAGTCTTTTGATAAAGTATGTGGTTTCCAGTTAATTATTTTAACTGCCTGGTATTTTAAATTTATATCTTTTAATTTTTTAGGGGCATATTGACACAGAATAAAATATGAATTATTTTCATCTGGATGCATTCCTAAGATCATCCTTTCTAATTCCATAATTAGGGGCCAGATATAGACAGTGAAAATCAAAGAGGAAACAAAAAGGACGTTCACATTATTACATTGAAGCAATAAATATAGTATTTCAGTGAAAGAGAGAAGAGCTTACTTCTGTCCTTAATGATGCCTAGCACCTCTGGAGAACCTTTATGAAGTCTGGTTCAACAGAGAGAGAAACATTAAGTCTCAGAGAGCAAAGCCTTGTACAAATCGTAATTCACTGTGAGTTCTTCAGATAAAGTAATCCATCCATAAAAATTTATAGTAGTTTTAGGAAATGGGTGCAGAAACCAATTGAAATCAAAGTTTCCTCTAGTCAAAGAAAAGTAATACTTTACTTAATTAATGTGCTCTGCATCTAGTCCTTCCATCTTGCCGTTATTAATTTGGTGTGATAAATGGCACTGCTTTTGCTGAAGGTGGTGAAGTAGAAGCTTTTCTCCCTGCAGAACAAAGAGTGGTTAGCACATGTTAATCAAACCTACATCGACCACATTTAAGGTGATTCACAGCAGTACTTTATTGTCTTGGTTATTATAGTAGGAAACATGATCTCTGTCTGTATTACCCATTTTTCTAGGTCAAACTATGATGGTCGTTATGCAACTCTTCCTCAATACTCTAAACTTTAAAAAAATAAATAAGTACATCTGTTAAATACACTGCTAAAGTCCTTCTATTAACTATATCTATGAAATTGACTTGTTTCTGTGGGTAACTCCAAACTAAATTGTACATTTTTCTCTTGAGCCATCTGTGGCAGCCAGCTCACAGCAAGAGAATAATCCAACTCAATACAGTACAACACAATACAAAGCTCTGCTGGGTTTCCCAGAAGCAGCCAGACAATGTGATTATATTGTTCCAATACCAAAACTAGTTCATTTTTCACTAACTTAGCTGTCTTTGAATTGTTTTGCTTCGCTCATTGCAGATTGTGCAAGTTCTTCACAAAAATCAATGCATAGGTAGAGATGAATAATAATCAGATGTGGTGGAAATTGGTTCACTGTATAACTGCCTCTCAGGAATTTTTGACTAAACGGGATCAGTTGGCAGGGCATTTAACCCTGTTTTTTGAGTTTCCTGTACAAAGCAGTGATAATGAGTCACTGTAAAGTTTTCTTTCATTAATTATGCCAGAACGTTTTAAAATCTCAAAGCAAAAAATTTGTTGGCAATATAATATGTAATAATTATGACGCATTTCAGGGTCAGTTTAGGCTGTATGAAGATTCCTCATGAATTTATGATCCATCTGCAGCAAATTAATGGGGAGTGAAAGAAAAAAAATATTATTAGGATGAGCAGCTTTTTCCCTCAATGTCAGAAACATGAGTACTCTCTTCTGTAATTACTCTTAAAGAAAAAACTATTAAAGAATTCTTCTGGTGTCCTATTTTCTCAGGATTTCATCAAGCTGATTTACAGTCTACCTTTCGGCAACACTAATTAAATTATTTTATATCCAAACAGTAATCCAGATCTATCCATTTTAATAGACATTCAACTCAGACTATAAAGTTAATTAACTTTTACAATATTTAGAAATGAGTTTAGACATTCTCAGACCTTGGAATCAGAGACATTAGCCAAGTCAAATGATTTTACAGGCAGTTTGGTTAATGGGGCTATAATCTAGCCATAACAGCCTCTTTGGGCTTGGGCCAAGGTAAGCATTTTAAATATGCCTCCTTCCTCTGTCAATAGCTGACTCAGAACTTTAGAGAGAAAAAATAATTCCTCAAACTTAGAGAAGCAAAGAAACGACAGTGAAAATCTGGATTGATTAATTTTGCAATTCCTTGTACTTTTCTGTGACCTGGCAGGAAGATTTTACATTAAGAAACTTCTATCAATTTGAGAGACAGCCTCCTTTTCTGCATTAAAACCACATTACATGTTTGACAGTAACTCCTAAATTGCTTAAGATGTCTGCTTCATTATTTGCTCTTTTAGGTATTATAAATTATAAGGACAAGAGGTAGCCGGCACAAATTAAAACACCTTGAAATTCCATCTGAAAAGAAAAAACCACTTTTACTGTAAGGTAGGTCAAACATGGCGCATCTTATTCAGAGGTAGGAATCTTCATTCTTGCAGATATTCAAAGCCTGATTCTAAACATTCCTTTACAAACTGTAATAGCTGTTCTGCTGAGCAGATGGTTTGACTAGGTGACCTCAAGGGATGCCTTCTAACTTCAATAATCCTCTTCTAAAAACAGGATTAGACTGCTTTTATTTTAAAAATAAATCTGAAACTCTATTTTCAAATAACCTTATTACATGAAGGGGGAAAATTAAGAATGAAACACAAAAGAAACACAAAAAGTCTCTGTGCCTAAAGTCCCCACTTTTAATTTAGGGCTGTATTTTTTTGTGTGTATACGTATACAAACTCTACTATGAAACAGGCATAGCCACCAGGACTGTCCCTTGGGTTGGACACAGCTCTTTCTAGGTGACCCCAAAATAGTCCCACCACTGGCCAAAGCTGAGTCCATCAGCAACTCCAGTGGCACTTCTGTGATAAGATATTTAAGAAAGTGCACAAACTGCTGCATAGGAGCTGGGTAAAACAGAAGAAACATATAAGGTAAACAGTTCTGCAGGTATCAAGTTCAGTCAAAAAGGGGAAGAAGAAGTCCTCCAGACACTGGAGGAGAGGTTTCCCTGCAGACCATCGTGAAGCAGGCTATTCCCCCGAGGCAAGAGGAGGAGCCCTGTTACCCTGCAGCAGATGGACACACCCTGAAAGAAGCTGCAGTCTGCGGTGAGCCCACACTGGAGTTCCTGGCAGGAACTGCAGCCCTCCAAAGGGAGACCATGCAGGAGAAGGTTTTCTGGTTTTCTGGCAGGAGCTGCTGTCTGTGGGAATGTTGGAGGCAATCCATTCCTGAAACAATGTGCAGCCTGTGGGAAAAGACCCATGATAGAGCAGTTCCTGAAAAACAGCATGTGGGAAGGATACACCTTGGAGAAGTTTGTGAAGAATTTTATCCCATGGGATCAATTTTGCTCATATACATCCAGCCCACCACCACCTCCCCTGTAACACAGAGGATGGAGTCAAAATGCTTATATGCCTTCCCACTCCCTCTTTCTGAGCTTCCATGGCAATGTAAAAGCAGTTCTGTGACTCCTTAGAGTTAGGCAGGAGAAACTTTAGTTTCTAATAAAAAGAACAAGTTTGAAAATCTCCCTCTTCATATATGGTTTTGGATTTTTTTTTAATATAAATACTTTTTACTTGAAAATGAAACCAAAGAAAGCATTTTCACAAGCCACCAAAACTGGTACTGCATTAGGAATTTGCATTGCTGCACACCTAATCATTTTATCTTCATTTTGTTTAGATGGTCCTAGGTAACCTTGAAAACACTAGCATTAAATGTTTATCAACAATGAAGATCACAGTTATTTAGTGGAACTGGTGTCTTAGGATTGACATCATCATTACCTTTACATGCATAATCTAATGTGTTTACAAATTTGACTAAAGAGATATTTTTATTCTTACTTAATATATCTTTTTAATGTTCTTATAATATTTCTCTCAGGATACTTGTAGTAGCATCTAAACTTAATTTTCCATGTATCTGAAGAACACACCTTTACAAACACTTCAATTTATTTAGTAAAACAAATTGTTGTCAGCTGCCAACTTTGAACACTCCAATATGATCTTAGCCACTTGCAAAATACAGTAAAAAATTGAGAACTTACCTTTTTTTTCCCCTTCCCTCTCAAATTTCAGGAAAACAAGTCCATTTATGCTATGATTTCCATATTGAAATAATATATGAAGAGTTGCAATTCAAAGTGATTTCTTTTAATGTCTTTTATAGAAAGTAAAAACTCAGGATTCAGGGGTTTTGCTGCCTTTTTTTCCTTTTTCCACCCTAAAAATCTCTGAGTCAGAAAGATAAAGTTTAAAGAGTTAAAGAAAAATTGTTTAGGTAAGCTGAGCAATGAGATAGGTGTTCTCATTACCAAAAACAAATACAAAACAAGTGTCTGGATTTTTTTGTTTTTTTAAGGAAATAAAAGTCATCACTTTGTAAAAATTTGAATCTCATCATACTTGCTTGGAATTATTTTCTATAATGCAGCCATGTTACAAATATCAGGAAGACTTAGAACTGAGATGATATCAAAAAATGGTAGTGAAATTACCAATATTTCCATTTCAAGGAGAGTTAAGAATTTGAGTCTGTTTATGCATCTCTTATGCTCTCCTGCCTTTTCCATTTGCATGTAACTCATACTAAAATGTAACTGATATGAGTTTTCACAGGAAGTAGGTATTAAAAGACAAACAATTAATTGATGAATAACATTGTAATGTAACAGATACACATGTAACCAGAACAGCTTTCGAAAGAGGACAAATTGTAAATTAAAATATTACTGTTTTTAATTGACAGTATCCAGCTGAGAATTAACCTCAATAGCACTGAATTCTTTATTCCATTAGTTCTTTAAATCTAATTGTAATCACTTTCTGAATGTTGTTGTATATCCCAGGCAGTATAGGGAATCCATTTTATTAGTGTTTTGTTAAGCAGAAGGTCTTGTAGGAGTAACTCATTTATTCCAGGGTTTTGAGGGTAACTCAAAATGTTCATGTATTCCATATCTAAATTGTTACTATCTCTCTAAGACCCCGCAGCCAGGACCTTGGGTCCTTGAAAAGCTGGAAGCACCAAAACTCAATTCTCTCTCTTGCTTGGGGTCATCTGTGCTCAAGAGAGACAGAGTCCACTCTGGGGTTTTTTCCCTTCTCTTCTGTTCCTTTCTTGCATCTTGGACTGCCTGCGGGGGAATCCAAAGGTTTCTGTCTTAAGTTGTGGTGCCATGCAGGGGGAGGCAGGGTGGCCCTGCTCTGGTCTGAGTCTCCTGTAGCTCACCAGCAGCACCTGACCAAGCATAGGAGACACTCGCTGCCCAGCCCAGCAGCTTCACCTTGCCATGTCTGCCATTTCCTGCCCTGAGCAAGGTAAAGCCCCTCCAGGAATTCCAACTGCCTTTGGAGCTCCAGCTGACAGAGAGGTAAGAGAGGAGGTAGAAGACAGACACCACCTTCCCTTTGTCTTTATAACCATGCACTCAGCTGCAGAGTACCATCTTTTGTGGGGAAGGGGGTTTCCCATAATTTTCTTTATTCCCATGCATTTCATGGGATTGGGCAATTGTGTTTATAGATATTATTTTGTGTTATTTCTCGCCTGTTGCTGTTTCGCTTGTTAGTAAACTATTATATTTTCACTTATATCTACTTGTATCTGTCCCTTATTTGTGAAATCTGTATTTGGAATGGTTAATATCATAGGGAAAGACAAATCATTCCAGAATACCTGTCTCTTAAATTGCCTCAAACCAACACACAGGGTAAAAATATACAGATTCTAATTTTAAATTTGTGCAGGCATTAATTGCTTAGCTACCCTTTGGGGAAAAAAAATGGAAAAAAATAAAGCTTAAGAAGAAAGAAAATATTTTGTTGGGTCATAGAGTGCATCCCTCCCCATCTCCTGGTCAACTGTGGCACTGTCTTGGCCTCTGCCCTACATCAAATGCAGTGCAACCAACAAGTCAAGGGAGGTGATTCTTCCTCTCCACTCTGCTCTTATGAGACCCCACCTGGAGCACTGTGTGTAGTTCTGGTGCCCCCAAAATAAAAATGATGTGGAACTGTGGGGGTAAGTCCAGAGGAGGGCACGAAGTCGATAATGGGAAAGGAGCACCTTCCCTATGAGGATGGGAAGAAGAAGGTGAGACTGCTCACTCTAGAGGAGAGAAGGTTGCATGGAGGCATCATAGCAACATTCCAGTATCTGAAGGGGCCTACTGAAGAAAGCCAAAGAGGGATCCTTCTTCAGGAACTGTAGTGACAGCACAAGGGGGGAGTGGCTTCAAAGTGAAAGAGAGTTGGTTTAGATTAGATACTAGGAAAAAAGTCATTACTGTGAGGGTGGTGAGGAACAGGTTGCCCAGAGGCTGTGGATGTCCCATCCCCAGAAGTGTTCAAGGCCATGTTGGACAGGGCTTTGAACAACCTGGCTGCTCCTGTCTGTGGCAGTAGGGTTAGAACAAGATTATCTATAAGGTCCCTTCCAAACCAAACCATTATATGGCTCTATCATTCTCCATTTTCTGACACAGCTGGATGTAGTAAAAGTGTTTCTCACCAACAATTCATCCATTCTGATGCTATTTTGGATAAGGCAACATAATTTGGGATAAGGGATTTAGGAAAGGAGCAGGAAAATATAACGTACAGCCCAAGTGCCTTCAGTACATTGAAAAGGATTTTTCCTGTATGTTTCTGTTGTACTTGACTGAGCACAGCCCTGTTGCCAGTTGGTTTCTTCCACAGAACAAAGAAACAATGAGATTTTAGATGGAACAAGTAAGAGGGGCTTTGCATTTCTCTTAACTGTAGGGTGGCCTAAGATTTCAGCGGTAAAGCTTTTGATCAAATGTGTTTGTCCTCTGGGGTCAAATAGTTGAAATCACAAACATGAGGCCCCCAGGCAAGCTAAATTGAAAAACATGGAGAGGACAGGCTGTTGCCCTGAAAGAAAATAAACAAAACACCTGAGTCACATTTCAAAGATAGGCTTTAAGATAAAGTCACATGGACAAAGAAATGGAAAAAGACAGTTTCCCCTAAAAGTGTAGCATTTTCTAACTTTCAAAAATACAAACACAGAGATTATGCTACAATGGTTTTGCAGGGCTACATGGCTACAATTTAAAATAAATACACTTTGAAAACTTCGCTTTGAATGTCTTTAGATGAATCATGGATTCCTTGTGTTTTTAAGTTTGTATATTTCCCTTGAAAAACATCAACATTTCAATTTCATATATGATACATTCTTACTTCAGTTCTTACATAGCACTTGGTCAATCCTGTCAAGAAATATTCATTATTGTTCTGCATTGTGGATGATCTGGACAACACTCCTCTCTAAACAAATACAAATTATTTACAAGAGACCATGATTTATGATGAAGATTTTCCTTCTTACATGATCACAGTTATGTTTTAGATGACTTATCCACATACAGCACTTTTTAGTAATAGTCAATTCAAAACGCTTTCAGTTTTACATTTTACAAATTTATGCTCCTATTTTCGTTTTCCTTGTTGCTTTATATTACCAAGTGCCTCTCAGATTTATTATGCTTCATCAATAAGAGATGTCTTATAACATGTCTTAGAACTGCTTGCTCAATATTACTACTCGTAAAGATTATGTTGGTCTGAGAGTGATAGCTTCTTCTTTCTACTAACAACTTCCTCTAAACAAGAAAAGAAAGGTTTTATTTTTTTGCTGCTATGGTAGTAAGACCAAGACTTAATTATATATCCACTACCTTCAACTAAGCATTTTAAGAAAAACAACACTTTATATGCTTTTTTTAAATAATGGTTTTGGTTTTTTTTACAAAAAAGTACTTTTGTTTCCCCAGAAAGTATCCACAATGGAAAATGTGTATTTATATTTGCATAATGGGAAATGTTAAAATTATTTTGCATATAATTTGTTCATCAGTTTCAAAAGTCCCAAGTTGCAGAAGAAAAATACAAAACAACTTTGCTTGATGGTAAAAAAAATACACAAAATCCACTGTAATTCAGAAAAATCTGTGTTATTAAAAATAATGAGCCCTTTACTGCAACACATTATGACCGATAAAGAAGTGGTGAAATCCTTCAGGTATACTACTGAAAAGTCTTTTCTCTAAAGACATCTTTCAGATTTTGAAATAGAAAATAATTTGGCAGTGAGAGTCTCAGAAGTGGGGGAAAAAGAAAAAAAAGTCCCTGGACTTACATCTCTATCAGCCCATGGGAAACTCATGATGTGATGTAATTTGACCGCTCCTTATTAAAAATGTGAGAACTGCTATAAAAGATTTTAACAGAGTGTATCTGTAGCAGGTTATTTTTTTAATAATAACTTACTTTCTAATAATTTTCACAGACGCTAGGAACTAGACCTACTTTGAAGAAATAAGCAGGCTTATCAAGAGTTTTCTCCAAAATTTTCAATGAAAAAATGCATGCCTAACTACAGCTGTCACCTCCAGAACAGAAACATAACATACTCAGTATGCCTACTGAGTATTAATATGAGTATTATAAAAGCTGTTATTTTGGCATGTTTCTTCCTGGGCATTGCAATAACTGGAAACCAGGTGGAAGAATGCAACATAATATTTCTGGTTTTTTTATATCAAGGTACTGCAACGATTACTTGTTAATAAATGTATTAAATAATAAGATTCCCTCAACTGCAATCAACAAAGCTGAAGAGAGAAGTTTCTTTTTACCTATACTGTCACATAGAATTCCATCAAACTGATACCTGAAAATCCTATGCAATGTTTCATCGCTTGGAAAATGATAAAAACAACCTAACCCTTTGTGGTGGCTAACTTTCTTCACAGTGGCTAGTGTGAGGCTATATTTTGGTTTTGTGCTGAATATATAGACAATATATAGACGTTTTTGTTATTGCTGAGCACTACTTGCACAGCATCAAGGCTTTGTCTGCCTGTTACACTGCCCCAGCAGGGAGTCTGCTGGGGGTGTGTGGGAAATTGAGGGGAGCCACAGCCAGGAGAGCTGACCCCAGCTGACCAAAGGGATGTTCCAGACTATATGGCATCAAGCTCAGTTTATAAGGTAGAAGAGAAATTGGAGATGTTCATCATTATGATGTTGGTCTGCTCAAGTGACAGTTGCATGTGATGGGGCCCTGCTCTTTTGAAGATGGCTGAACTTCCCATGGAAAGCAGTGAATGAATTCCATGTTTGACTTTGCCTCTGAGCATGATTTTTGCTGTACCTATTAGGCTGTATTTATCTCAACTCACCAGTTTTCTAATTTTCAGCCTTCTGATTCTCTCCTACATCATAAGGGGGAAGGAGAGGAGAAGGGGAAGAGTGTGAGAGTATCTGCACAGGGTTTAAATGTTGTCTGGGGTTAAACCACAAGAAACCTCCAAAAAATGAAAAGTGTATATTGAGATGCAAGACGAGACACAGACACACTCCTTTGTTTTAGTTCTTGTAATAGCTAGCTCCCTTAGGCATGTGTTAAGAGAATTGTTTGGCTAGTTCTCTTGCACAGGATTTAGATTACATAGTACTCTTATACAGTATTTAATACATGTATTAATAATAAATATAATTTTTATATCTCTTTCATGGTTTTTCAATAGGTTAGCTGGTAAGTTATTTAAAATGAAGAAAAAGTATTTTAAGGAGGACAATGAATTCTAACTTAGGTTCAAAGGAAAGCTTTTTAAAGTATCCATATTGGGTATTCTAGGATTAGGCCTCTGATTCTCAGCTTAAAAGCAGCCTATGCTTACTTTTTACAAAACATGCAATTTAAGCTGTCCACATTTTTAGATATTTCAGTAATTTTAAAGTAAAGCTTGATATATGCTTGTTTTGAGGGAGGACTTTAATAGAAAATGTTTATTTTAAATATGCTTTCCACCCATTCTTTAAATCCAGTCCTTCTATTTATTTATTGGATATTTTAGGGCACACACGGTTTACCTTAAGTCACTGATCTTCAGACGCTGAATTATAAAAGATATCTTATATCTACACCCAGGGATGTTCTAGAATAAAGACTTAGAAAAGAGAAAAAGAAAAAACAACAACAATTACAACACAAAAAACCAAGCAAAACCAAGCAGACATTTATCGGACACCACAGGCTTGAAACTCTCAGCAGTAACACAGTGAGGTTTCCTAGCCAAGATCTTTGCCATTTTTATTGCATTGTGTGAAATATAATTTAGTGTTTGTACATTATTATAAGTCCCATTGCCTTTTCTTTCTTCTTTAAATTACATAAAATAATCATGAACATAGCTAACAAAGCAAAAATGACAGGCTTGAGTATGGTATTTTATGTAATGTGCAGTTTCATTTGGATGAGAGTGGCAGCGACAACAAATTAAGTAAATATTGGCCAACAGCAGTCTTTCAGTGGAGTATAAATTAGCACTGCTGTCACACCCATCTGTCCACTTAGGCTGTGGGAACATTGATTATGTCCTGCTACACCTTTTTTTAAAAAAATTTTCAAATATAATCCTTTATTAGACTCAGAAAACAGCACTTTGGAATTCTATTTCAAAAAGAGAGAAAAATGCTTCATACATATACTGCAATATAAAGTAAATATTTTTGCCAAATAAGAACTGTCTTGGGGTAGTTAATTATCATTACAGGTCTACCAGTAAAGCTCTGCTTCTCTTTCTTTGCTTCTCTATATCTTTCATGTATAATTTCAAACATTACTTTTTTTTAATTCAAAGTCAACCTAATTGATACATTTGAAAAATACTTTTGCCACAAAGGCAGTCAGAACAGAATCATGGATATACTTCTTCAGTAACCCAAGAGAATGCTAGAGGGGTTGGAGCAGCAGCACATTTAACCAGAATTTTCTGTATTAAGGAAAGATGGTCTCTGCCAATGGAATAGCGTTCAGAAAATACCCTGTCTGAATGTTGAGTTAATCAGCATCACTCACATTCTTCAAAAGTTTGGACATTACCTAGAGGATAATATAAGCCTACATGTATAGAAAAATAGGTTGTGTCAACACTGTTTTTTCTGAAGTGCTAGAACATGATTTAACATTTGGTTTTCTGGAAAAGAGAATTAACATAATCCACTGTAAAATTTTTATTTATGAGAATGCTTAATAAAGTTGAAAGTTTAAGTCCTTTCTTAAAAAGTCTTCAACCTTTTATATCTGTTTCTCTTCTGTATTTAAGAAACTTTTGTAGAAGCTATAGTTTTGTTACGGATTTAACGAAAATGATACTAATTATCTGGTGTTCTACTGTCCTTGACTCTCATAATTAATTTGCCACACTTCTTTCACTGGAAGTTTGTTCTGTTTCTTATTATCTACAGAATTTCCCCACTACCAGCAAACACTCCCATTTCAAAGTTAATATTAAGCAAGAAAATTAATACGTATATGCATAAAGTTATTTCTCATGCATTTTAATAACAAAAATGATAATAAAAAGATCAAAGTAGCCATGCTAATACAGACTCTAGGCTCTTCCTGCATTTTAGTTTTTCTGGCAGACTACATGATTTTGATTGCAGAAGACCTCTTCATACTGGTACCACATTTAGCCTAGCTGTATGTCATAGTCAAATGCACTGGAAAAAAAGAACCTGTGAGTTGTCAAGATTTCCAAACAAGCCATGTTGAATACCAGATATTGAATTCACTCCCCTTCAGTAAAGTAAAAGCATGTAGCTGTGCAAGCTGTGCAACCCAGGCTAAGACTTCCTTCTTTTTCAGGGAAGCGTGTTAAAACACAGAAACCAGGACCAAAAAATATGTTGCAAACTTCCAGCTAATTATAGTTTGCCATTTTTCACTATGCTGTTTTTTCCTTTAATCTTCTCCTTTTATTTTTTTCGTTCCTAGTTAGTGAAATATCTGCTTTTAAGTGAGAATACAAGGGAATCTTTTTATTGGTTCGTTAATCAGTAATGAGTGGGTGAGACAGGTCAGAAATTCTTGTAGTATTTTCTCCCACTTATACTTTTCCTTCCTCATCTTTATTTCTCTGCATAGTGTTTTTATTTTTCCTTTTCATCATAGAAATTTAAAAAAGTTTAAAGGAAGTTAGACTTTATAATCTACTTTTCCAAAGAGAGTTTTTGCACACCCACTGGTCTACAATATACATGAGAAATTATTTTCCTGAATTATCACTGCAGCCCCTGAAATCCTTCTTGCAACATAAAAGTGTGTTCCTTTATTTTGACTTTCAATCTGTTGTTTGTAGTTAGTAGTTAGTCCCTTTGCAGGTGGTCACACATTAAATCTTTCTGTCTTTCAGTGATGCCAGATCTGTCTCCATTTTTCCATTGTCCTCAAAGTACTGACACTTTGCTTTTGCAGTATTTCACACATAAGAAAAGAGAGCACCACAGGGCCATTATAGGAAACTGTGGTTCCTGGGAGGCACATGGAATAAAGGAGAAAAACTTAAAAAACACAGGTCAAGCTCTATGAAAGAAAGGACCCTCTTTCTAACATGATTTTACTTTTCTGTAAAATAAATTGGTTAATTAGGACTATCCTCTCTCAAAACTATGCTCTATCACCACAGGACTCTTTCTTAATGGAGCTCCTGAACATCTATATCAGATTTGTTCAGCTGTAGTTTTTCTCTTTAACTGAAACTGGACTAAAATGAAGTAAAAAGCACGTTGAAGTTGCTGCTTTCTTTCTGCTGTCTATTTCTGTGTGATAGTTATCAAAATGCTCAAAATTACTTTCTTTTCCCTAATCTTTATTCTCGCACAATGTTGCTAATTGCATCAATACTCAGAGCCATCTCTGCTGCTCAACCACCAGAAAGAGTCTCTGATCCCCATGAACTTAAGCAGCTCCCCTTTGACAATACAAATCCATTGATTGTTTTGGTCTTTTGACTATCTATTTTTTTCCCCCAGAGTAGCTGTAGAAAAGAAAAATCATGACTAGACTGTTATGACTCCAACACCAAACAGAAATCTCCACTTTTATAACAGGGTAATGAATGTCACATTGGTAGGGACTTGCAAAACTGGGAGAACAAAGGATCCTTGAAAAACCTTGCAAAACCAGGATTTACTCCCACTACTCAGTCTTGGCTATTCACTTAAATCATTGGGATCATAGCAGTAACCTGTGATCAATTTGGTTTCTAGAACCCTGGAATTTTAAGGTCTTGTAGGAGATCAGTAAAAGTCTCAAGGGATCAGACTTTGTTACTCTCAATAAGATTTCATGCAGTGCTAATTCAGTATAGGAGAGCTCACATGTTGTTTTCAGAATGCCAAAAACACACTGAGATTTTTAAATAGGATAACAGCAAGAAAAACAAAGTTCGTAAACACACAGTCACTATTATGTTTAAACTTAGAGTACTAAATAGCTAGAATCAAACTAACTGCCCAACTTAATTTAGAAAAGGAGAAATCACTGTAATTCAGAAATACTGAACCAGATGATAATTTCTGGATAAAATCTGACAGCACCAAACACAAATAACCATTTAATCCCAACTGCACCCTGGCATGATTACAAACTCTTTGACTGTCTGTAGTGTGACTGATATTTTATCAAAGCTTGTGTCCTGGTTTCTTTCATTACTGCTGTTTGTTTTTCAATAAAAATACCTTAATTTTTGATGTCCAGGCCATTGTGTATGCTGTCCAAAGAAAGGTTCTTTTTGATTTTTAGCACTATCATCCATAGTACATGAACTATGAAAGCCTACAGTTTCTATTTCTGGTTTTTCATTTCTTATGAATGTACTTTGTAAGTAACACTAAAACTTCATCCATGTTTATCCTTGGGTTTCTGTTTTTGCCCTTCCTACCAGGAAAATATGTCCTGTTTTCGCTTTCAAGGACTGTTCAAATGTTCCTGATGATTTTAGAGAATACCAGAAGATTCAGAGATATCCCTGCTCAGTAGTGCACATTCGTCTATAGGACATCATAGTTTTTCTTGTAGATATGTTTGTGCTAATTTTTAACAAGCACACCTTTTTAAAAACCTTATTTTCTGGTAAGCAGTTTCATTTAGATTTTCCTTGCCACCATTTTGCCTGTGATCTCTTTGCTGCATCTCTCACTGACATTATTGTTGGACTATGTCCTTGATTATAGTTTGTTGACTCAATATTCCATCTACAGCTATGGTCCTTTAATGATCACATTCCTACTACTGTGTTCATGCTGATAATCTTTCTGATTTCTATTATTTCTTCTGAATCACTTTAACTTCTTAATTTTAGCTTGAACCATAATCAGCCGAAAACATTTGCAGACATCTGGGAAAGTTTTATTTCACTAATTTAAAGTAATTTCTATTGTGCATAAAGAATGTCTACTTCCTGTAAGCTGTCTTTTCATATTCTTTTTTCCTGGAAACTACAACAGATCTCCATTAATATTTGATCATCACTGTTTTGCTCTTGCCTGGACCCTGCCTTCACCTTATTTCCCATGACAGACTTTGCTCACACGTGCACAGTGTATTTCAGTAACAACACCAATTTTGGAAGCAAAAGTATCTGTGATTTCCTTAGTTAAGTCAGACTTGTTGCTACAGCAATTCACTTGTTGCCTTTCATTTTAGTTTTCAAGCCAAAGAAAGAGGAATGGCTATTCCTCCTAGATACTTGTCGCAGAGCTCTGAGGGCTGGCTCCTCTGCACCATGACAGACACCCAGATCCAGACGGATGGGAGTGGGTTGGACAGCCTGGCTGGGGGTGCTGTCCCAAGATCAACCTGAAATCTGTGTGGCACATAGCTCACAAAATATTGCCTTTTCTTCAGGGGCAAATGGTGACCCCTCATAAACTCAGTGTAGAACTCCAAATTAGCTACAGCTAAAAGATTATCTGGGTACAGGACTCACACCATGTAATCACCTCTGCTTGAGCAACCAGCTGCAGGCAGCCTCTGGTGATGCATCTTGCAGGAGAAACCTGGTCAGGACAGACCTTGGGCTTTCCACATGTGGTGTTCTCATGCACAGGCAAGCTGTGGAGGAGTCATACACACAATAGCTGTGTGCTGACGTTTTGCACAATTTTACAGCATACTTCATTCAGCTACTTATTTAGAGCTTTTTTATGTAAGGGTAAGGTTTCCCCAGACTGCAACTAAGTTTGGGGCATTAACTATCCTATGCCACTTAATTGTCCTGGAAAACCAGTTCTAAGAATTTCATGGCTTGTCTCAATGTTCACAATTCTTAATTATTTATCTTTTAAAATTATTATTCTTTTGTTTTGAACAGGATGAAAAGGTTATAAAAAAAAAAAAACACACAAGGAAAGATTGTCTTGGTAGAAACATTTAGAAGGGAGTATACCAAAAAGGTAAATTTGCACCAGAGACCAGAAAAGAAGCTAACCATGGAACAGGCCTACATATATTTCATATATATGCATTACAACATCTCTGTAGCTGGCATAAATTTCTGTATCTCTAGATCATCAGTTTAGATGGGCTAATTTACATCAGAAGAGGAGCTAGTTCATCTGATACTGCCTTCTCATGTCATCATATAGAAAAAGGGAAATGTTAGAACACTTTCTGCTGAAATTTCACAATTTTTCTGAGTGGAATTTTGAGCCCTTAGCTTGCTCAGCAGTCTTTCATCTTTCTCCCTTTTGCCAGATTCAGGGGTAGGGTGTTATGGGTGTGTTTTGAAGTGCTGAAGCAGAGTTACTGAAATTCATGGAACTGTTTTCATTAGGCAACCAAATTGTACTCCCTTATGTACATAATATATGCAATAAATATTATTGGATTTTTTTTTGCAATCTTTTAAAATTATGTATTTTATTTAGCAGGTAATTAATAGTCAGTAAATATTCAATAACTCAAAAACTCATGCTCGTTTTTAAGGTATATCTAATTAGAAACAATAATGTTATAATCTAAAGCATTCTATAATCTAAATTACCCTCAAAAGAGCTCATTACCTTAGAAATACAAGTGTCTTACCAGAAAAGATATTCCACACTGAGGGTCTTTTTAACGGTGCCCAAGGTCTTTAGCTAACTTTGCCAGGCCCTCAAATACAGAATATTAAGAGGTACATTGAAACTATTCTGTACTGAAAGCTACCATTTCTAGAGAATGTTTCTTCTACAGCATCACTGATCAATTGTGAAATGGAGTTAGAATACTCGTAGATTTGTCCCCAGTGCAATGGGACACAGGTAGGGGAGGCAATGTTGCATGCATCTCACAAATTCATTCACGCTAGAGTTTTTGTGAATTTCTTGTCAAATAATAGAGGTAAAAACCATGAAAGTATATGGTAGGATGTATTCATACAAACATAAGACATGGGTTGGTACATATAGCTATGGTAGGTAGCTTTCCTATATAATTCATTTTTTTCTCAGCTGAGAAAAAAATGCATGACATAGGGAAGTAACAGCAAACTCTATTCCCAAAATACACGTTATCTGCACATGATCTTCTACATAAAGATCATATTTGTTTATATTTGTTTCCTTGTTAATTGTTGTACTGCTTTTATTTATTCTTCATACATGCCCTGTCTAGGCCTGTAAGTAAAAGTTTCTTCCTAAAAGATGTAAAAAGAGGAAAAAAGTACTGAAAAATCTTTTATGCTGACCTAGAAAGGCATTTAATTTCTTTTCCACAGAAAGATACACTGTCTTACTCCAGTTGCAGTTTTATGAGAAGAGACGGCTGTGGGAGGAGAGACGTGCTCTTGAAACATCTGCACAACCTTGATGATCGTACTTCAGATAGTACTTAACAGATCTTTATTACATGTTTTCTGCAAACTAGATATCTGTCTTACAATAGAGGACTTCAGACTTGTCAGACTCAAAACAGCTCCCCTGAAAATTTCAGCTAGAATCAGCGTTTTCCTCAAGGCATTGTCTGAAGTCATTGGACTAGTTATTTATGCTTTTGTTTTGATTTGTTAGTTAGCTGCCCCAAAAGAGATGTATGCTCACAAAATCACATCTTTTCAAGGAACTCTTCTGATAAAATTATCCTGAAACTTACGTGAATGATTAATCGTTTTAGATATATATTACTCATTTGATTGAGGAAGAAAAGAGAACAATGGAAGCTGGTCATCTTATACGGTTTTACTGATTTCTTATTTATTTATCTCTTTTCCTGAGAAACTTAAAACAAAGTATGGTGTCTGTCCATATATCTGCCCACGGATGACTTTAGTGGCTTGAGTGTACTAGAGGTCATACTATATGACAGGCTGAAAAGCCTCCTTTCCCTTGAGAACAGGGCAAATGCTTTCAGCCCTCAGTTTTTAATGTGTTTTAACCCATCTTCTCACAAAATACTCATATCTTATAATTAATTAATTTTAAAATTTTTACTTGTGTGGCTTTTTATATTAATAATTTAAAATGCAGGAGCAGATGTATTTATTTCTTATAGCACATTTCTCATGTCTTCAGATGGACTGTTCTCCTTTCTACAAGTGTTAAAATCCTGCCTTGTTGTGAATGGTAATCCAGATAAGAGAGGCAAATCATCATGGAATTATATGGTTTTTGTGCAGTGGTATCATCATTATAACATACTTTTGCATTAACCTTTCCTAGTAGAGTTGCTTTGACAATATCACAGAGCAGAGCACTACTGTATACACAAGGTCAGGGCTCACTCCATTTCTTAATATCCCAAATGAAATAGTGATTAGTTCCAAGATCACTGTTTTGAACCAGTGCTATCAGCTCATGGTGAAACTGCTAAAGTTAAACAGATTAAAGGACTTCCCCGAACATCATGTTGAATGAAACTCTCCTACATCCTACATTTTCATAAAGCAAAGATTTTCCGACTTTAAAGTGGAACTGTGTTTTGCCTCTAATTTTTCTACATGAAGGTTGTCCCAGAATAGGATGGGTCTGATGAGTAAAAGAACTTTTAATTTCCATTACTAACATTTATTCATTACAAAAATCGGTGTTTTGATGGATTTCCACACTCCAACATTTTTCTCGATGTGTTTTTTATTAGAAATAATGTTTTTGCTAAGTTTCTGATTTGCAAGCATGACAACAAATTCTGCAAATTTAAAAGTTTTGCCTTAAAATCGTCTGCATTTTCCTAATTGGCCTAACATTCTTTCTATATGTTTTTTATAAGTATTTCTTATTTTTGAAACATCCATATACTGTTGCACAGTATATTGATTTATAAAATTTGATTTCGCTTGCTACTTCTGTTGACTTAGTGCTTTCATATTTACTGGTTGCACTGCTGGTTCGTGTTCACTCAAAAGGCATCAGATAGATCTTTCGCCTCTGTTACATATTTAACAAGATGTTGCAAAGTTTTATATTGCTTAATCTTGCATTTATATTCCATTTCTAGCTCAAAAATTCACACAAATGTACATGCAGGAAATTAAAAAAATATTTTATGTTTTGAAACAAGTGAAAATTTTCGAGTTTTAAAGTGTCCATTTCTTTAGTATACAGCTATAATAGAGAATCATTCATCTGTCAGTTTAAAATAAAAAGTTATTTTAAAAATTTAAAAAATATTTAATAAAAATCTGTGCTATAAGAGAAACAAAATTCCATAATGTTTGCACATCATGTAGAAGACAACTATTTGCTAAAATTTCTGCTTGTATAGGTTTAGCATTAGTATATCAAACTCAACACAAGTCTGAAGTCATCATAAAATCTTTTCTTTAATTTCCTTCAGTTTTATACACTATTTAAACCATGAGACAAATACAGATTTTTCATCTCCTGTTAAATCTAGGAAATTTAGGAAGAATCAGAAGATTTTGTATTTACATGTGAAAACCCACATAACTGTCAATGCATCTGACACTTCTAATAAAGGGATACCTTGAAAAGGGATAATAAGAAATTTATTTCAGGAACAGAGAGAATTAAAGCATTTGGAGTCTGCAGTACAAAGCGTATTTTGAAATTCACATAAAATAGTTAAGTGTGTATGGTACATATTTAACATATTTAATATTTTTTAAGGTGAGAATTATCATAGTTGGTTACATTAAGCAAAGTTTGTAATACCCCATGCTTGACTTGAGTACACAGCCAAATTTTCAAGAGTCTGGCCTCATCTACATTACTGAATGTATAGAGAGCGTGCTTTGCTATCATCTCTCCTGCTCTTGTCGTGACCCAACAGTGTGATATTGAGTGTCCCTTCCTTAGTCTGCCGGGTCTTTTGAAAGGAAAAGAGGTTCTTCAAAATTCCGTTCTATACTAAAATATGTCATTATCGGTAGTGACTCTAAATTGCTCTTCAGGACTCTGTTGATCCTGAGAGATACATTAGATCAAAGCAAAAGGATTTATGGAAGAACTCAATCAGAGCAGTAGATAAAGTAGGTCATCGGGGCAGTTCCATGAAGAGTAAAAATTAAAAAAAAGGAAGCAATCACAAGAGAGCAAAGGAATCAATTAGATTCCAGAAGCAATGCTGAAGAGCATTTTAAATGCATACCACTTGCTGCATCTTATTTTATTTGCATCCTAATAATTCAGTGTTGATTTTTCTCCAAGGGACAGACAATCTTTGAGAACTAACAAAAATTTCTAGTAGCTTCTGCCAGATTACAAGGAAAACGGTATGCCAATACAATAATTTAGAGCTTTACAATAAAATCTGACGAGCAGCAAGTCTAACAGATATGGAATTTTTCCAAAATGGTTTAAGCAACCAGTATGTTTACTAAATATCTTTGTAGAAGTCAGTTTTGAAAACTCAGAGATTGTAGCACCCCAACAACATTTTTTTTTATTTTTTTTTCTTCACTTTCACAAACATACAGAAGTCTCCAACCCCTTATCTGAAGAGTAGGAAGACTTAAAGAATGGTGAAAATTCCTACTGTATCCAACTGTGCTTCAACATGTTTCTCAGTTTCTTTACTATTCAGAATAAAAAATTAACAAATTCTCATTTTCAGGAGTGCAAAGCAATAGCTGCTCCAATAGTTCCATTGAGCAGAAGATTCAGAGGTCAGAGTTTCCCCCACCAGTATTGAAGTACTTTCTTGGTGACCAAGACATTCAAAACACATGCTTTAAGTTTAGACATTTCAAACACATGCTTTAAGTTTACCTTCTACTTAAAAAACACTTTCTCTTTGAGGAGGCTGTCAAGATGCAGTGTGCAATATTATACAGTAAGTTTGTTTGGAGAAGATGCTGGTTCCTTCACAGCTTAAGTCTTGAATTATTGTTTCATTTTGTTTTGTTTTTTTCAATTGTCTTTTGCACTGGTACTTTTTAGCTCAGTAAAAATAAAAGGAAAATAAAGGATTAAAAAAGTGCAAATTCCTACTCTTGCCTTCCCTCATAGCTCATTGACCTACAAGGCAGTGCTCCAAGTGAATTACATAAATATGAAAAATTGTCTTTTCTCATTGTTTTATTAAAGTAGTCTTCAGTACTACTAACTAAAGTCATTTAAAGACATTACAAAACCTGTTCACTCTTGCCTTGAGGATTCGGTTTATTCCTTTCTTTTGCAGAACAAGTGAGAAGTCATTTAATTGACCCCAAACATGTTTTATGGCCAAAAATCCTCTATTCACTATTGAAGATTCATGGAGCACTTAGATTTCCTTAGGAAAGACTAGCAATTTTAAAGAAGAAAGATTTCCGAATATGCAAAAGTTTAATAGAAGGCTAACGAAGTTAAAAGCCATCATTCTCCCTCCTAATTTTCCTTAGGTGCTCTTTGGTGGTGCTGTGTCTGCAATCTACAACATCAGTTAATAGTGTATTATTTTTATTGTTTCTGAGACATTTCTGATCAATACAAAGAAAGCAATTTATGTATGAGTTGCCTGTTGTTCAATCACACAACAGATGGATTATACAATATATTCTTTTTTTTTCCAAATGAAATAAGTGTACAAATGAAACAAAGGATGTCAAATATAAAAACTCTGCAGCAGTACAATCTCACTTTGTATTTTTTTAGTTGCTTTACTAAAAATAAACAACATAAAAAATCCCTCCATCCAGCTATTTTGCATATTAGTAAGGACTTTTAAAAAAAAAAAGATTGATACATGGGAAATAAAGCTAAAATTACAAAGATATAAAACCGATGTTGAAATAGGTAACTCTATGTGGAGGGATAGAATGTAAGAAAATAAAGATGGTGCACACCTGAGGAGTTACAACTGTACCAATCACCAAAGACTAGGAACAGGCCTGCCCTTAATAGGCCACAGTTGTGTCCAATAAGAAGAAGAGTGCTACAAAAGAGTGGGTTAGCTGGGTGAGGGGAGAGCTGGAGTTTGTTGGCTGTGCTGTGAGGAAGAAGTCAGTGCTGTTAAGGATCTGCCCATGAGAAATCACCAAGAAGGCATGGAACTTTTGCAGTGAGATGATAACAATTGGTGACCCTGATGTGATTCTGACATGATCCTGATATGATCCTGTGGTGGTTTGGGAAAAAGGACTTACATATTAAGCAATGTGATCCCAAGGTGATTCAGGAAGATGACTGCAGACCTAAGAGAAACAAGATGGTGGAGTCAGGCACACCAAGAGCCTGAGAGCCTTAAAATCCAGATGAGCTATAGCCAGGCAGACCTGGGAGCCTAAAAGTCAGGACAATGTATGAGATACTACCACCAGGAAGAAGAGTGCTGGATATGAGGAGCAGATGCTACACACTTTGCTTATTTGGTGCATTGGAGCAAGCCCCGTGCCCCCAGCCAAGGTATGGCTGCGGTCCAGAGGGGACCCAGGATGGTGCCAGGTTCCCCCTGAATGTCAGTGTGTGTAGCAGGACACATTGGGAAAGTCTCTGCTACATGAGCAGACAATATGTAAGAGACGACTCTACAATTGTATAGTGGCCATCTCCACAGCAACCCGATGTGATTTGGGATTGGGCTGTAGGGTGCGGCGCAGCCAAAGATGGAGCCCAGCATAGCATCGAGAGCAGCAGGGGATGCTGCCTGGTCCAGACCTGACAGATTTTGACACCTGGAGCACAGGTAGGCTGCTGGGGGCACAATGGGAAATAACATATCAAGTGAAGAACCAACTATCACAACAAAAAACTGTAAAAGGAAGAAGAGAATTATTAAAGCACCAGTGGGAGCTGAAGACAGAGTAGCTCTATCATTTAGCATGATGTATTTGTTTGCTGATGAATCATGTGCATTTTGTTTGTGAATTGCAACTATTAATCTTTGATTAGGCATAAGTGTGAAAGTTTATATTCCATAAGTGTAAGCACACTCAACAGATACTGGATCGAAGTTGTTCAAGTTCTATAGCTATTGATAAAATTATGTAACTGTTGATTTCTTACTGTCCTAATACGTAGCCTTTAACTTGTTCTTGTGAGTTGCCTTATAAAGTTGTACAGCTATTGATATTGTCAATATTCTAGAAGTGTAAGTACAAGAGTTTCT
>JAWWEY010000130.1:33729625-33747784 GCA_035582745.1 Loriotus luctuosus | reverse complement strand
ATTAGGAACAGGCCTGCCCTTAATAGGCCACAGCTGTGTCCAATAAGAAGAGTGCTACAAAAGAGTGGGTTAGCTGGGTGAGGAGAGAGCTGGAGTTTGTTGGCTGTGCTGTGAAGAAGGAATTAGTGCTGTAAGGATCTGCCCATGGGAAATCACCAAGAAGGTATGGAACTTTGCAATAAGATGACAACAGCTCCACCCATTCATAGACACTTCAGGGATCAAAACCTCCTGGTTTGTCATCTCTATGGAATTTTTGTTGCAAGTATTCTTGTTTGTTAAGGGCTACTGCAACTTTACATAAATGGCCTCTGCTCTCTCATTCACATTTTCTGTTGTCTCTTCTGAAGACACATTTCCCACCCCCAAAAAAATCTTTCTCAATATCAATTTTTTCATGCTGGCTAAAAGTTATTTTAATTCCTCTTTTCATTTGGACACCTTGTTCATTTGAATTTCCTCTAACAGTTTTTTCTCTATATGTGCTATGTGTTGTAAAATACAGTTTTCTGTAGAGCCTGGCACAGAGCTGCCATGAAGATACAAGACACTAATAAACACAAATGCATTGCAAAAAACAAAAAAATTCACAGTTGTACATGGAAACATGTATGTGCATTTGTGTAACTGAATATAAGTACAAAAAAACTATCAAAGCATAGATCATTTGTTTAATTCTAATTTTTTCCCTTCTATAATTGTCTGCCATATCCTGTCCATTGCCTTATTTCAGAAATTATAAAGGTAGAGTGGTTATATTCTCCCTGCATAAGAAATTAATGTTTGAATTCTCAAACACAGCTTTCTAAATATTCTCTGAGGAGCCTAAAAATAAAAAGGAGTTGGAGACTTTTACTCAAACTTGCACAGAAAAAAAAATAGGTGAACTCATGAAGGAAGCGGAGGCTTTCTTTTCACTGATTTCACGTCTTTGAATGCTGAGTCTCCAGCCTTCTGTATGAACAATGTCTATCACTACAGAAGTCAGCTATGAGACTGCCAGGATAAAAGAAAATTGCGAGGGTCAGCCAGGCATAACTCCAAAACTTATATTGAAGTACAGCCTTGCTACAGATAAAAAGAAGAATGTTTTAGCACATAAGTGCTAAATAATAATCTAGCCATTGTTATTACCTCAGTAAATGGAAAGAGGAATCATCCTTCAGGAGAGACACTGAGGTGTTGGAGTGGGTCCAGAGAAGGGCAATGAAGCTGGTGAAGGATCTAGAGCACATCTGATGACTAGCAGCTGAGGGAGCTGGGGGTGTTTGGCCTGGAAAAAAGGAGGCTCAGGGGTGACCTGATCACTCTCTACAGCTCCCTGAAAGGAGGGTGAAGCCAGGTGGGGGTCGGTCTCTTCTCACTCACAGGCAACCTGTGACAGGACTGGAGGACATGGTCTTAAGCTGCAGCAGGGGAGGTTTAAATTGGACATCAGAAAGAATTTCTTCCCAGAAGGGGTGATTGGGCATTGCAATGAACTTCCATGGGGATGCAAGTGTCACCATCCTCAAAAGTGTTTAAGGAAAGACTGGACGTGGCACTCAGTGTCATGGTCTAGTTGACAAGATGGTGTTTTGTCACAGGTTAGGCTCGATGGTCTCAGAGGTCTCTTCCAACGTAATTGAGTCTGTAATTCTCTAAAAGGTGTTTTTTGTTTTTGTTTTGTTTTTTTTTCTTTCTCACCCTCCTTTTTTTGGCTTTTCTTTTTCTTGCCATAACTAGCATAATTTACGTTACTCACTGCGTGGAGTAGATACTCCTCCCCAGGTGGATTGAGGAAGTTAGGTTCTAATAAGAGAACAGATGTGTTTCCTTCTTAACTACAGCCCTGATTTCCTCTGTAACAATTGGCTGTAGAGGGAATGGAAGTCATCATCTCATATAAAAGAAATATTCAAACCTAACTTTTTAAATTGTCAATAGAGTCTCATAAAATATGAATTTTCTATTCTTCATATATTAATTATTTATTTTAAAATCACTTACGTTCTGAATTCATATATATGTAATTTATCTTTGAGTGGTCATAAAATGTTTATAGATTTTCTACCTATTAGGACCTGATAAAATTCCTGTCCACCTTAAATGAGATGGTTTCTCTACCAAGCATGCATACAAATTTATTCATGTGACAAGTTTCCTGTTCTAAGAATTTTTATCAGATGGGGGAAAAGAATTTTTTTTACAGTTTCATGCACAGCTTGGAGAAATTAAGATAGTAATTAGAAAGAAAAATGGGATCGTTGCCACATGAAAAAGAATAGTCATTTTATATGATGAATTTTGATTTGATTATCCAAGAAAAGTAATGAACTCACGTCATGGAAATAATCAGTGTTAGTAGACTCTCATTTTTCATTATCAATGGGGGAAAATAATTTCTACCAGAATATCAAAAGGACTTCATTTTAGCATTGCTTATTTTAAGTACCAAAGAACCTCTCAGTTTGGAGAGTCT
The DNA here is from genome assembly GCA_035582745.1 of Loriotus luctuosus. NCBI lineage: Eukaryota > Metazoa > Chordata > Aves > Passeriformes > Thraupidae > Loriotus > Loriotus luctuosus. The sequence goes on along the minus strand of JAWWEY010000130.1, from coordinate 33,745,323 downwards.
CTCAATTTCTGTAAGACATTGAAAATTTTGAAGTATTGTATGAAGGAGAAGATACTCTGGTAGATGATAAGACATGAGAAGCCAAATAGCAAAACAGAAATTTTAAGTATGCCAAATAAAATGTATAATGCATCATCAGAGAATGGTTTCATAGAGATATAGCAATTTTTTACATAAACAGTACTAAGCAAGCTAGGCAGATAATGATATCCCTTCTCCCAATTTTTTTGCAAAATGGTATAATTCAGAGTAGAAAGTATGGAAAAATCAATAGTGATTGAACCAAGAACTTCTGCTCACTCTACTTTGCTACTACAAAAGCTTTGGCACTGCTCTTCTACATTCTAGATGTATTTATATATATGTATGGTTTCATCTGGAGTAGAGTTAATTTCTTCTCAGTAGCTATTACACTGCCATGTTTTGTATTTAGAATGAGAATGGTGTTTAAAACACCATTTTGGGTTTTTCTAAGTCAGGTTTATCCTGGATTTTTCTGTCATGCTCTGCCAGTGAGGAGGACACAAAAGAAATTAGGAAGGAGCACAGCTGGGACAGATGACCCAAACTGACCAAAGGGACGTTCCATACCGTATCCTGTCCAGTATATAAATTGGGGGATTTATTGGGGAGAGAAACTGATCTGTGTTCACTGGGTGGTGGTCTGGCATCAGTCAGCAGGTGGTGAGCAAATGCACTGAGCATCACTTGGTCTTCCTGTTCTGTAATCTGTGTTATTGTCATTTGCCATTATTACTATATTTTACTTTATTTTCTATTAATAAACTGTTCTTATCTCAACAGACAAATTTTACTTTTAATCTCCTCCCCATTCCACCAGGGTGGGGTAGAGAAAAGGGGGTTTGAGTCAGTAGCTTAAACCATGACAATATCAAACACATGCATGTGTGTGTGTGTGTATATCTAAGTATACCTAGATAGATACACATTTATACTAATGAGAAAGATAACAAGCTGTCCATTTGGTTTTGTTCAAGTTTGCTGAATAACATTCTAGCTTTAATTACTGTACTGGAAATACTTTGTTCAGCTTTCAGCATTTAAACTGCCATTCTCAGTAATGTGCAGTTGCTGTGAAAAGAGAATCTGTAAATTCTATTAAATAATGATTCTTTATCATATATTTTAAATGTGACCAAATATGGTATTCAGACTGCCATAACTGTAGCAGAGTCATGCATTGTTCTTTTATCACTATAGTAAACCATTGAGGAATAATAAATATCACCCTAAGTATTCACTGGAATTTAAAAACAAGTCCCTTTTGTCTGTGGTTATATTTCATCTGAATTTCTCTTCTACACTCATGAAAGTGATTCTGGTTTCCTACTTGATTGTTTACAGTAAATAGGCAGTAAATAATAAGATATGGATACTACCCAGATATAGTTCAAGTCAAACACACTTGATAAGTGTTTTTAAAGGTAAGGTTCTGAAAATTCTAAATATACAATACACATTCAATTTAGTAAAGCAGAAAAGGTTTTCTTTGAAACTTTGCAGTTAAGACCACATGCATCCTTCATGGCTTTGTCATCTGGCTCAATGAGAAAAAAATTAGTCTTCCTTATCACTTATTCTGGCAAAAGCTGTCATTCAGCAAGGAAGCTGGCTGACAGACAATGAACCTCCCACAAAGAAACAGCCCCAAAAATAGTTCAGCCTTTTTCTATCCCTTTTAATCTTCTCTTTGAAGTGTATGTTTTCCTGAACAAATTCAAAGACATTGTTTTCCCTAACCTTTACTTGATTCTTAGGTCATTACTGAAAACACCCCACTAATTACCTCCACTAGTCTTAACAAAAATTCCAGACAGTTCTAGATTCTAACCACAGAGATAATACTAATTCTGCATATCTAAATTTGAACTTCTCGAAAGACATTTGGAATTGATATTCTGTATGTTCCCAGCCTATAAATGAAAAACTTCTTAGGTGTGCAACTAAAAAAGCTTATGAACAAAGGCTATATTTCAAGTGGAAAATGTTTGAGGACTGCGAAGACTGTGGCTTGTGTTTGAAGTCGATACCAAGATGGTAGCTCAGTTATCATTAGAGACACTAGTTTGCTGGGTTTATGAACCAAAAGCCAGATAGAAACCTTACATCGTTCATTCATGGAGGGGCATCAATGCAGCTTGTCTAACAAAGGCAAAATATATATATGCATATATTAACTCATTAACGAGAGCAAGAAAAATTATAAATATATTTTCTAGATATAGGATAGCTTAAACATAACCTTAAAAAATGCTGAGTGCATCACACATACATTTTTTCATAGGCTAACTTTTTGAAGTGTATTCTAAGATGCTCAGTACATTTAGTTTGATTTACCATCTGTCCAATATTTTCTTAGTAAAACTGATAAAATATCTTCTCCTCTTTTTCCTTTTTTTGAATTTTAGAGAAATAATACAACTCTTTCCTCATAGGACATGACTATCTAAGAGTGTGACACTGGACACAATTCATGTGCCTATGCTGCAGCGGAGAGACATTGCCTCACTTGCATGCATTGTCACTCTTATCAGGTGATAGATAGTTCAAAGCCTTCAATACAGTGAGGTTTTTACTCAGCCTTGGCTGCATGTGTACATTCAGATCTTCACAGTAAATCTCCAGGGACAGTAGGTTCTTGTAGCTAAAGATTCTCAGACTTCTCTTGAAGAATATATCCATAACTTGACCACGTGCTTTTCAAGTGTCATTCCATCATTTGCTCAAAATACAGATTAAAATCTGGCTTTTCTACCTTGTACCCTGGTGTTGCATTATTTTTAGACCTATTGTGTTTAGGACAAATGGGAAGAAAATATAACTTTCATTCATTGAACCTATACTTTGCTGTAAACATCAATATACTAATATTGACTACATTGCAGGTGAGCATCAGATGTCGATAAGAGAGTCATAAACAGCAAAAATAGAGAATACACAATTCCCTTATACTGTAATTTTTAAAGTAACTTTGTTTCAGGGAAGCAGGTACAGTAACGTTTCCTATAAGGATTTTTTTTTGTGCCACGATCATGGGTTTTACTTTTGCCTTGAATTATTGCATAGGTGATATCCACATGCATAACACTGTCCATATTGCTGTCGTTCATAGAAGATCAATATTTGAATATTTTTTCAGATTTTTCAATTCCTTCAGACACAGTTTATCTGGCAGGCAGTTTCTGGTGCCAGTGTCATTCCATAAGGAAGTGAAAGTTACTTGCACTAAATATAAATAATTTCTGTTTAATAGTATGTAGCAGCTTTTATTTCATATAGACTTTTTTCATCACATTCAGTTCCTGATCAACTGTACGCTATGTCAAAACACTGCTAATTAATAAAAAACAAGTCTTGAAATATATGAATTTTTTACTTGGCAAATTCTCAATAGTCTTGTGTTGAATGAAAGGGCCTAAATTAGACAGTCAAATCAAGTCTTTGTCTCTCAGCTGTTTGTTGTTGGCTTTTTTTTGGCAGGGGGGAGGTTGTTATGTTTTTGACGTCAGTGATCTCAAGCAGACTGTCTTTTATTAGAATTCAGGGTGAAATTTACACTTTCAAGGCTGGCGTTCAGTAAAATCCACCATATCTCCCTTGATAGAATCGTGTTCTTTCCAAATACTTTTTTAAAGCATATTCTCACATTTAATTTTTTGTTTGTAGTTCACTCAGCCTGCAATGGCAACCTGTCCATCATACTTGACAGATGTAGAATCCTTTCTTCTCCTTTTTCTGCAAAACAGGTTGTTTATTCTACTAAAATTCAGTTAGCCAAAACTGTTTTGGTTATTATGTCTTCAGAAAACTAAATATTGTTCCTGTGTGTCCCTGTTTGTCTATGTGAATCATGGTCTGATTCTAGTCTTATTTTTATTAGAGATTGTGTGGTTTTTTTTGATGTGTCCAGTGATGGGCAATAGCAGTGACATAAGCTAAAACACAGGATTTTCCTCCAGAACACCAGGAAAAAATTTTTTACTGCAAGGATTGGGAGTAACTGGCAGAAGTTGCCCAGAGATGGAGCCTCCATCTTAGAGATTCTGAGATTTTCCAGAGCCATCTGTGCATGGTCCTGGATGGACCTGCTTGAGCAGGAGAGTGGAACCAAATGACCTCCAGAAGTCTCTTCCAACCCCAGACACTCTGATTCTTTGAAACAACCTGTGGCATTTTACTGGTACTAGTGGCTGCATATGCCTAAAGGACATTGTCTGAACACATCATCAATAAAAGCTTCTAAAATATACATAATTAAAAATTTAAATAGCCTGCCACAGGATCAACATTCTAAAGAATAAAAACTTTTTTCACTTTAATACGTCACGATAACTCAGAATAGCTACGTCAAGACAATTTTAACAATATTATCCTTAGCTCAATTGTCAGGTATTCTGCAAAGTTGGTTTTTTTTTTGCTGTTTGTTCTGCTCGAGGAGAAACAACTTTCTGAAAAGATTAAATAATGTGGTGAAAATTCTGAATCTTCAAAGAAAAATGTTCTCAAGATATTTATTCACAATTTCACAGGAAAAAAAGTTTTGATTTTAATGACTTGATATTTTTCAGTAGCTTCCATTTTAATTCTCTGCAATATCTGTCTGTTACTGTTTCCACATAAGTCCATGTCACCTCCTAATTGAAACAGACAAAACACTATTCCAGTCTACAAAAATCAATCAACTCATAAATTTTAGTTGATTAAAATAATGGAACAAATAGTCTTAGGCTTTTAAATAGACTCCATAGTCAATATATCTAGAAAAATAGCCTTCATATTTCAGCTGCCTTTAGAGAGTTCATACATATTGAGAGTTCAGCTTGTGTGACAGATGTAGAAGTGCCAAGGTGCAGTTTCCTGCACAACTCAGCAAAGACTACTACATACAATTACAGTTACATTGCTTGCTGAGGCCTGCTCAGGACTAGAGAGGATGTGGCATGTTTGTGTGGCATATGAGGGTAGCAGCTCTTATCTAGTGTTAGTAAGAGATAGATCCATATGTCTGCTTTCCCTGATAGGGAAAGATTAAATTTTCAACCTTCCAGAAGTAAATATTTTAGAATTAAATTGATACGTTAAGTCTCAACAGAAGGTGAAAGAAACAAAGGAAAAAAAAAACCTCAAAGAAAAATGAAAGGAATTTTTAAGAAGACTTTCTAAAAATAAAATAATTTGTTTGACTTAGAGAACTTCCTGCTGTGTTTTTGAACAGTCCTATGCAGGACAGTGTCAATATGTTTAAGAACACAAAAAAAATATATATAAATTGAAACAATGTGTTGTCACAACCTTAACCTTGTATAAATTTTCACTGGTGTTTTAATACAACGGGATTTAGCTATAAATTCTACTGAATTTTATTATCCAGTCATTGAAAGGATCATAAATTACATCTCTGTATGTTTGTTTCAACCCAAGTTTCAAAGGAGGCTTAAATGTCTTCTTTTTTCAGCTGATTAAGGCATTTTGTATTGAATACTCATCCTCTTTTTTTATGTTTATCATAATTTGGGAAACATGAACAATTAAAAAGTGAATTTTTATCTGTGTATAATGCTTAGGGTATTATACTACTGCACAATACACTTTGGAAGAAGAGTACTTCTAAGAAGTAATGCAACCAAGGCTAATGTGGTAATTGTGGTATATTAAATGTGGGCAAAGGTAATTTTCCGTGTTCTATGTGAATCAGTCTTCTGATAAAATTCATTAAGAATGCCCATTAAAGAAATTGGCAATCACATCACCTTTTAGTCAAATGTCTCCTTTCCAACAACATTGTTAGTATTGTGACAATTCTGTTTCGTGAGCTTATTGCACAGATGTATTGACAGTAATTCAGTGAAGCATTCTGAAATCCTTTAGAAAGTCTTCAAATTATCTGACTTTAAAGCCATCTAATAAGGTGTAGGAGTTTATCAGATTCTCACTCTTCCCTTCCTGTTTTTAAATACCACATTTATGTACTTGACAAAAGAGAAGTGCTAGACTACAGGCTCAAATCTGTAAAAAATCTTACTATGTAGTTTCTTGCAAAAGGTAAGAACAATAGCAATTATGTCAGTAGCCACACTTTGACGGGTTTGTGGTGAATTTTAGGAGCACAACAGAACATATGGATGGTATGCAGATCTTAGCACTTTGAGAGAGCTGCAGAATTAGCATCATAATAGCAATAATCTAATTCTATTCCAGAAGAAGGGAGCATACCCTTAAAGACTAGCTGGTGAAAATGTCCCATTTGTGACTGAAGTACATAAAGCTGGCCTTGGGCAAAACTGAAGTATTTGCATTTATATTCAAATCACCCCCAAAATGGCCCTTGGACTTGTATAACATTGGAGATATCAATTTAAGGTATATGCAAGCATTTTATACAACATTTAATAGATGTGATACATCACAACGTTTCACATAAAAATCCACCCCTTTTATTTTTGTGCTTTCAAGGATACCCATCACAGACTTGATCAGCTTATACCTCATGCACATCTCCAAGCAAAAACTAAAAATTTCTTTGCCAGTGCTCTCTTGACACTGAAGGCCCAGCCTTTGGATCAGGCTTTTGTTATTATTTATTTATTAAATTTTTAGGTAGTTGCTTTATTTTATAGCAGATATGAAGAAAAGAGCAGTACATACACAGCAGCTAAAGAACTGAGTCAGAGGTGAATGTCTTGTCCTGAACACTCTTTCTGGTCCAAGGACATTCGAGGCCATCTCTTTCACCACCAAGGAAAATAGCAATCTACAATCAGGCCAAAGGGGAGCTTTGTCTTTGCAGTACTCACTTGCTTTGTTGCAACTGCACCACTTGTATAGGAAATAGAATATTTACAGAGAGGTCATGTAGACCACATCTCCGGTCTTGCTGCTTAGTACAGCCTTGAAAGGAGGAACCAGGGCTTCAGTTTCTGCACAATAAATTATTTCTGTATTTTGTCCCGTGATTGTACTGACTAAGGCAAAACCTTGACAAGAACCATCATTCATCTGACCAGTCCATTTCCACTTGTCTTCAGAAGGAAATATGCTAGATGGATACTGAATGGTGTATTGAACCAGAGCTCTGAGTGATACACATTTGTTGAAGCTCAGGATTCTAACCATCAAGAAATTTTATTTACTTGAAATATTTCAAGTTACATAAAATGTTGCATTAACTATCTAAGCATCAATAACAACTAAAATTAGTGTGTGAAATTCAGATTTGATAAATAGTTTGAAAGGTAATTTTGTTTTGTTTTGTTTTTGTTTTTGTTTTGGGTTTGTTTTGTTTTGTTTTGTGTGACACACAGGAAACTGTCCTACCTTGGGATCTTATTTCATGTTGTGCTCTTCTGTCTTTGAGAGACAGCTGGAAGCTAGGGCTTTTAACTGTAGGGTTTTTTTCTTTGGGGAAATTTAGTTTTGCAACTGGTCATTTTGTAACAGATGTGGCTTTCACTTACTAGCTAAATTAAAAATTCCAATTTTATTATTGGCATACAGTGTGCAGGAAGATTATGTCAGGGGACCACAGAGGAGGAAGTGCCTTTTGATGAAACTGTCCTACTTATTTAAATATAGATATTTAAAGAACACCAAAATGGTTCCAATCTCTATGCATGTATTTCATCAAAACACAAAAAATAACGTGAATAGGGAATAAAATAACCCATTAGAAAATCTTCTTTCCTCAAGTTTTGCCTTCTGTTCTCACAGTTTTATGGTTTCTCTATTCCAAACAAAAACAAACCTGTGAAGGTTATTCCTTGTTCTCAGAAGCAGCATCCTTCACTTTCACCTGCAGCCAGATTTTTTTTTCCCATCAGAAACCTCCCAGACTGCTGTCTTCTTCCACAATTCTGCCTGTTCTAGCCATTTTAGCATGAGATGATAAAACACTGTGTTGAGTACAGTGATGCAAACTATATTTTCAAGACAGCAAAAATTTTGATTGTTTTTGTATAGGAATTTACACACAGAGGTAAAGGGAACTAAGAGATATTTAGCTTCAATGACTCCTCCTCGCACATCCAAGGCTGATTGTGGTTGAATGAAATCCTGAGTCAAGCACAGCATTAGTCTTCCCTACACAGCATCTGCTGAACATTTGGGGGAAAAAAAGGAGAGTGTGTTATTTACACGAAAGGTAAATCATTACTGTCTTTACTTTTTCCTCTCTGTGGGACACCAAGGAAGAGTCCTTTCAGGCATCCCAGAGATACCAAAGACTTTTTCCTCACCTCAGGTCTGTAATCCCTGACCATCTAGGCTTTTAGAGAAACTGAACTACTCCAACACAACAGTCTCTAGGCAATTAAGTACAATTCTTCACCTTATCCTGAAGCACTGTCATTTTCTGAGGATTTACAATAAACCAAGATAAACAACATGTAATGAAATCCACAGCTGTGTGCATAAGAGATGCTTTTCAAAACAAATCCTTCCTTGTTAATACAGGTCTTTATGTGTATATATATCATAACAATCTGAGCTCTGGAAGTAAAAGTTATCATTTTACATGCTGAGATTTATGTTTTACCTATTCATTTTCTACTGTGTTAATACTTTCTGAAATCCCAATCTATCAGAGTGATTATTCACAGAAGATACTCATTGCTTTTAATTGTAAATGTCAGCAAGTAGAATATAATTGAAATACTCTTTCCAGCCAGGTTCACATTTATAGAGTTTATTTTATGCTATGCTAAATTAGGCATCTTTCTTGTGAGATGTCAAGAGGGGTAGGAGGGGGCAGGGAAAAGACATGCTGAGGATTTATAGTACGCAGGAAAACATTCATAGCTCATGTTCAACCAATAATCTTAAACACCAACCTGTAGCCCCAGAATTATTCTTAGAGCAATAATTATTGAATTCCACTACGTGATCAACCTACAGTCTATTTGCAAGACTGTTAATTATGCATTATAGCTACTGAAATGAAAAAGAGTAAGCTGCTTTCATAAGGAACACCAATATTAGGCCATTATTTTCCTTAACTGAACAATAATTCATATATTTTTCTCATTTGTTTGTTTTTTTTTCTTTCTGATTTGAATAGATTTAACAAAAACAGGAGCTCAATACATTAAAATTGTAGAAACTCAATATATACATTTGGCCGTTTTCTTTCCTCTTACCATTCACACCAGAAGTGAATACAAGTGGCATAGCCAGCCAAATTAACCAAAAGGTTTTTGCCTAATGAACATTTTTATGCTTTTGTTTAAGAAATTCTTTCTATTATCATAATACACACTCTTGTTCTCTCTTTCCTATTGGTTCAAACTGTCACTCCAGTTCAGCGTCTAAATATCACAAGTTTAAAACAAAAACATGTGCTTATGTGCTCTGCTAAACTAGGTTTTGGAGCCAAGTTTGTAAAAAAGTCAATTGGAAAGTTTAGGGGAAGTAGACCTAACATGTATTCTTAACAGTAGATGTAACACAAGAGCTTTGCCCTTTCACACTTCACAACTTCCTGAAGTATCTTGTTCAAAATTCACTCCATTATTAATAAGTTTCTCTGGCTCTATTCTACGGTAGATTCTGTCTTTCTTCTGTGTCCTGATTCCTTCCCTTGGCAAAGCTCATAGACCCAGACAGTACTTCAGAGACACCAGTCTTCCCTTGCAGGTAGATACACTGATACCTGATAAGAAAGGAACATCTTCACTAGCCAACCAGCAGGTTACAGCTTGGTACCATTTTCCATCTTGATCTGCGAAAATAAAATGTTTGATTTGGTATATATAAGAGAGAGGTCATCAATGCAATATAAATAGACTGTCAGGAACAAGTAGCACATAACCAAATTATTATTTAGCAAGTAATGTGTGCTGTCAGACTTGCTGTCCACTGATTGAGTGCAAGATGGACCAAGGAGAATAAAGTAGACAATTGCAATGCATTTGGGTTGCTATACAGTATGTAATTATTATTTTTTCCTTCAAGCTTTAGATATGAGAAAAATAAAATGAATAGAATATTCAGTAGTGATTCCAGTACAGAAAATACATCAGTTAATTAACCATACTTTGTGACGTGAGTATGTTTGAAGAAAGACGGGGGTGGTTAGAAAAATATATAGCCTCAGGCCTCATTGCTCCTTAGCATTTAGCCCAGATCTTTATATGCATAAATTATCTTGGGTTAAATAGTTGACTTTTTCGAATTGCAGTATTTACTTTGCCTAATAATTTTGAAAATACTTTGAAAATATCCTTTTTAATAAAAATTGAAAATAATTGAAAATAATTTAATAAAAAATTGAAAATATCCTTTTTAATACTTTGTCACATTCCACAAGTGCAACTGATTTGGTTACATTTCCTAATTGTGGGACACACATTCACACACACCCACACACACACAGAGTTTATTAAGCAAATAAGTTAGGTAAACAGACTTCATTAGTGAAAATGCACTGTGTGGAAATTTCTAACACTGGAGGGATGAACAGAAAGAGTGTTTGCAACTTCTATATAAAAAAAAATGTTTGCAACTTCTATACCATTGACATTGGAGCTAGGAAAAGGAGAAAAAGAGGAAGTGGGTGTCTGTCAGTCCAAATTAAATCACACATAAAAAATTGCAATAGATGAATATAGTTGTGGGGGTTTTATTTATTTATGTTATTGTGTTGGCACATAACTCTAGTAATTTGACTGGGGACATTCCACAGCTAAACAATGTCACTGACTACATCATCAGTGAATATACTCATAGATTTTACACTGAACGATAATCCATCCTAGCTCAACAAATACATTTCATAATATATTTTTCGGTAGAAAGTTCAGACATATGCAGTAATTATCTAACTTCTAAAAGCAATGAAAAATTCTTCTATCCATATGTAAAATACATTGACAGAGAGGTACATTAGGTCAAGAAGTTTGCTCATAGAAAAGATTTTAGTATATTTCTGTTAATTTGCATTTTTTAGACACTAGTTCCTGATATACCACTCATAGTGTGCACTATGATAAATTTTAACAAATCAGGCATCATTTCATGAGAAAAACTTGGCACTACTACTTAATTCTTTATAGTCTTAGCATCTATTTTAGCATGTGTGTAAAATGATATGATAAGAGTCAGTGCAGATTAATCATCCTTAGAAAACATATGACATGCTTACAGAACCAGCTATATTGTCTCTTTTCTATTCATCTCATATGATATTTTAAGTGATTTTTGGACATTTCCAGTTTGATAAAACACCGGAATATCTGCATATTCAAAATGAACTATGAACTGGGTTTTTGTAAGCAGTGACGGAACATGATTCCAGAAAATATTTAAGTGAAATATTCAGCAAACTTCACATCCATATTCTTCTACATATATATTTCTAGACAGAGAGAACAATGTTTTTATTAGAGTGAGGTATATTATAGACTAAATGCACTTGGGGGGAAAAAAAATCCCCAGAAGTTTTCAGCTGGAAAGATACATTCCTTACGGAAAATACATGTTAGTTGAGAAAAATAATTGACTGGTTTACCTTCTGTTTGCATGTCCGAGTATTATTCTGTAAAGGAAAATGGAGAAATAATTAATTATATGAGAAAAAGAATTAATCTCTCAACTCAGGGATGAGATTAACAATAACATCAGACAGGAAGTGCTCAAAAACTAATTCATTCTCTTCAAAACACATTTTTAAGAGCCATACTGTAGCCTTCTCTTTGAAAAGACAAGGAGAACAAAAAAGAGTATAGTAAAATCACATTACAGTTTGAACTGAAATATCCTGCTCCTTAAATTATTGTGTTTTATTACTTCTACTCCCTTTTATTCTTCTATTGTACATTAGGTCTCAGAATACAAAAATCCTCACTGTGGGAGGTCTAAAGATTTTCCTCCCCAGAAATGTTCTGAAATGGTATTTCGAATTTGTCTTTAGCTTATCTTTGACACTTTAAAGGTGGTATAGCAATAAAACATGCATTTTGCAAGCAGACTGCAATATTTATATTGAACCTTCTTAATGGTATATTATATTAATTCAAAAAATTAAAAAAGAGATGTGAGGCATTTATAGTCTGGCAAGTGTTAGCAGACAATCACTTAAGAAGCCAAAACTCTTGATGTTAGTGTGATATTACTCTTATAAAGAGGAAAAGGTGCAGGAATGCCTATTAAACTTAAAAAAAAAAAGGGGCAAGCTTCTGATTATGCATTTGTTACAAAAGAGTGTGTTAATTCTGTCCACAAGTTAGTTAATCACCATATAAAGACAAAAAATAATGTACTACTGCAATGACATTCTACAATTTAAGTTGTATTGGGTTCATAGGAGACATTAGATGGAGCTAAAGTGAGTTAAATTTAGAGAAACCTCATTAGAGCAATTGTTGTTAACTCCTAGGTGACACCTACGATACACATTATTACTAGACATAGCAGAGTTAGGCAAAAGACAGGATTGTCATTCTTGAAAGAAGGAATGTGGTAGGATACCTGGGAAGCTACTAATTTATATAGACTCATCTGATAGCAGTTGAAGAGATACAGTACGAACTGATTATCCATGGGATATTAATGCAATTCTGATAGCATGGATGGAAATTTAACAAGGAACTGCCATCATTTTCATAACAGGCAAATTTCTCTCCTAACTAATTCAGTGGCAAAAAATAAGCACCTCCAGGTCTACATGAAAAGTTGCCAGGGGAGAAAATTTCATTTGCCTAAGAAAATGGGCTTTATACAGCTGTGCAGGAAATAATATCTGTCATTGGGCCAGGGAGAACACGCTGCTGAAAATGTAACATAGTTTCGTAACTGCAAGATCACAAGAGATATTGTTGCCTCATGTAAAGGAGAGTATATTTGGTCTTGTTTTTTTTCTCTATTTAGGCCTCAACATGTTTTTATCATTGTGTGGACTATCCCAGAGGTAAAATAAAAACCCCTCAAAAAACCAAAACATATTAAAATAGTGAAATTAATTGTGCAGTTTCTTTGCTGTATTTGTATTTCAAAGAACATTTTGGTTGTTAAAATCCACACTACATCTGTGTTTAAATATGTAGAACCTTTTGGTTAGAAAATATGCCTATCCATAGGTACCTGTAGCATGTATTCTTAAGTCACTCTGAATTCCCTGCCTTCCAAGGCTCATCCAGCTGCTGAATGCACTGCTTCCTTGCTGTGGAGGTGCACTCTGTCCCTTGGCCTGAAGAGGTGCGGTGAAATATATCATACAAGTTAGAGCTGGTCTGTGAGGCACCCACTTGGTCATGCTACTTTACATGCCAGTTTGCATTAAAAAACACCAGCTGCTGCTTCATTTCAAGACAAAATGTGTGGAGATCTATCCAAAACATGCAACTTTTATCATAGATGTGCTGAACACACAGTTGATAATACAGAGATATTGCTGTTATGGTTGCAGAGGGCTTGCACAGCGCCGAGGCCTTTTTGGCTTTTCCTGGTACAATGTCAAGGAGACTGGTAATACATGGGAGCTTGGGATAGGACACAGACAGGACATACTCCTAATTTAAACATTAAGAAAAGTATAGTAAATCCAAGAGTTATCTCTATTTTTTTTTCTTCAGCACTTCAGGTATGTTTTTCTGTTGTGTGTTTTTCTGTTACAAGTTTATAATGTTTGTTCCATTACCCCTATGTAGATGGTTTGTCCCTGAGCCATATCCTCCCACCTCCATTGCCCATCTTCCCAAAGACCTGCCCTTTGTTCCAGGCCCTTCCATGCCCACCATGGTAGCCCTGCCCTCCCTCCCTCATTGTGGCCCTGCCTTTGCTACTAGAAACTTTCCATATCACTTGACATGGAAGAGAGACCTCATTGGTGTATTCAAATTGTTTCCCTCCTCTGTTAATCCCAATTGGTCTAGGCATTATATTTCCCACCTTGTACTCATCCCCTGGTTCCCTACAATTGGTTGAAGTCTGTACCCTCGCCCAGTTACCTTCCCGCTTTATAAGTTACTCTATCCTGTTGTTCTGTTGTTCTTTTTCTCTGATGCTTCTGGAGTATAAACTTCTTGGGAGCTCATGCAAGGACCCCTCCCGTTTCTTTATCTTGATCCTCAACACCTTTTAAGATTGGTAACTGTAGAGAGCAGTCCAGCTGTTTTGGGTGCCAAGTAGCCATGCTCACACCACTGTCCAGACCCTCAGGGTGGATAGGGAGCAGCCACTCTTGGGGCAGTCCAGCAGTCTGAAATTGTGGAGGTATAAACCAGCCAATCTGGTAAAGAAATAGGCAAGAAGGGAAGAGCCCTATGAACCATCCATGCTGCTGAGATTAGCTCAGTTGATGAAAGCACGGTGCTAATAAAGCCAAGGTTGTGTATTTCATCCCCAGACGGGCCATTCTCTTCGGAGTTGGACTCCATGACCTTTGTGGATCCCCTCCAAACCAGAATGTTCTGTGATAGCTCACATACCAATATCCAGTAGTTATAACTTTCACTGCTCCCAGTTCAGCTAGGGCAGAATTTGGTAGTTGTTGCTGTATGGATTCCCTGGACTTACATAAATTAATGTAGTACCCTAGCTTGAGAACACCTATATAGATTTGCGGTATATGCTTATTATTAACTTATATTTACTATTTCCACCAAACTTTGGTTGCTTTTTAGTTTTTGGTTTTTCCTATTGTAAAGAATATTGACTAGAAATAGTTGAAAAACATAAGAAAGGCTTTTATATATATTCACAATTTTCATGGTGCCTATTGTTTTATGCATGTATGAATCATGAATGAGTACACAGGGATTTGTGTTTGCAATTTGTGCTAACTGTAAAAGAAAGCAGTAGTTTTTGGTTGGGTTTTTTGGTTTGGTTTTTTATTTTTGTTTGTTTGTTTGTGTGGTTTTTGTTTGATTGGTTGGTTGGTTTTGGGGTTTTTTTTGCCTTAAAGAAAAAAACCAGTCATAAATAAAAATCTTAGAAAAGCCCTGAAAACAATCTCATAAAATTAGGTGCAAAGAGAAACACACACATACACAGAGTTAGGCTACTTCATAAAAAGGAAAGCTGAAATAAAAATACGTGCATCTAAGGAATTTTTGAGAACTAATTTTTTGTTTTTAAGTAGAGGGAACTGTTGAGCAGGCAAATTGTTTGTTTTATATTTCTCTTCAGAGAAAAGTGCCACCAAGGAAATTATACAACTATACAAGCATGCTCACAGGTGTATGCTCACGGGAGTAAATGCCAAAGTAATACATTATCTGTGACACTGTTGAAATTAAAAAACGGACATTACAAATTCCAGAATACTGTGAAGGTTACCAAATGAATGTTTTACTCATCCTCAAACTAATAAACAGATCACTTGTGCTCAGACTAGTATTTTTCCCAGTTGTAAATTTCACCTGACCACTTATTCTTATGCTTATGCAGTAATAGTAATTGTTGAGTTTGTTGGCCAGTACAGCATATTTTGATGGGGGGAGAAGGAGTTGGTTCACAAAACTGATAAGGTAGTTGTGAAAGGAGGCAATTAAACAGAAAAGAGAGGCTGCAGCTAAGGAAAGTGGTGTAACCTAAGTATATGAATTTTGTATCAGGATCCAGAATTTTAAGAAATAATTTAGGAAAGAAAGAAAGAAGGAAATAGAAGAAAGAAAAGAAAGAAAGAAGGAAAGAAAGAAGGAATGAAAGAGAGGAAGAGAGAAAGAAAGAAAGAAAGACAGAAAGAA
>JAWWEY010000130.1:33713477-33729558 GCA_035582745.1 Loriotus luctuosus | reverse complement strand
GGAAGGAAGGAAGGAAGGAAGGAAGGAAGGAAGGAAGGAAGGAAGGAAGGAAGGAAGGAAGGAAGGAAAAAGAAAGAAAGAGAGAAAGAAAGAGAGAAAGAAAGAGAGAAAGAAAGAGAGAAAGAAAGAGAGAAAGAAAGAAAGAAAGAAAGAAAGAAAGAAAGAAAGAAAGAGAGAAAGATTGTTCATTCCTTCTGGTTTTCATACATTTAATTGGTTTATATTGTTTTCATTTTAATTTGTCTGGTGAAATTCCTCTTCACATATCTCCTTTCTTCTTATTAAAAATATAACTTTTTGCAGAAAATTTTTAGACACAATCAGTGCGTAAATCACCAAGTTTTGTTCAATGATGATAATGCACACGATCTGAATTTTTGTTTCCTTGACTATGGGCAAATTTGCCTCTCCTAACAGAGGCCTATCAGACTATATGTTGACGTAACTGTAATCAATATGAGCCTAAAAATTTGCTGCTGCTGTTAGAATTGCCCTGATCATCTGCCCTGAGTATTGGGAAATCAGGTCATGTCCATCTTGGTTTGTTGTAGCAACAAAGGAAAATGGACTTGTATTACATTAACAGTAAAACAAGACTGACTTTATATTTACCTTTTTCTGATGAAAGATGGTATAATACAGAAGTGCAAGAGGAACTGTTTCAACTGCTAATGAAATATAATCATCTGCTGCAGTATAACAGCTGGCATCTTCCCCCCCGAATCTTAATGTTTAACTTAATCATTAATATTTTAAATAGGAGAAAACAGTCTCCCTCTTGCTAGATTTCAAATGAAACAATTCTCTATGTGGTAAAACCTAGAAGT
This sequence comes from Loriotus luctuosus, assembly GCA_035582745.1. Taxonomy (NCBI): domain Eukaryota; kingdom Metazoa; phylum Chordata; class Aves; order Passeriformes; family Thraupidae; genus Loriotus; species Loriotus luctuosus. The sequence continues at coordinate 33,728,731 of JAWWEY010000130.1, read as the reverse complement.
CAAAAGGAGTACTAAGAATTCCACTTTAGGCACTACTCCCAGTTTTAAAATGCAAGCATGGTACTGCATAGGAGTGTAGTAAGCACAGTGGAGATGGGGGATGCCACTGAATAAGATGACAGCTTCATTTGTGCTCTATGCTTTTTTGCCAATTTCCTGGTTTAGAGAAGAAGGACAAGCATGAATCCCTTGTTAATATTTATTGATTATTAGTGGCCTTTCAAAGATCAGTTCCTTCTGTAATTTAGCCAAGAAAAAGAAGAGAATGGAAGATACACAGCGCAGCTTAATAACTGTAAAATAAGCTAATGGAAAGACAATAGTTAAACCATAAGTTAAATATCCAAAGATTGTTACTACTCGAATATGGTAATAGTATGTGGTGCAGAGTATTGGCTTCACTAACAGATGTGCTGCAATAAAGAAGCCAAAGTACTTGAATTTGATTTATCTATCAAAGATCTATTGCATTTGCAAAAGACTAGGGGTTATTTTTTTTTAACATTAATGCCGTCCTAAATAATTTTAAATGCATTGCATGAAATTTAGCCAATATGTAGTCAATGAGAGCTCTGATTTTCATTTCTGTGGCACTGTAATTTTATGTCTAGCTACTATCTGAAAAACAGTTATTATTTATTTTTAAATTTTGAAAAGCTAGAATGTTCAACATCCCAAATCGAGATCCATCTAGAGATTTCATTCATCTTGCATCAGATTAATCCAAGTCAGAAAAAAAGAAGTACTTTTTACTTTTTTGGTTTGAATTTTCATATATGAAAAACCAATATCATTAGTTGTGAAGCAGAAAGTCCTTTCTCAGGAGGACTGATCAAAAACTTTCATTAAACCTGTTCTGTGTGGTCCCTTTTGTGCTGAAATCTAAAGGACCACTCTGCTGGTTTCAGCTGGGATAGAGTTAATTTTCTTCAGAGTGGCTGGGATGGGATTGTGTTTTGGATTTGTGCTGAACACAGGGTTGATAATATAGAGATATTTTTGTTATTGTTGTGCAGGGCTTGCACAGCACCAAGGCTTTTTCTACTTTTCTGTCTTTTTCCGCACACCGGGACAACGCGCAGGAGACTGAGGGTACATGGGATGTTGGGATGGGACAAAGCCAGGTGACCCCAATTCCCCAAAGGCACATTCCAGGCCACATGACATCAGGCTCAGAATATAAAGGTGATGAGAAGAAGGAGGAAGGGAAGGATGTTTGGAGTGATGTTATTTGTCTTCCCAAGTAAAAATTACGTGTGATGGGGTCTGCTCTCCTGGAGATAGCTGAACACCTACCTGCCAATCAGAAGTACTGATTTAATTATTTTTTGTGCTTTTCTTGTGTATGTGCCTTTTGCCTTCCCTATAAAACTATCTTTATCTAAACCCATTAATTTTCTGGCTTTTATCCTTCCAATTTTCTTCCCAATACTGCTGGTGTGGGAATGAGAGAGCAGCTGCGTGGGGCTTAGCTGCTGGCTGGGGTTAAACCATGACAACCACTTAAGAACTTCTTTTCCATTTATATAGATACGTAAAATGCTTATGAAAAATCCTAACATACCGCATTGAAAGCAAGAAACATAGATTGAAAAGGCTGTGACCTAATACAAAGACTTCTCTGTGTCAGCTGCACACTTCTCATCTTTGAGTATCAAAATATTCTACATGTCTCTGCCTACCTCTTCTTGCAGAGGAGTCTGTAATCTCACAGCACAGGTTCAAACCTCCAAAGTAAAATAAGTTCTGATAGCAAGAAAAGAAAAATATAGCATGAGTCAAAATCTTTCCACTAAGAACCTTACTATGAAACATGAAAGATACCAAAAATTTTAGACCATCATTTGAATATATAAATAATAATGTGAGCTACTTTTCATCCTAAATGAAAGGTAGCTTTCATACTGAGATAGGACTCCTGTCCTATCTCAGTATGTGCTTCCATCTACATGCATATGTGTAGAAGAAATGGCAATGAATAAATGAGTAAAATTTTAGAATCAGTCATGTGATTAGTGAGTAATATTTCTCTTAAACCTCGTAAAGCAAAGTAAATCATTTTGACTTCAGCTACAGGAGGGATGCCCACTCCTAAAATAAAAACCGCTAATTCAATTTCATAGCTAACCCACCTGCTTCCAACATCACTGCTTGAATATCTACATAGGGATTACTGTTCCTTCAAAACATTCTGTTGGACACAGGAATATAAAGCATTCACGAGTGTTCAAATAAAAGGGAATATATGCAAATCTAGCATGAACGCTTCCACTACCACTACTTTTGACCTTATTTTGCTGATAGTTTGTGAAATTATTCAGTTCAAATTCATAAATATACGAGTTAATGTATGAAGTTGTAATTACAATGTTTTTATTTTATTGCAAAAAGCACACGCCTATGGGCCACTGTGAACAATTCAAACATAATAATTAACCATATTGTCTTCCTATTTTTCTGACATAATCATGCAGAATTTTTAGTAGAACACGTGGGAAATTATGAACATGCTACCATCTAGTCCTTTATATAGCATTTCACAGAATAAAACACTGGAATACATTGGAAAGATTAATTTTAAATAGCAGAAGAATTTTCGGGCTGTCTGGCTAGGTTTCATCATTTGTCAGGCCTTTATCTTACTTCTATACATATATAGAAACTTTGTCTTCAGTCTTTTGATGAATTGCACTGGTGGGGATTTTGTTGGTAAAATTTTGCAATAATTGCTTTACTACCCATGAACATGTTTTTCTGAAATTTTCTGACACAGTTGAAACCTATGGGAGACTTAGCAGTTTTCTTTCAGTCCCTATCCAGATAGACATTGATATGAACCCTATTACATAACAACCAATGACACCATCTGTATTTATAAAACATGTATTGCCTACTGTCAGAAAGTGTGCTAAAACTGTTTTGTAAAAACCAAATAGAATCAGCTTGCTGGTAGTTCATCAGATAGGACAGTCTTCACAACAACATATGCCTTGAGCATGAGAAAGATACTTAAGAAAATTTGCTAAGAAAGTACATGTTCCACTGGAAGTAGTCTCTTCTGTTAGTATTGTCATACTGAAGTAGCAAAGTTGACGAGATAGAGTTGTTAAAATTCTTGAATCACTTCATCAATTCACTTCTTTTTTTATTAATGATCCCAATTAGTATTTTTACATCTCCCTGGTGTATGTTACAAGTTTCAGGGATCATATTTCACAAATATGTTATAATTAACTGGTTAGCATAGGAATTTGCAAACTATTTCATAGTGTAGACCACAGTCGGAGGCAAGATTACATCTCAGACCACTTTCTTTTCCATTCATGACATTAATGTATCGTAATAATGGTCCCTGTGACCAAAATGCTTTTCCAATACTTCAGTATAAAATCCTCTAGCCCTCTAAGAATGTTCCACCATTTTACCTATGGTAAGGTTAGACTTCACATTAGTTTTTTTTACCAAATACCTAACATAACCTGCTGTTGATACTAGGCAAAATTTGAAGAAAATTGGTGGCAGCGTTGGGCCTATGTAGTAAGTATAATTTCCAAGCTGGTAAAAATTACTGCTCTGATTATTTTGACTGACTTGAGATCAAATAAAGTATGGCATTTCAAAAATAGCTTTTTCTTAACATTCTTTACTTTTTTATGAATGTTCAAGACAGTTATCTCTTGACAATTAAAAAACATAAGTGTCTATAAAAATACATGAAAGATTTCAGATTAATTATTTATATAGTTAGGTTTTGGCGTTAAAAGCTCTCATGGAGAACATTCAGGAGAGAAAAAAATACCCAAAGAACACAAATTAAGACTACTGTTATTTTGTCTGTACAAAAGCTGAATCTTTCATGATATCAGACAAGTTCATGAGCAAGATGATGCACTGATACCGGCAAGGTGCTTGACATCAGTTATAAATTGTAAGTGATGCATCAGAATTTATTATGTCCTCAAAGTCTTTTCTTTCTCTGAATTTAAGTAACAATCTCAACTTACTGTGTCATTAACTGTATGAGGACAAAACTCTCTTGTGACAATCAAAATAAATGTTAAAATGATAGTTGTTACCAAAAAGATAAAGCAATAGTTTATTGTAGCTCTCCCAAACGATGGCAGGCACCTCTATAAATCCCAAGCACATGGATTAAAATAAAATAAGAAAGGAATTATTTACATTATCTTTCAGTGTTTTTTTCACCTTCACCAAAATATTATAAGCACCCACAATCATGCCATTTTCTAACTTTAGGAAACCAATATGGTATAGTTTTTATTCATTCTAATTATAACTTAATTTAAAATTTGTGCCCACAAGTATATGTGCATACATAGAGATCATAGATATCAGAAACTACATGGAAACTTGTTCTACTACAAACCTCAGCTGAAAAATAAAGATTTGTGCGCAGTTTTCCTCAAGGACATTATCTCACCATAGTCTGGAGAAGGGGAAGGAGAAGGAAAGAAGCAAGGCAAGACAAAAATATTTAGCTTTCAGGGTTTCTTCTGAAAATCAAAACTAACATGATTTGGAATTTACAGATAAAACAAATCTAAAAAACTTTACAGTGCCAAGGTCACTTGCATAGGTCACTTGTGCTGCAATAGTCTTGCACTTTGCCTGATACTTCCACTATGATTTTTTGTTGCCACTGAACAGTGAGTTGTTTTTTGAAGACAACTCTATTTCACAAACCCTTCAGTATTATGAAGTGTACGGTGCTATTACAACATACCTATATTATTATAAATTAAGAGAATTTACTGTCAATTGTGCTCTTCATGCCAGTTCCTAAACCTCAAAAAGAATGGTTCTACAGTCTTGCCTTCCGCAGAGACATTTGCTTTGACTTTGTATGTGTAATCTTGAGCACATCACCTTTTGATAAATAATTTTGGTAAGGCACAAAGGTCAGAAGACAGAGCAAAAAATAATGGAGAATACTTTTACTATTGACAATCCTGAATTATGGAAAATAGAGAACTGAGAAGAGAAGTTTGACAGAAAGACTGACGTTGATTGAAATTCTGGATGCTTATGCATCTCTTGCTGGTATTAGGTAAAATTGACCAAAAACTTCAAGATCTGCCTTGTGGTTGAATGTAGCATAATGAATACAGATGTCAGTGCATGAGAAAGTAAGAACTGAAGACATGAAAATAAAAAGAAAACAAAGCTTGATTTGAGGTCACAATCTCACCACTATGAAAATGCCAATCTTGTGAGACCCATCCTTCCCTGTAGTCTGATAATAAGTGAATTAGAAAACCTAAATGTATAGGGAACTGTAACTTCAGGATTAGCAATAACATCATCAATGGAAATAAAAAAGTTTTAAATTTTTAGATTAAATTATGTAGTTGTTTTGTTTGTGGGCTTGGGTTTTTTTTTTAGCTTCATCATACACAATTAAATAAGAAGTGACTTACCCGAGAAATGTGATTTTGAGTCTTTCCTAAAGATCAATCCTTAAAGACATAAGAGAGAATGCAAACCTGAGCAAAGCTTAATTAAATTTCATTATAATTAATTGATGCTTATTTTGTAATCACAGCAGTCCTTACTTCCTTGAAATGAACATTTTTTCCTCCTGAGGAATTCAGCCTGTTTAAACAGCACCAATGTTTTTTCTCAGTTTGTGAAAATTGAGTACATTTTGTGAGCCTTTTGGCATTACATAATAAAACATGACATTGGGGTGAGAGTGACATAAAAATGTAGCTCATTATGTATCTGCTTATAAAACATATGGATTTATGGGCTTAAAAAACATATCTAAGACAATTTTTTCAAGGTAAAACCAGGAATCCATTTAGGAAAAAAGTATGTTTGCCTTTATTATCATGCCTGCCTTCATTGATAGTTTTCTTCTAAGCATAACTAGAACTCCATAGCAACTGAGTACATCATTATTAAACTGTTGCAGAACTGCCATAAAGGCAGTGGCAAGAACGCCGACCTCAGAGCTGAGTAAAGAATTAAGAGCTAATGGGATCTTCTGGACTGGAAGCCAGGTATACCTTTCAACAGACCTGTTCTGATTTAGCCTCAGACAGAAAAAGGTCAGCATAATAGCTGATAGTTATTGACAGCTACTTATTTAGGTACAGATAATAGCTTTGGAAGTAAAATCACAAAGCTATTCTGGATGAGTGCTTAGAAACTTGGCAGATAAATTGAAAATGCTCTTAGCTTGCATTTGCTGGCATTTTTATGAAGTCATTTTGTCGTTTTCTTTTATGGTGACTTGAGTGTTGCTACCCGTTATTCACTAAGATCTTATTTTGAAGAGCATAAAAACTAAATCACATTAAAAAGCTAATATGCAAAGCTAAGGAATGCTCCAGTTAACTAAAATGTAACTTTTGCAGCTTTTATGTGTCACCTATTTCTTCAGTTTGTTCCAAAGTGATTATTATTTTATATTTCGTTAGAAAGATCGCTGAGAAATTATGAATACTTTGAAATTACATAGGATATAGGCTAATAAAATTGTATCAGTTTTTAACTTTTAAAGTTCTTGAAAAGAAGAATATTAAGTTTTTTGCCAGAGGGTAAAGGCACAATTCTCCTGAGGTGAGACAACAGTAGACAGTTTCCTAGTGGAGGGTCAGCATTGCTCCCATTCGCTACATTTTTCTCCACTGTCCTGATGAGTGAATGTGGTACTCCAGTGGAGTATTTTTGGCTAAAGACAAGGATGAATATTGTAATGAAGCATGAAATAAAGCACTGAAGGAGAGGAATTGGTACCTAAATGCAAATTTATAAAGAAAGGTTCAAATATCAATTTTTGCTACTACTAATTACAAGACAAAAAAATTCTGTAGAGTTTGTGAGATCAATATCTTCCCAATTTCACTGTTGGACTAAAAATAAGCAACATATTGTGAAATGAAGTGAAAAAAAAGAGCTTAAATTAAAAACTCATTAAAGCCCTCTGATTTCATTAAGCTTTAGAAAGCTGTTGCTTCATTTGTATATTTAAAAACACTAATAGCTCAATAAGATTGCAAGTGTTTAATAAGCCTTTTAGTTCGGGAGAGGGTAAAAGGCTCCTAAACATCCCTAAATAGCTGTTTCTAGTAGTTAGCTGTGATCACCAAAAGAATCTCTGACAACAGAATTTTTCCAGTTTAGCTACTAGTTGTATTTTATCATGCTTCTGACTGCAAGATTAAAAGCTGTATGTTAGCCAAAAATTTGGATGAAAACCAGGGAACTGATAGAGCCTAAAGGTGTCTTGAAAATCATGACTTGTCCTACAGAAAGTGTGTGACAAAGGTGTGCTGCAGGAAACTGATAATCAGGAAGAAAAGTCATAAAGAAATTAGCAGATTGTGGAAAGGTTTATATGTAGCTAAGAGAACAATCTACATAATTCAGTAAACAGGTTATGGAATCATAGAGTCATGTAATGGTTAGGCTTGGAAGTGATCACAAAAATCTGCTAATTCCAAACCCTTGCTATTGACAGGAATATCTTCCTCTAGCCCAGGCAACTCAGAGCCCCATACAGCCTGGTCTTGAACATCACCAGAAATGTGGACTCCACAGCTTCTCTGGTCAATTTGTCCCAGTGCCTCAGCACCTTCACAGTAAAGAATTTCTTCTTAATATCTGATAAAAAAATGCTCTCCTTCAGTTTAAGGCCATTCCTCTAACAAAAATTGAGCTAACCTCCATAAGCTAAGGGTCCCATTTTTGCTGTGGAGCATGATCAAGTCAATAATGGAATTCTGTACGGACCAGTGGACTCCCTAGAACAGTAAAAACATTCCAGAAGCAGATATAGTTCAAGAAGAGAGTTGAAAGATGTCACAAAATCCAACGTGTCAAAACAATGACTCTGTCTTGGAAATAAACTTTGCCAACAGAGCCACATAGCTTACTTTACACAAATAAAGTTGTGGAAGCACAGACACAAAAGTGTTTTTAGGAATAATTTTAATTCAACAGAATATTTCAGTATAGAAATTTTTAATCTCATTCAACAGATGAAAATTGAATCTGAATGAATGTGCATCTTTCAGAGATGCATATTTTTCAAGCTTAATGCCTTGATTAAGTCTTAGGAATGTTAATGAGATTATTTCTCTGAAAAGAATCATTCATGAGTTGAATGTTTGACAGAAAATTCCAGACCAGTGAAGGAGCTGCAATATTTCAAAAGCATCTTGAAATCTGCAAAAGTGTAGATTCAATATAACTAGTAAAAATTGAAATATTTAGAAATGGCATCTTGAACCTCATTGAGTTTTCAGACAAAAAAGGTGCTTCCTTACATACACTACACAGAAACTATGTTAAAAGGAAAACTAATACTAAAATATGTACAATAGAGATAAGAGGGATTTATGGTACTTTTTAAGAATACCCTAAAAACAAGCATCTAAACAAACCCATCAGGCATTTTCTGAGTTCATGTAGCAATCTTTCCTGCATTATTAGTTATGTCTGTTGATCTTTGGCTCATGTTTTTTTACCATTATTACAACTGAAAATAAAATACTAAAAGGAATGAAACGCTAAAAAGGGGTAACAATTTGTTACTGCTGCCTTACATATTTAAGTAATACAGGAAAAATTTGATTCCCCCATTAGAAAATTTACCAAATACCATGGTAGTTTCTTCTCTCTTACAGCTTTGGCAGCAAGATAGGAGATTTTTATAGTAGGAACATCACAGCTCAATCAGTGCTGCTGGCCATAAACCAATAAATAATTTGTTTTGAAAGCCAGATTGGATAGATGGAGCATTCACTTAAGTTTTTACATCTGTTTCATATCCTAAACAGGGCATACTCTTCTTTTTTACAGTGATACCATTTTCTACAAAGTTAGGATGCACCTGCTATAGTGAAAATAACCACTATTGAATGATACTTGAAATCATCCTAATTTAGAGAAATATGTTTATTTCAATCACATGATATTCAATAACTCCTTCATTTTCAGCCATATATTCCAGGATCATCTGTTTAATGTGGAACCATCCCACTGCATTCGCATGGTAGGAAGAAGGCCATGAATCTGTATCCATTATATATGTGCATATGTTCTTGATGCATTTCACTGAACAGTCAGACTTTAACAATAGCTGAAAATAAACCTCTGCAAATCTTCATGTGATCATGTATGGATTTTTAGGGATGTGTCCTTTTTATCAGTTATGTCCATGTGTAAAATTTTTATTAAAAAGGTTTTGAATAGAAAGAGGCTGCCTAGAGTTCAGTTTCAGAAGAGTGCTACAGCTGTTCCGCAAATCCCTATGTAGCTGACTTCTATAGAAGCATTTTGGAAGTCACCCAAATATTCTACTGAATATTCAATAAATTAAATAAGACTGCACAATGTTTATATCATCAGATCTCTGGTAATTACAGATTGTGAGGAAGATCTTTGACCTAAATGACAGAGTTAAACTAGAACAACACACGTACGGCACAGTTCAAATGGAAGATACTCCAGTACATTTTAGCAGTTCTTAGACTCATTGAGAAACCCATAGTTTTTCTTCTTTATCTTCTCAAATTTAAATGAATTTGAGACATTTTCAAATTTAACTGCTTTCCTTAATCTAAAGGTTTTGTCATTTAAGTTTTTGAGTATTGAAAATACATTCTAAACAGCCAAATCTTTGGCAATAACAAATCCAGAGCTTGATTTCTTCTTCAGGTTCACAAGAATCACTTTTATAATTCTGCAGTAATAACCAGGTACAGTTCCTAATTATATAAATGAATACTAGGAATTTTTGTGTTTGAGGTTTTATTTAGTTGCAAGGGTGAAAATGGACATTGTGCAATATTCAGATACAAGTTAACTGTTTTATATGAATTAATGCCCATGTATCAATTCAGAGTAATATGAACCTGAAAGGTTCTCAGCGATGTGAAAGTAGAATTGCTGGACCAATGACAAGTCACATGATGATTCTGGTACACCAAGCAGAGAAGCTTTTTTCAGGACTTTCAGAACTGGAGCTGAACAGGACAAAAGTGGTACAGGTCATTAGGGAAAGAGAACAAAAGAAAATTTAAGTTGTCCTCAAATGACATGTCTTTCTACCAGCAATGTGAAGCCCTCTGACTGTTATTTTGTAAACCTAATTGAGTAACAATTGTTGAATATAAAAGTCTGTGAAAATGACTAATTTTTCATTTAAAATATTCAATTAACAGGGATATTCTTTGTATTCAAGGAGAACCGTTGCTGACCATCTCCTGCTTGTCACATGAATTATTCAGTAGATACCAGCAAAATTTGTAAAGTGATTTATTTATGAAAGTACTTATTTGATATTCAGCCAACACTCTGTCTCATGCTTGTTTGTAATGTCTAAACTGGAAAGTGTTCAATATCTGGGAAACAAACCGCTGCCTTATTTTACACCATGTTTCATCTTGATTTTCTGATGAATGTAGTTCCCATGGACTCAAATTTCTATCCAACCACGAGAAGAATCTAGGAGACTATGGCAGAGGTCACTTTGTGTTTAGAGGATATAATTCTAAAACAATGGAATCCCTTCAGAATGTTCTCTTCTCAAATATTATTAAGAATTGTGCCAAAAAAGTTACATAAAAAAATTAATTATCATCTCTAGATTTATTTTGTGCCAAACTCGAAGATTAAATTCAATCATTAAAGAAAAGAAAAAAAAAAACCCACCAGTTTTAGTCCTACATTCAGAGCTGGTTCCCCTTGTACTCCAACTGTAGAGCTACTAATAAGATAGAGAATTTGTAAAAACATGTCAATTAAATAGCTGCAAAATGAGCTCAGGGAAATAAGCAAATTAATTTGCTTATTTCCCTGGTGTTCAAGGGGTTAATTAAAGTGTTTTAAAATATTTTTATGATGACATTCAGCCATTATGTGATCAGTTACTGATTTTTCAATGAGTTCTATTAACTTGGGTCTTGATTATGTGAATGAAAAATACTACCACAGAAAGCAAAACTGCCACAAAAGAGATTTTTATCCCAGAGTAGCTTTCATCCTTAGCTGTATTTTCATGTACTTTGGTTACCTGAGTTTTTAGAAGCTCTGGATCTTTGTGAAAAGAGAGCTATCAAAACAATGGGAGGAAAAAATTACATTAAATTGGTGGCTGTGTAATAAAATAAAATTAATTAACTAGTTCAGTGATAAGGCAGTTTTTGAATAACCTTTGCAAGCGCATCATAATAGCTGGAGAGAAAGTGGTCCGTTTTCCTGCTAAATATTCTTTATAGGTCATTTTTGTAAATTTGTAAGTTCTGATTTTATAACAATTATACAGAAGTACAGGATTTTTCCCCTTGTTCAAGCTGCTGCATGAATAACCAGGCAGAAGTGAAAATATATCTTGTAGGAGACAAAAAATTCAACAAATTACAAATCTCCATCCAAGAATTAATTATATAAGAAAAGCATTGTTAACTGCACATAAATGAAAACAGAGTGAATAATTTGAGTAGTACATTTATGAAAACTTCATGCATATTCTTCAATTTTTATGTTGGAAAAAGTCATGTCAGATAAAGGCAAACACCACAGGGAGAGAAAGCAGAACAACTCCCCACCCAGCACCAAAAACTAACCAAAAACCACCAACCAAACAGACAAAAAAAAAGACACAAACAAAACCAAGTCTCATCTAATTTACCGCCATTTTTTAAAAAAAGGAAAACAAATCAAAGCCCATATAAGGCCAGTCTGCCATTTTCCACTGCACTGTCAGACGCAACAGCAAGCTCCATATGAAACAATGTTTATTTAGCCACATATTGCGACTCATTTAATATCCCCACGTTTCAACCAGTCCTATGTTTAAATGGGCCAGGTTCACAAAAGCACTGAAAGCCCTTGCTAGTAGATTGTGATCATGCACAAAATGTAAAATTAAACTGTAAATTCTAGTGATAAACAGAATATGAAAATGGAGAAAGGGTTTACAGGCCCCTCTCGTCTAGCTAGCTCTGGCTTCCCAAATTTCACACAACCACACCATTTCATACCAGAATGAACATTATGCAAAGTCTCTGCTTCATGAGGCACATTCTCAACTGAAAACAGAAAATATTCTTTCCTCCACATGCGAAGCTCACGCTTGCAGTCATAGGGTTTGTGGATAGTATTTAGTTCCTTCAAAAGAAGAAGCATCCTGGGGACATTCTCTTGTTGATTCAGCATGAAAACCCTGAAAAAAATGCTCTTGAGAGCAAAAGGTATTAAGGATTATTTGTAAAACTCATTCTTACACACTACTCAGCTCTCATAAGACCCCTACTGGAGTACTGCATCTAGCTCAGGGCCCCAACACAAAAGGGTGTGGACCTTCTGGACTGACTCCAGAGGAGGGTCACAAAGCTGATCTGAGGCCTGAAGCATCTCATATGAAAAAGACAGGGTAACAGATCTGTGGCTCTTCAGCCTGGAGAAGAGAAGGCTGCAGGGAGTCCTTATAGCACCTTCCACCTAAAGGGCTCCTGTAAAAGCGCTGGAGAGGGGCTTCTTAAAAGAGTATGTATGGATAGGAGAAGGGGGAATGGTTTAAACTAAAAGAGTGTGAAATTACATTGGTTCCTAGGAAGAAATTCTTTACTGCTTAGATGGTGAGGTAGGTACCAGAACAAGTTGCCAGGAGAAGTTGTGGATGTCCTATTCCTGGGACATGTTCAGTGGAAGTGTTCAGTGCTAGGTTGGATGGAGCCTTGAGCAACCTGATCTAGTGAAAGACATCCCTGCTGATGGCAGGGGTTTAATATAAGACTCTTGGTAGTGTCCCTTCCACCACAAACCATTCTATGATTTTGATATTATTTTGATATTAGTTCTTTCAATCTAAAATTCTGTGAAATGTGGACAGAAAGTTACTACCTACCCCTTAACCCTCTGCATGGAGTCAAACTTGAAGAAGGATTTTGGAAGAGTGCAGAATGTTAAAAATGGGCATGTAGAGCCTGAATGGAAAAATGGAAAAAAAATTACTGAGAAAAGTTTCACAAAAGCATGATGATAAATTGTCATAAAAAATAGTGATTAAGACTGTTTAGTGACAAAGTGACGGCTGTAGAACTAAATTCAAATACAGACTTCATCATCTATATTTAATTCAGGCACAGGATTTAATATTCTGATATAAAAGTAATATTGCAGCTTTTCTATAGAGAAGAACCATTTTATAGCTGTGAGAATACAGTCCTGTTTGTCAGCTGAGGTAGGACATCATGATCTTCATTCAGTCACTGAAAGCTCTGCTAATTTACAATATGTTCCAGAATGCAAATTTGCCTGCGTTCATAAAAGCTTGATCTGTGCATTTCAGACAAGAGAACAGCAAGAAATAAGTGAAAGAAGATGTTATTTTAGAAAAGGGAAACTGAGAATGTGAAGGAGAAAGTCAGCACTTGTGTTCGGTAGAAATTTCATCTACAAGTGAATTACTAGTGGCTCTTCAAATCAGATTTAAAAACTCTCTGAGTCACTCTTAATAGCAGCTAAAATTTTCATTTTAGGCGGCTGGTAAAGTGGAAAAGACATAACAATAAAATTACTTTGAGAAAGTACTGGAAAAGAGACAGTTTTCTGAGTCTGGATTACCCTTGAACCAGATTATTTCTTCAGGCATTAACTTCTGGAACTTTTAATAAGGAAGAGGAGATAATAGGGAATACACTGTGTATTTTTCCAAACAGAGTTTAGAATCTATCTCAAAATTAGCAGCCCATTAAGTAGAAAAGTCATCTTAGCCTATTTTCAAACTATAAGACTTGTCATTTCCCAGTAGAATTTCACAGCTGTTCCCATCCTTACAATATTCTACCACATAATGTTAGTACTAAGAGTAGCATGTGTTACAAAATGAATATATATGAGTGATAATGAATAAACAAATTTAACATCATTTGGAAAAGGCAGATTCACATGGCAAGTATTTGTAGTTCACATAATTGGTCAAGATCAACACCTTCCTGGTAAGAATTGCTTCTCCTGAAGTTTTACACATTTTTCCCCCTACTTTACGGCTTTAAAGGAAAAAAAACTATTTTGAGACTAGCCCAAGGAGAAGATGAAAATTCCTACACCTCCAAGTGTATAGATACACAATCAGAAAGAGCACAGTAGAAGACAGTAGCCTTTGTGGACACAGATCTCAAAGGTTTTGGCTACCAGATAGACAGGTAGATAGACTTGAAATGAAATTTAAAATTTCTTACAGTCATTAACCATCCCTTATGTGGCTCCTTCAATCTGATGAGGTGTTCTGACCTACAGTTCAAAGATGTTATGCACTTATGCAGCGCAAGTTCTAATATTTTATCGGTATTTACAAAAGAACGTTAATGTTTCTTCAGTTAACCCCCTTTATACTTTTACTATTGTACATTCTCACTCTACATTAAGATTATATTACAGACTGATATTCATAATTGCTTTTCTTATCCTGCAAGCATTTCCTACTTATATGACAAAATCAAATTGAAACAAACAAAAAAAAAACCAAACTAAAAACTCCACCAGTGTAATTAGAAATAACCAGAAGTCTTCATCTGTCATGCTGCATATTGTGTGGGTCAAACTTACTACGGCTTTCAGCCCACAAATCCATAAAAGAATTTCACCTTTCCACCTTCTAAATTAACCTGCTTTGTTTACAGTCAGTCATCACTTTCCAGAGCAATTAAAGTTTTACCTGAAGCCTTATGTTCAGGCTCAAGCTCTTGTATGACACTGTCCAATACTGTGTCAAAACTCTTAGGGGTTGACCTACTTTGAAAGCTGATTGTCCTTAAAAACACGGAAGTAGGGTATGCTCACCAGTAACAATTATGTAACTGCAAGGAAAAACACAACAGAAGTAAATAAATATTTGAATCTCAAGACAATATACTTTATACAGCATATGCTATCTTGAATATTTTACCAGATTTCACAGCTGTTGACTGCCCAGAAGAGGAAGCTTGCAGACTCACTGCATGACACCATTACCTCAATAATAAATTGTGAGGAACCAATTTAATCCTGATCTCTGTCTCAACATCGATTGTCAGAGGCATGTGGAGTAGGGGTTGTACAAGCGTCCCCTGCAGAAGGTCACTGGGAGAAGATGGGAGAAAGCCTGGTCTCTGGGGAGCCTTTGCCTGGCAGCTGTTTCATATCTCACATGGCACAGGCAGACAGCAGGAGACCACCAAGGATACTGTAGCCTCTGGAAAGGCTCTGCAATTGGATAGCAAAAGGTCTCCACCAATGGA
>JAWWEY010000130.1:33639779-33664280 GCA_035582745.1 Loriotus luctuosus | reverse complement strand
AGAGAACATCGGAGATCTGATTTGTGGTGATTATTTCTTCCATTGTCCTCCTTGCCATACAGTAAAACTTTTGCACCTGTTCTCACTACTATCTCTGATCTTTGGATTTCACTGGTTATCTTGTTGCTTGATAGAAAGATGTGACAGCCCAACCTTCACAGGTTTCTTGGTCACTCTTGAAGTTCCATCCTGCAGATAGGATCTCTGGAAGAGTGTTCTTTGAAAAGATATTCAAAGAAGTTCAGTCTACTAGAGAACATTATTTAAGATGAAAACAGTCTTGAATATATTTCTCTGTGCTGCAGTACTCTTCACAAGATAAGTGGCCAAAGCAAAGAACCATCTTTGCTGCTGTTTGAAATTTACAGAGGAAGCAAGTAGATAGATAAAGGTAATCTCAAGTTTTCACGGAAAGGAAAAAACGCTTTTAAGAAACATTTTTGAGGAAAAGCATTTAAAAGTTTTTTATTATCCTATGTGCATAGTTGTTCAGTGCTTAAATCAGTTTTTAAATTCTTCGTTTTGTGTTATGGTTCTACCTGGATCAAAGATTAATAAGTATCAGGGTCTTGCTCTTATATCTCTTAGGACTCTGCATACACATGCAGAGATAAAAAGTTCACTTCTTATGATGCTTTCTTCTTAGCATTAGGATATCAGAGTCTCTCATCTGTATGAGCACAGCATTTTACCCATTAATTAACATGGTTAAGGATGACTTGTCAAGGTGGTACAAACTCCCTATCTCATTACTTAGCAACCCCATTGTTTAAAGAATAATAATTATTTCCTGTTTGCTACAGACTGTTCAACTATTGAACATGGCTTTCAAAAATACATTTTAAAAGAGCATATTTTTTAGCTTATGGCTTGTAAACAAATGATCAAAAATTCTGAAACTGTTTAACATATTGAAGTAAGAAAAAACAAATATTGTCAGATTTGATCTGAAATATAGTAACTTAACATGTAAGCAGAAAATCGTGTGGAATTTGTTGATATCCATGTAGAATTATGTTCCTGACAAGATTAAGATAAATTTTTTATGTCCTTTTTTACAAAGCAGGTGCCCTGCTTATTAGCTCCTAATATTTTATTCCCTGCAGTCTACCTTTAAAAGTACTATGTAAACAGTTCTTTTATTGTTGTTTTTGTTGTTGGGTTTGATTTTTGGTTTGTTGTTTTTTTTCGTTCCCACCAAGTCAAATCTAATCTCATTCTCTTTTGTTGACATGCAGTATCTGAGTAGAGAAAAAGTGCAAATGGTGTAAATTACATCAGACATCTGACTTCCACATCTAGCCCCACAGGCTTTCATGTGGGTGCAAATGGCAGTGGAGCAGAAAGGAGGGCAGTGGTTTGTGACTGAAAGGCCAGATGGAGATCAGTGAGTCTCTCAGGGGTTTGCATGGAGACCCATACTGTGTAATAGCTTGGTTGATGAGCTAGACAGCAGAATTGAATGCACATTCAGGAATTTTGCAGAAGACACCAAGCTGAGTGGTGTGGTTGTCATGTCTCAGGGGTCAGTTGTCATCTAGAGGGACCTGGAAAAGCTTGGGACTTAGGTCCATGGGAATCTCATGAGACTTTACAAGACCAAACACCAGGTGCTTCACCTGGCCTGTGCCAGCCATTGGTGACAGCACAGGCTGGGGGATGAACAGATCAAGGCAACCCTGGGGAGAAGGACTTGAGGGTGCTGGGGGATGAGGCTGGACATGACCCTCAATGTGCACTCCCAGCCCAGAAAGCCAAACGTGTCCTGGATTACATCCAGAGCAGCATCACAAGAGACATGATTCTCCTCTTCCCTCTGGGGCGATTTCAGCTAGAGTGTTGCATCCAGATCTGGTGCCCTCAAATAAGGAAGGACATGGACCTCCTGGAGTGAGTCCAGAGGAGACCATGGAGAGGATTCAAGGAGGAGCCTGGAGAAGAGAATTGTCTGGGGAGGTCTTACAGTAGCCTTCCAGTATCTAAAGGAGGCCTGTAAGAAAAATGGGGACAAACACTGCAGTGGTCTCTGTAGCAACACAACAAAGTTTTAAAGTGTTAGATTAGTGGATCAGCCTAGACATAAGGAAGAAATTTTTTATTATGTATGTGGTGAAACACTGGAACAGGTTTCCCAGGGAGGTTGTAGATTCCCATTCTTGGAAACATTCAAGGTCAAATTGGACAAGGCTCTGAGAAACTTGGTCTGGTTGAAAACTTCCCCGCTTACCGTAAGGAAGGTCGGACCACATAACCTTTAAAGGTCCCTTCCAACCCAAACTATTCTAGCATTCTAGCATTCTATTTTTCTATGACAGTGCCTGAAAAATTCAGTTTCTGATACTGTGTTCTCCTATACTTTCTTTGCACCTGGAAATGACCACCACTTTCTATTAAAAAATAGATTTAAGCATTCACTTTGGGCAGAACTCATGCAAGTGATCCCCAAATCACAACATCTCTCTGAAACTGGCTAAATTCTACACATAAAGCTATGGTACATATTGCTCTGGCTGGCATAACATGACATTTTTTTTGTCACAAGCGCAAGTAAGTGCTTGGCAAAGATTCTGATTACAAATGTAACCTATAACCTATTTTACTCTTCAAATAAGAATTGAAACAAAAAGCATTTCCCTTAACCTTTCTGGAAACATTTTTCTTCTATAGATGAAAGTTTAAAAAGATCCTTGTTGTCTGAAAAAGCACAGCATCAGAAAAAAACAGATTATGTAAATCTAGCTCTCTCTAAATATGACTTCAATTTTGCTCTAAAGCTGCACATCTGTATAACAATTTTCAAAGAAATTAACTTATAAAAAACTGCTTTTACATCTTTTGACCAGAAAGATGTAACAGGTAAAATTGACAAGGTCACATTTCAATTATTTTCTACTCTCATCCCTGATTAGGGATCTGGAATCAACATTCTGTCTCTGAAACAACTCTTGGCACTGTAACTAGGAAGTTCTTCCAGTGCCTTTCCTTGCAGCTTGCATAATCCACTTCTCACAAACTGATTGTCAAGCCTCCAAAACACCTTCATCCATCAATGTCCTTGCTTTCTAGATTTCAAAAGCTCCTGAAGTTAAGGAAAATATTCTCTGCAGGTACAGGGAGTATTTCACCAACTCTGCAGGAGCAAGAATGTAAGCAGCAATAAGTTTATCTACTGGAGAGAAGTCTGCAGGACTGATGTTTTATTCTTTTAAACTTTTCTGAAGTATTATGAGTGTGGATTTCTATAGCTTTTTTCAGTAAAATCTTTCCTAGAGGTCACTTCACATGCAAAGATGTAAAAAATGTAAAAAAAGTAAAAACTCCACACACAAAGAGTAGAAAAATCTTGAATACAGAATAGGTTCTGAGTTGTAGCATAATAATTTGAAGTCAGTGATCCTTTGCCTGTAGCACTTGGCTGGCTACCTTTAAAAGTATCACTGGCTACCTTTAAAAAAGTCACTGGCTACAGATATCCCTTTAACAGAACAGAGGCTATTTTCAGAGCCAATTTGTAGTTCCATGGAAGTCATTGGGTCATTCAGCATTGTTCAGATCATTGCTGAGTATGTTTCAGATCTTCCACAAAATATTGGTTACTCATTTGGCCATATACATACACACACACACACACACACACACACACACACACACACACATTTTAATACCTGTCCAACTTAAATTGCCACATCTTCAGGATATATTTTCCTTATTGACAGTGATTTCCTTAGTAATGCTTCATCATTTAATGATACAAAGAAAGATTTATTATTATAAATAATAAAAAATCTTTGGGGTTTTTATTGTAATTTTTAATAGTTTTTTATTTTATTGTTTGATTGTAATAATATGAATTGAACAAAATGTTTACAAGTATCCTGAAACAGCTCCTCTGTGGGTTCTAGTTCTTCTGGGAAAATCTTAACAATTCTGGACCTGTATTCATAAACATGAATGCTGACAGAAGCCTTGGCTGCATTGACCAGGAGGTATGAAGAGGATGTGCAGAAAAAATTATGGCCTTGGATTTATGGAGAGCACCTTGTTCAGGTTAGATGAGACGCTGTAAGAGCCTGCCCTGAAGCTAATTTGTTAAGGGACCAATGACAGGTGGTTTATTTTAAAGACCAGGTCTTCAAAACAAAAGGAGCACAGTGGTGTTCCTTTTTGATGACCTGTGTTTCCTATGTTTTTTACAGTTCATCTTTATTTTAAGGAAGTAGTGGCTTTATAACTCTAAAACCAGTTTAAAATACTATTTACTATGATTACATTGTGAGAATGAAAAGGCAGTGTTAGTACAGACTTTCTAGTTGCATTAAGATTCTGTTATTCTTCATTAGAAATCAAATTTATGTCTATCTTTTCCAGGTGTCCTATGTATCAGTTCCAGAAATTTCAGAGATGGGATTCTTGCCAAATTCAAAACAACCCCAGCAAGCAACATAGTGTAAACCACAGTTTATGTGGTCCCTCTCAATTCTGATGAGTAAATACGCCCATCCCATTTACCTCTGCAAAAATGTTAATAACTTAAGAGTCAGTTGAACTGAAATGGGGAACTTTTCTTATAATGAAGTACACCAACACCATTTATAACCAAACACTTCAACCTGCCAAAACCTGTATGGGGGACAAAATGCTAGACAAAGACCAAAGAGAGTAACTCAAATGAAATTATGTCTGCAGAGTACTATAAAGGAGACAAAATTCTTTATGGTGTAAGAAACATTCACCCTACACCTTTCTTAGTGAATCTGTATACTAAGATACTTAGTATATTAAGTATACTGTAATACTAATCTGGTTTATAATCCCACTTTTTGCACAAATTGATTGGCTAGGAACCTAGACATAGGGGCATGTTTATTTAAAAAAAAAAAAAACCAAAAAAAAAAAACCAAACAAAACAAAAAAAAAAAAAAACAAGTCGAAAGAATAATACCAAAACCCAAAAAAGCAGAAACCTTTCTGCAAAGAATTATTTTTAGAAAAATCTGTCCGTAACAGTTCTACTTTCAATGCTCATGCCATCTATCTGCCCCTTGTCTTCTTTTCCCTTTAAGAGACTTGCTATTATTGATGATTTGGTGTATTATTCTTTATTGTCTAAAAATCAAAATAGTTCAAGCTCTGAAGTCTAAAGCTGCATGAAATATGACTGCTTCAAACCCCTGAGGTTATAATATCATGAGAGATTCATCTAAAAACAAAGACCAGCAAATATGAGAACTTGCCCCAGGATAGAGTAACATTTGCTACCAATTAGCAGACTTTGTTGGAAATTTTTGCATTATTTTGCCTAGAAGCCAAACTGTGGGTTCCTATGAGATGATGTAAGAGGACTATTTTTCCCATCTAGGGCAATTCCTGCTATAAAAGCTTAGAGTTATCTTCAACCAAACAGCTATTTCTCCTGCTGCCTCCCAAAAAGATGTGGAGGGGCAGCAACCCCCCGGTTTGTCTTTTGTTTGGGTGCTTCCCCATGTCTGCATAGAGAAACTATCTGGCCACTTACTGTGATTTTATTAAATCAGATAGATATAAAAGCATGCAGAAAAACAAAGACCAAGTTAGAATCCTCCTGACATGGTAAATACCAATATTGGTATAATTACTTGCTTCCCTACAAAGAATGAAACTGGATAAGCTCTAGGTCGTATTTCCAGACCCAAAAGTCCATTATGTTGGCATGGATGTACCATTATGATCATAGTTGATGTTATGGCTCAGTCAAAGCAGCAAAATCTTTATACAGAATCAAGTGTCTACCAAAAAGGTAACACAGATTTCAGAGAATAGGAAGCTGGAAGAATCAGGAAAAGAATCATAGATTTCGTTAGGTTGGAGAAGACCTTTAAGCTCATCAAGTACAATTATTAACCCAGCTCTACCAAGTCCCCCATTAAACCATGTCCCTAGATGCTGCATCTCCACATCTTTTAAATTCCTCTAGGGGTGGTGACAGTCTGGGTAGTCTGTTCTGGTGCTTAGATACATTCAGATGTTTAACATAAAAATAGTAACTTTATCCAGCCCTTTTTATGCCTTTCTTATAGCACAATGTAGCAAATACAAATTAGAGACAACATATGGAAACTGCATATAAAGACAGAAAAAGTAGTGTAAGTATTATATCACATAGATGCTTTTTAAAGCAAACCCTTTAGCACCTCATGAGAAACAATTTGTATAGATTCTCCATTCTCAAGTGTTGTAGAATCAATAACAGCTACTCTTTCCTAATTTCCTCTGCCCTTCCCACCATTATAGTTTTTCTTATTAAGAATTAAATACAGAAAGAAAAAAGGCATACTGCTTGTTAAACTCTGGGAACCACTAGGCATCTTCTTATTTCCTGCCATAATATTCTGAAGTTTGTCAGGCTGAGTGGGGATTAGCTGCTCACTGATACACTTCAGTGCTTTTTTGACATGAGACATTACAACAATTCCTTCAAACTGTTAAGATGCCATTAGGTTTGGCCATGTCATTATTCTATTCATTATACTAAGATACCACAAATGGAAATGCAAACAAAAATAAAGTGGGAGGTGTTTTCCCTTTAGCTTTCTGTCCATGCCATACATTCATCCACAAAAATATGCGCTTTACAGACCTGAACTAGAGTTCTTTATCCATGGAAATTAAGCTAGCAGTAAGGAGAACATATTTAAAGCAATCTGGTGAGCACAGAAGTTGGTGGGGGTTGTGATGTGTTACTAGACAGTGGTCTGAGCAGGGCATTGAAGGAGTGGAGTTATTCCTAACAGAAGTGCTCTAGAAGGCTGCACCCTGACCAGCTGTACCATCTAGCCAGGACTGCTTCATGGGAGGTGGCACTTTACCAGAAGTGATAGGTCAGGTTTTAATAAAGCAGTGACTCAGATGACAGTGCCCTGTGATTCCCTCTGAGTCATCTACAGGCTTGCAGGCACAACTAATTCCACCATAACTGGATGCTGATAGAGGGAGGTCAGAGGAGAGAGAGTTAATTGTTTTCAGCACTACCATGCTTCTTCAAGAACTAGTCATATTTACCATTTCCAAGTTACTGAAATTCACATTTAAAAGAAAATGTAGCTCAAGTGTTGCTGTTTTGGCAAACAGCAAATGAATACAACATTGAAATCTTTTTTCAACCAACCTGCAATGCATGTTGCCTCAAGAAAAAAAAAGGAATTAACTTCAGCTTTTAAATATACTGACTAGCAGCTGCCACAATCAGATGTTTCTAATTTTGTCATTGCAGACTGTAAGCAGTGGTATTTTTGCAATCTAACAATCTAATTTGATACAATGGCAGCTAAGAATAGATTTTCAGAATGGTAAATATACCTGCATGTCTAATTTGTACGCAAAATTTTCACAGAAACCTATACATGTATAGTAAATAGGCATACAAATTAGAGTATAACTATATATTTATGTAATTCTGGCAAGCAGAATGTCGTAATTATATGAATATTTTTGTAGCAATCACTGTTGTTGCAAAAATCACAACATGAAATATATCAGAAACTCTCTCCTTTATTTCTTTTTCTCCATGATCAACTTGCTTTTCTTGTACTCCCATCTATCAGGATGAAAACATCCTCTTTGTTCAAAAGAGGTTGCTTATTCAATGTGTTCAGCTTTCTGTATATGTTGTGTGCATATGCAAATCTGAAGTTTCTTTTTCTGAAAAGTGGGTTATATGTTGTAAACTTATTAGGACCATTCAGGAAATAATTTCCATAAACCATGATGATTCTTACAGATTTCAAAACACAGAGAAGTTACTAAGGATAAGATTGCTGGTGCAAATATTTCGCCAATACTGAGTTCATATATGTTAATATAAGCTGTCAAATGAATTTAAAAGCTCACTTTGTCCATTTTTCCTTTTCAGAACTTTGTTGTCTTATTAATGAATTCAAAAGTTTCTACAATTTTAATTTCTATTTTTATAAAATAAACTCAACTGTACCAATCTAAATCCTTACATCTAGTTTCCACTTTCCATCTTTCATATTTTAATGTAACTTAATGTGTTTTAATGACTAAGTTAGGATAGATATAGATGCTAAGAATAGGAGACAGATGAATATAAAGAGCTTTCAGTCCCACTTTCATGCAGTATTATGTGAATAATGTTCCTTTAGCTTCTAATCTTTAGACATTATTTCAAATCAGCCCATTCTCATCATTCTTTTTTCAAATCTGAATGAAACAGTCAATTTGGCTTAAAAAATAACCAAAACACCTGAATAAGATGTCTTTGAAAAATGGTGATTTTATATCTGCAATCCTATAAAATAAATTAGGGGCTGTTATTTTTTGGGTTGTTTTATTTTTTCACTTGAGGATGATAGAAAGAGTGAAAATACAAATTATACTAAATGTCTTTCAAAGAAACCCTCCATTCTCCTTTCATCTGAACCCCAACAAAATATGCTGTGCGAAACTGAAGAGACAAAAACTAAAATGAAGAATAGAGCTTCTACATATTACATATTTCTATGCACCATTTCAGTTCTTTTCTCCTGGTTAAAAATTAATGTCCTGGTATTTGACTTTTACTGTCCATTGTCAATTTAATGCATGTTTCATAAGCAAGCCAGAACAGTACCTTCTAGTATACACACAAAGCAGGAGACACAGATTCAGTTTCTTTCTCTGTTGCTTTATCAAGGTCATACATCCTCATGAAATTGTCAGGCTGTAGGTTACTGTGCACAGGACAGAGAAGGAGCTTGGTAGTCTAAACAACTGGACCAAAGCAGAGAGCATATTTAAGAAATTGCCCTGCACCATTCCAGTTGCAAAGGGTAATTACAGCATGAATTTGAAGATGCCACATTTTATTTCATACTTTTAAAACATTAGATTCTTCCTCATGACTAAGCTGATGTGTTAAATGCTGCACCTCATCATTGTTACTAGCCATGCCTAAAACATTGCAAGACAAAGTAGAACTTTGTGTGTGGACTAAGTTACTGTGGGCCACAGTCTCAAACCCTTCTATTGGGGTCTGGCTGGAATAAAATTATGACAACAATTTTATTCAGAGTAGTCCATATAATGTTGTGTTTCATATTCGTGGCTTAAACAGTGTTGGTAACACAGAAGCGTTTTGCCTGTATAAAGAGCTCTCAAATTGCCAAATCTATCTCTCCTTCCTTGCCACAAAAGTTAACAGGCTGGGAGTCGACAAGAGGCTGTGAGGGAACACAGTTAACCCCAAGTGACTAAGAATATATTCCACACCATTTGACATGGTGCTCACCAATAAAATCTGACAAAAGGAGGAGAAAGGCGCAACATTCAGAGGTATGGCATCTATCTTCCGAAGTAATAGTTCCATGTGTTGAGGCCCTGCTTTCCAAGGCATGGCTGGATATCTGGCTAATGACGGGAAGCAGTGGATTAATTTCTCTTTTTGCTGCTTTGGTTGCAGCACTTACTTTTCTTATTTATCTGTCATTCTCTTTGTTCTTGAGGTTTTTCACCTTTGTCCTATTTTTCTCTCCATCTTCTAGGACAAGGGAGTGAGGAAGAGGCTGGGTGTATGTATGGATTCTGTCTGGGGCCAACCCACCAGAGTAGCAGGACCAGGCTGGGCTCATGTGCAGCTATTCCACACATGTTAAGATGCAGAAATATGTTCCAGCTAACTTTAGGTATGAATTTAATGACCTTAAATGCAGCAGCTAAATGAAGATTTTTACATTCTTTGGTTTGGACTTGAGATACAATTTGAACATCAAATTGCAACACTCAGAACTCACATTTCTTTTTGGAGGTAGTTTTAGCAGGGTGATTCTTGCACATTTGTCCTGGACGGTACAAGCCTCAGGGCATTTAACAGGGAAAGAGGGGACAGAACCACAGTGAGGGTGGTGAAACACTGGAACAGGTTACCTAGGGGGTAGGTAGATGCCCCATCTCTGTAAACATTCGAGCTTAGGTTGGACAAGGCTCTGAGCAACCAGATATATTTGAAGTTGTCCCCAGTCATTGAAGGGGGACCAACCTCTAAGGTTTCCTTCTAACGCAAACCCCTGTATGATTCTGTAAGGTCAGCCTTATGTTTTGGATGACTAAGCAGCGTCTATGAAGAAGAAAGAAAAAGTAGACCTATGTTCTTTGCTCAGTTTTCCTTCAACAGAGGTGGAAGGATTCAGTTCTGATTAATATTTGAACAAAATATAATAGCCACTGATTTGAAACATTGGTGGGGGGATGGAAACTTGGTAGAGTTATTTATTCAAGCTGATAAAAAAGAAAAAACTTCATGATAAAGATATAAAAACTAAAGGTGACATAGAAAGAGAAGCCTAGTAAAAAGAAAGGTAGCTTGCTTTATTCTGATTTTTGTTCCCTTGTTTACGTCTTTTCTCCCCTAATTTCTCTCTTTTTACTCTTATCTTTGAGCTAATTTTCCAAAAAATTCATTTATGTTTCATTTTATATCTTCTTTTTTTTTTTTAACTGGTTTAACAAGTCCACTCACTTGGCACTGGTTTTTGGTTGAATCCCATCATCAGAATCTGTACAAGCCACCCCTCTATGTGTTTTCTTATGGTGTTTTTTTTAATTTTTAAATATATATTCCTTTACTTTTATATGATGCAGTTTTATCTTGCAAAGCATTTTATAGCCCCGGGGATGGTCAAGACTAACTACAGTGAAAAGGCTCTCTGTCTCTTTCACATATTATTTTTATTTGTTTGGTTTTCTTGGTGATGAAATCTACCACAATTCCATGTTGAATACTGTAAGAACACAATCTGTGTTCCTGGAGCCTAACACAATTTTTATCAATTATAGGTATAAAAGGGCTCTATCACATTACCATTAATAGGTATACAGCTTATAGCTCTCAGAAGTAATTAAGTGATCACAAATCATACGTCTGCCCTTGTACATGTCCAAAGGTTAAGTAACTTTCATGATGTAATTGTGCCAGATTTCTTTTTCATTTTCTTTTATTTTGATTACAGTTCTCTACCAACTCCATGTTCCATCTTGGTAATGTACAGTCCTGCATTTGGACAACTGTACTGAACACTACAAATACGTATGTAAGGAACAGAATTTTCTTTTATTATTTAATTAAAAATTAGAAGCATCTTTTTAATAGTCTCTGTCTATTACAAGCAACTAGTCTTGTTTATACCTCTCTATAGGTAACCAATTTAGTATCATAATACATTTCAATCTGCTGCTTTTTCAGTTTTCGGTCAAGGGTGATAGAAAAGCAAGTCTTGAGATATACATATGAATAGGGTCTCTTTATCTTAACATACATATATGTCTAAGTTTTTTCATTCATATTTGCTAAATCATATAATGAAGTAATGCAGACCCTGGAAAGATTCTGGAAAGATTCTAGAGCAATATTGTATAAGTTATTAAAAGGTCAAGTGGAACTTTTTCCTCCTCTTCAGAAAACAGCAGTCTGGGAAGCTTGTGTCAAAAACTTTCTAAGATTTTCTAGTTCACATGTTGTTATGCTGTGAAAGTGGGGCCTGTGTACCATGTGAAGTGACAGCTGCTGTGTAAACTGTAATTGTTGTTTCTCAGAAACTAGCGGCTTTGGGTTTTTTTTTAACTCCCGCACTCTGTAAAACTCTTTCATATCAAACCAAATTAAATTTCAAATACTTAAGAAAAATAAATTTTGTCAGCTTTTTGAAACAATAAACTTTGAAATTTTTCCCTCTATGTAGACAACTAAAATTTTAACTACCAGGAAGGAAAATAATGATTTTTTTCTTCATTGTAAATTTTTGCTCTAAATACTCTGCATGAAAATTTTACACGAAATATAGTTCTAAAAAATTTATGGAGAAAGTTAAAGTTTCACATCATTCTAGTTCAAATCTATTTTGATTTTACCTATATTTTTTCAAGTTTCATTCCTTTATATTGCTTTCTTCATGGCAATATTTTTCCTATTTGTAGATGGAAAGTTATATGATTTAATTTTTTTTACGTTTTTCTTCAGAGATTGATAACTGTTATTTTAAATAAGTACCTCATTTTGTGCCTAATGTCTACTTGCTGTCAGAAAAAAAATAGAGGAGGTGCATCATATCCCAGTTCTGAGCTGGGAATTGACCACAAATGGAAAATGGCTATAAAGAGCTGTCTAATGGTAGGGAAACTTCTCAGCTGTATCTAAAAACTGGTGTGCTGTTTTTTGTGGGAAAATTATTCCTAGGTAAGGGTTAACTAGCTTTACAGACATGTCCTGGTTGTCTAAGTGGAGAAATGAACTTGCATATATCCTTTGGATCCTCCTGTTGATACCCAAATTCTTGCTGCTCTACTGCTCACCCAATGCTAATTCTTGTATCTCAGTAACAAAATGGTCTGCATACATGTTAATAAATGGATTAATATCTATACTCGACTCAATAACATTCAGTGAAAACTAAACAAAGCAAATCAGAGTGTTACATTAAATTAAAATTAGGTTCTATAAATTCCAAGCAATAAGATATCATTTCCATTAAAAATATTGTGTAATATGTTTATGTACATTTGTAATATCCAATATCTAGGGCAAAACTCTGGCTTGGTTTGCATGTCATACTTTCTATGACAGTATTGCTTGTCAACATCCATATGTTGAAGCAAAATATATCTACGAACATATAATGTTTTATCAGCCCATCAGATTTACACCACCTCTAAGAATATACCACAATCATGCTGGAGTTAGGAAAATGGCCTTTTACTTGATTTCATAGCTAGTTATCAAGACACTTTATTATTTAGATGCTAATACAGTAAATTCTTCTCATCTGTCTTATGTTACATGATTCTTTTCTTTCACAATCCAATTGCTAAATTTCTTCCCTGCCTTTCCACCCAGTCACATTTGCTGCTACACTACCCTCATTGTCTAATTTATCAGCATAAACTGGAGAACATTTAAAGATGCACACAATTATAGCTATCCCAAACTTTAGGTCAGCTTTACTTTTCCAGGAAATTAAAGTTTTGCACATGTGCCATTTTGAATAGAACCACAGTTACCAGCATCTTGGATAATACACTGTGAATTTAACTGAAAAGCTGTAGAGCTAAAATGACAAGCTGCTACAGCTGATAATCTTCACTACTCAAGATGCCTCATACCATCCATCAGCAGAACAAAGGTAAATGGGGTGTGCAATCAAAAAGAGAGGAAATACTGAGTTTCATCATGTTAGGGGAGAAATTGCAGCAAATAGTACACAGTACAATCCAAACCTTTTAGTCTTGTAATGGGTTAAACAACTTTTAGTACTTAGACATCATAAAAATTTCAGCAACAGTCTCGCAACATATTCTTTGTGGTATACTTGTCCAAGTAATAAAAATATTTTAAGCACTGTGGTGTCAAATCTGTTATGTATGGTTCCCTTTTATTCACCAATGTCCATTGAGAATGTAAACTTTTTAGCTGTTTCCAGAAAGTGCCTGAACAATTAACAGTGTTTGGAATGCAATTATGTTTGTGACATGGTCTCAGTGGAAAATCAGTTGTAATGGCTTTTAAGCAAAAAAAAAAAACAACTTCTAAAACTGGGAAGGGATATGCATGTGGGAGTAAATGATCTACCAAGTTCTTACTGGAAATGAAAACAGCAAGTCAGTTTATTTCTGTATTTGAGTTTTCTGGGGCTGTACTGATATGCACAGCCAAGAGGAGAGCTGTAACTTTTTGCAACTGGATTATGCTCGCAGCCTGAAAATGAATATATGTGGTAAAACTGAAGAAAAAGGAAGGCACAAGGTACCTTCTCAGAGTCTATCTCTTGCTAAACAGAAACATACCCTGTCAACCTTTAACAAAAGGACCATAGGAAAAGTTCACACTTCTGAGATGTAAAGAAGTTGAACAGCAGATAAGAAGAAGGCAGAAGTGCATGCCTTCATCTTCCTTACTCACCATTTCCACATTGACTAAGATAAATTACTAGGAACAAAAGATAAAGCAGGCTACCCTGGAGGGCACTGATACAGAAGTAACAAATACTGCACTGGGATCTCAAGACTAGATGAACCGATTACTGCTTCTAGAATAAAATTATCCTAAATTAGAAAGGGATAAATTCTCATCTGAGGGAAGTTATCTCAGTTTAAAGAGCGGATATCAGCACTTGCTTATCAATTACTTTTTGGACCTGGAAGATTATATATTCTGTTCCTGTATCCAAGATCTGACACAGCCCGAAGCTTTTGGTTTCACTTGGCCAAACCATCATGTTTTAGGGTATGTCTCCAGTCGAATGCCTTCAGTTCATGCATATGTACTAGCTGTGATGTACACTGTTCAGCACAGAACACAAAAAATTCTGCCTCAAAACATGGGTAAAAGTCCAAGATATGAGGTCTCCCAGAGGTAGAAGGAAACACTGTATTTAGTAATAACCAAACTTGTTCAGAGTTCTCTGGGGCAAACCTGCAGTCACTGCAATATAAATGTTCCTGAGGTTCATCATCCACAAATGGGCCAACAATATTGACAGAGAAGTGGGATATTCTTGGGGAGTTGCAAAGTTAGCCCGCACTTTGAATGTGCTTGCAAATGCTAAATGTTGTTATGATTCTCCTACAGGCATAATGAGGTATGAGGAATGATCGTCTTTCTCTGACAAAATGCAGTCTTTCATTGCCATCATTGTAAGTCAGCGTGTAAGTTGAAAAAGACAGACTTTGGGACCTGATGTTCAAAGATACAGAAAAGCTTGTTTGAAATTATCCCTCTATCATCCAAACAGTACTTTTCATCTATTTTTGTTTTGTAACATAGCCTCACCTTTCAAGAAATTTTCATTTGTCATCCTGCTCTAACTCAACAGTTAAAAAAACATCCCTGAAAGCACTTCTACCTGAAGGGATGCTGCTCTAATGAAAGTTGCACCAACTGTCACCACAGCAATTCCTCTACGACTGTAACACATTATAAAAATAATGGAAAAGAATCTACTGTCAAACACAACTAGCTCTCACATCTTGAATATCTGATGACATTTCCATGAAACAATGCAACTTCCTACTGGGAAATCAAAAGCGTAGTTGTACATTGCACACAGGCACCAGGATCCAGAGACACTGTCTCTTTACCATTCCGAACGTATTAGCAAGTCTGCTGCTCTCCAGAATGTTTTTTCTGTAAGACGTTCAGAAAAACAACCAAAAAAACCCCAAAACCACAGCTCACCAAGAATGTGTAAGAGTGTGTTAGAACCAACTTTCTCTTTCTTCATTGAACTCGTCTGTGTGGCTCTCTATTATTCACACAAAACAAGTAGTTTGATTTTTAAGTCCACCATGTTTAACCTCATTCCTCATTTAAGCTGGATAACCTGTGGGACTCCAAGTGAATGTGGCAACACTGTATGCTCTAACGTAGGGGTGTGGGGAATAAATTCCATTGTTTGCACAAGAATCAAACCAAGCAAATGGAACTGTTTATGCTGCACTTTTCTTTAAGCTGTAGCAGGTGCATAACTTGAGTCCTAACACAGCATCCATAATTAATGAGACTAGAATTGTCTTTCAATAGTGCCCTTTTGACATAACAACATTTTAATTGGAAAGCAGCAAAGAGAAGACCAGACCAGAATCACCTAGTTAGTGAAGCTGTATGAGGGACAAATTGACTAAGTCCTAATTTTCTGTCGAACAGACCTAATTTACATCCAGTTTAGATTTGGAGTTTAACACATATTTATGACTCTGCTATGCCATACTAGAAACAATTTTTGTAAACTATGGAAGATGCACACTTTTCCTTAAACATATGATGATGATAAACACTGCATTTTCTTCCAGCTTCCCAATAACTTTTCAATGAACCTTGCGGTTAAATGCAGAAAAAAATAAGGGTATGAACTACTACAAACAACAACAGAACAGAGAAAATACACTTTTCAATTTCTTTTTCAACCTGAGAAAGTTAAAGAGCTGCAAATTTATATCACTAAATGTGACAATTAGGCCAGAATTGAAACATGACTTTTAGAATCAATTATTGTTCTGTGAAGATGGAACTTTGGTTTTACTGTCTCCAAAAGCCTTTAATATACCCTCTACCAAGATTTTTCTTCAAAGTTAATAACCAAGGTGAAATATCAAAAACCAGATCCACACAGAAAAATTCACAGGCATAAAAATTTATGCTGCTTCTCTTGAAATGCTGCACCATGACAATTATATTCAAGGTAATCTTTAAAGAAATTTTGGGGGAGTTATCCTAGAGATGCTTTGAAATTCACAATAAGATAATTTTCTTATACATATGGATGCCCTTGTGAGCATCCATACTTCTTTGAAAAGTTAAATGGTATTTTAAATCGAGGCTGTTCAGTTTGTTCATTACTCAAAAACAAAAACAAAAGACCTGATTCCTTGCACGGAGTTAGATGACTTCCTAAATAAATTGCCAATGAGGGGAAAAAAGTTGGGTTTTATTTAAATTGTCTCATGTGTAAATGTCATATTTTATTATTTGATTTTTTAAAAATACAAGTATTTATCCTAGCAGAATCCAGGTCTGCACCTTAAAATCATGCAGACAGCTATGAAGTAAGCACTTATTTAGGATCCTGGCAATGCAACCAATCCACAAACTAAAATTGTAGTATGACTCAAAATAAATCCAACACTAAGTACCTCCTACATATGAACAGACTCCTATCCTACCTCTCAGATGTTTTACATTCCTAACCTTTCTTCCAGTTACTTATCAAATTCTCCATGTCCTGTTGCAACCTAATTTGTTAGAACACAGTTACTTTCTAAATTAAAAGTGCTACAATTTTACAGGAAAAAAAATTTTCTTTTTTTTACAAGAGATTTTATACAAATGGTATGGACATATGCTGTTCAAGATACTCTTGAATTTCAATTATATGGAACTTCAGAGACATGGGTAACACACTGGTAAAGAATGTTTAGCTATGACAGGATGTGGTATGAATTTGCCAAGGAAACAAACATTTACTTTTGCCTTTTCTTTTTGTTTATCATCTTCACTGCCAAGTGCAAAAAGAAGCATTATTACTGTAAAGCCATTACCTGAATGAAAAGAACTGTCACACTAACATTGTGACTCCAGTATCGTTCAAGGCTTACTTATTAGTCAAGAAAATTCTACTTTAATACAATATTTAGTGTGAGGTGGTGAGTACAAGTGGCTTAGGATACCTCCTTTCTGACTTGAAAAGCATTAATAATGGCACTTGATTTGTAATACTTTTTTGAAAGGCATCCAGTAAAGCAATGCTAAATAGTGAATAAATCAAAGTTAAATACTGCCAAATTCAGTATCTGAAATAGATGGAGTAAAATTCTTGAACCAAAACTCATTTATCTGGATGAAGATACCCAGCAGAGACAACACCTCTAAAAATTGTCCCCACTAGGAATGCCACACCAGACACAGTTGCTTCTTAGACTTCATATGGTATCCTAGAAAAAATGTAGAAATCCTGACGGTTTTTCATTAAGCTGCACACTCTGGATGTAGTCTAATACCATATTCATTACTAATGGTCGTGTACTGCTCATGGAGTCTCACAGACTTGACATCACAAAGAGGAGGTGAAAACCTGTATGAGGCAAACCCCCGCCGTGTACACAAACAAATTGGAGGTCACAACTTCAAAGCTCTCACATCAGTTCAAACACGGTTTCAACAGCCTCAGTCCCTCCAGAAACTTCCAACAAAAATATTTTAGCCCATATATGTAATTCTAAAACTGATATAAAACAAAGTGATGAATACTTTCTATCCAAAGTTACAAGATTTTGTATTCAAACTGAGTCCAAAACCAAGGAGTGATTCCATATCAATTTAAGCACCTTACAAGGAACTTTTGAGCACCAAAGCAGGAGAAACTGCCACTGTCTTAGTTTTAGAAGGCAGTGCTTTGTTTTTATATTTCCCTTTTTTCCTCTTGTATCCTTTACTCAGATGGCTGAAAATTCCCCGTTTCTCTGTCTTCTACAAATATTGTCTTCAGATTCTATTCCCTCCTTTAAGTTGAAATAGTTATCAGGCCATTCAGGAAATTCTCCCTCAAATAGTTCTGATAGGATTCTCTATTTTTCTTACATAATCTACCCCAGATAAAATATATTCATTTATACAGATAAAAGTCCTGGTTTCTAGATCTTCTCATGGTCTCTGTCTAGAATCAAGGTTAGCTCAGAGTGGTATATGAAGTGATAAACTGAGTTTGTTCCTCACTGCTTTCAATGTCAGTATCTGAAGCTAAGGTTTTTGAAGGAAGGCTTCAACAAGGAGGATTTAAAAACAATAAATAAATAAACTATTCTGGCAATGGGATAAATTCACTACAAAACAATCATAGACTTCTAGAATAGGCAACCTGTCACAGGTTTAAGAGGAAAAATAACAAAATCTAGGCTAGTACGAGGGTAAGTAAATTATGATTCATTTTGTGAAAGCATATACTAAATGGCCAATACTCCATTTACCTGCCTGTATATTTTTGTTTTCTTACCTCTAATCAGTATCCATAAATAATGCATTTACAACATTAAATGCCTCTTGAAATCTTTATTTTCAATATTTCTTAATGATTGTCACATTCTGCAGTTCAGTCAGTTCTGTCATAACCACAAAATACAGTACATCTCCTTTGTGTGCTCTACATCATTTTATGAATAATTTCTATTCTCCATCCACTCCAAAACCTCTCCTTCCCAAATTTTTTTCTCACTAATTTTTTGAATCCATTACACTTTTTTGTGCTCTGTCTTCAATTATAAACATTTTGTGACCGAAGTCTCTGTGAAATTTCATAACATAATAACTTACTGTGTGTTTCTGCATATATTAATCAGCGCTCCAACTAAAGAATATTAGTGATTTTGATATCTTCACAAGACTAGTCTAACACAGACAATTAAAAAAACATTTCCTAGAATTAATACACAGACTTTGAATGTTTAAATGCTGCTGTGACACTGCTGTACTAATGCATAGGAAACTAGTGACACAGGTGACACTGCTGTACTAATGCATAGGAAACTAGTGCAAGAAAAATTCTGCAGCATGGCATCTGTTGTTGCCAAACCTGAAAGATTAATCTGGAAAGCTACACAGCAGGAAAAGACAGATGTGAAAGTATAATCATCATTTTCTAAAAGACTACATAAATTTTCAAAAAATACCTTACTCTTTTTTAGGCTGAGACTAGGTTTTTTTTAAACTGACAACCTCAACATGTAAAGAAGATTGAATACAATGTTATCTTTTAAGCATAATGCTTTTAAAACATTTGTATCATTTAAAGATAATTATACCTGAAACAGGTGTGCAAGACTAATGGTTGGACTGAATCAGCGCAGTCTGGCCACCAGTATTTTTGTTAACTCTTTCAAGAAACATTGTAAGTATAATGTCAGAATTTAAAATTTTGCACACATCCTTTGCATAACTGTGAAATGTTATACAAGTAAAACAGCTCTATAACTTGCATAACTGGCATGGCTCAAAGGTGCATGTCTTGGTTTTGGCTGGAACAAAGTTAATTTTCTTCCTAGTAGTTGTTGCAGTGCTGTTGTTTGGATTCAGTATGAGAATAATGTTGACAACACACTGATGTTTTGGTTGTTGCTAAGTAGTGCTTACCCTAAGCCAAAGTCTTTGCAGGTGCACAAGAAGCCGAGAGGGATCACAGCCAGGACAGCTGACCCAAACTGGCCAAAGGGATATTTCCTACCATGGGATATCATGCCCAGTTTATAAACTGGGGGGCAGTTGGCTGAGAGCTGCTGATTGCTGTTGGGAGACAGGCGGTTTGAGTGGTGAGCCATCGTACATCATGTGGCTTTTCTCCTTGGCCTTCACTTTTCTCTCTCTTTTTAGTTATATCAGTTATTATTGTTGTTATCATTATAAGGACATTTATTCTTATTTTACTCTCATTATTTAATTGTCCTTATCTCAACTCTTTTCCTGATTCTCATTCCCATCCCCACTGGCGAGGGAGGTGGAGTGACTCAGTCGCTGTGTGGTATACTTAGGTGCTAACTTGAGTTAAACCACAACAGAAATGCACTAAAATGTAGAGATTCAAGTCATGTTTGCTACATAGAAGTGGTGTTCCTGTCTGTTTAACTTCAATATAAAGGAAAAATTAAGTATGAAAACATGTGACGGTTTGAAGAAATTTAGAATAAATGTTGTGAGATTCTTTCCTCATTGCAAAGTTTCAAGGTACTCTGCAGCATGGGCAAACTTAATGTGAATCTTATTTTTTTATCAATCCTTAATGAATTAGAAAACAAACCAAAAACAAACAAAAAGTTATGCAAAGCCAGGTCTTAACAACAATACATTATTCTCTTACAGATTGTTCTTTGAGGAAATGATCTTTCGATATAAATTTTACCTGTTACATGCACATTTGATTTCAAATCTAAATATAAAATCTCAGACCACAGAAAATGTAGAGTAAGTTGTACTACTTTGTAAGATCTTCCTTTTCAGCTGTACTCCTAAAAGAAGCTGATCTTCAGAAGCAAGTTGCTAGGAGTTCTTTGTTTAATAGATATTTTGGTATATTTTTACACTTTTTGTCCTTAACTTTCAGATCTCTCTCTGAAACGATGTTTCATTTCTTAATGTTCTGAGTTTGTAACTGATTTAGGACTATTTGTAGAGTCAGTTTGAATCTAAAATCTTGAAAATGTTTAGAAATACAGTATAGAATATTTGGTACACTCTAAGTTTATTTTGTGTATTCTTTACCTTTTGAACATTTAGATTTGAATATTCATTTTTAATGGGAAAAAAAATCCTGTCTTTTAATCTCTTGAATACCCTTTTTGTATTTTTGGAGAAGTTGTTTATCCTTTGGAAAATGGGACAGACTTCCAAAGCGCTCAGTTGTGCAGAAATATGTTTAGGATAGAAGAAGTTCAGCTGCCAGTTCAAAGAGCAACCAGAAAAACTCCTGTAGGTATGTTAGTAACAGGTGGCAAGAGTAACAGAAAAAACTCCTGTAAGTATGTTAGTACCAACATAAGGTGAAGGAAAATGTAGGTCTGCTGCTGCACAGGTCTGCTTAATTATGGACAGCGCAGTAAAGGTAGAAGTAATTACATTTTCTCTTTGCCTTGGTCTGCATGGGAAAGTTCAGGTCCCAGGTTTCTATGACAAGAAGAAGCAACAATGAAGTTAACAGCAAAACACTGTTTGAGTAGGACTCAGTTAAGATCCAGCTGTAGCAGTTGGACACATTCACATGAACAGGGTTTGGTGGGACGCATCTGAATTGGTCCACCATCTATCTTGTTCGAAAGGTCATTGAAAGCCTAAGTGACTGGAAGGTCAAATATTATACCCGTCTACAGAAATGCAAATTTGGGAAAATGCAGAGCTATCAGTCTCACTACATTTTTTTGGGGAAGTTGTGAAACAAGTGTTTATGGAAGTTTTTTCCAAGAATGTGAAAGACAAGAAGGAAAATGGTGGAGAAAACCCAGCTCAGATTTACCAAGGGTGAATTGTGCTTTACCAACATGATGCTTTCTGTGATGAAACCACTTATTCTATGGATGAAAGAAGAGTTACAGGTGCTCTGTACCTGGACATTAAAAAGGCACTTGACATGTTTGTCCCTGCTATTCCTGTAGACAAGTTGGTAAGATACAATTTAGACATACGGACTGTGAAAGGTGTCTCATCTCTAGAGATCAAAGGGCAATGTGACGTTAGTGGCTCAAAGTCAAACTGTTAGTGATCCTTGGAGTGGAGTTCCTTGAAAACTGATGCTGGGTCTCATAGTGCTATTTGTAAATACTTTAATGATAGGACTGAACCATCCCTGAGTTTGCAGATGACTTCAAAGTGGAAGGAGAGGTGATGACTGGAAAGGAAGAGGAACCATTTGTTCTGAGAAACCTTAAGAGGCTAAAAAATTGCACCAACAAGAATTGCATGAGTGTTAACAAAAATAAATAGGAATTGCACCTGGAAAGGAATAGGCTTAAGTAGCAGAATAGGCTGGGAACACACTGGCTGAGGTGTAGCTCTGCTGCAAAGCACTTGTGGGTTCTAGGGGACAGCAAACCTAATATGAGCTAGTAGTATAATATGGCGTAAAGAAGGCAAACAATGTCATGGACTGCATCAGGAAGTCCAGTCATC
Source organism: Loriotus luctuosus (assembly GCA_035582745.1). NCBI lineage: Eukaryota > Metazoa > Chordata > Aves > Passeriformes > Thraupidae > Loriotus > Loriotus luctuosus. Next base: position 33,642,115 of record JAWWEY010000130.1, on the reverse strand, counting down.
AGTGGATCAAGGCATGTGCTTATTCTACTCAGCACTTCATAGGCCAGCATAACATGATTAGAGGCTTGGAGGTTGCTGACAGGGGAGAGATAACTGGTCTTCCTGTGCCAGGTAGATTCAGAGAGAAATACTGTATTTACAAGGGTTTATACAATGACAGAAAAGGAAGTGGGCACAGGTTGCTCTAGGGGAATACCATGCAAATAAAAAAGAAAAAAAATCAATGTAAGAAGATTAATTAAGAATTAATTATATGAATAGCTTTCCCAGAGAAATGGTGGAATCTCCCTTGCCAAGAGTATGAAAGACTTGGAAGGACCGTGGACAACCTAATCTAGGGCTGTGCATTTGATAGAAGTTTGGGCCAGGTCACTTCTAGAGATTTTATGGGAGAAGATAAAAATAAAATCTCCAGGTCAGACTTGTCTATTATTCTGTGAAATAGGTGAATTTGTTTTTTGTTACTTCATGGAATGTGTTCCAGAGTGTCAGCAGTTATGACACATTCTGCCTGTCCTTGATTGAGCAGCCTGAACTCATTTGTGTTCAGGGTTACAGTGATAGCTCTAATGGTTACAGATTAATGGTCTGAGTATCCTGAATTTGGCTGAGCTGCAGGTACAGTGGAATTACTACTGATATGCATGCATATATTGTCAGCAAAGCATAAAATGTTTTACTATTATGTGGGCAAAAGAGTTTTGTAGTGACTGACATTGTTTTGTCTGTGATTTGTCAAGCATGTAGCTTTATGTGCAGAAAAATGTTAGTTGAAACCAAAGTAAAATTCATTAATCTATATGGCAACATTATTATGATCAATTTTAAATTATGCATTTATGTGTTTTTAAAAGGATTTTAAGGGTGTAAATTGGAAGTATATATCAACAGAATGATAGTCATGACTTACTACTGTGTTAACAAAGTTCAACTTGTGTTAGACTTGACACTATCTTTAAATAAATATATTTGTCTAATTGTGGTGGCTAGCAGCTGGCCTGGAGGCCTCACAGTTATAGATAACCCTAATTATATAACTTGACTAGTCTAGGCCGTTAGGAGCCAGTTTAGGCCAATGGGGATGCAGACAGCTGTTGGCCAATAAGCCTGGTGGCAACTAAATTCAGTCAGTCAGGGATAACTGTGTGGGCTTTTGAAAAATATGTAAAGGGAACTGCACTTAATAAAAGTTGTCATGTGAACCTCGAGTTTCGTGTCGTGTGTCCGTCTCTACTGCACCAAGTGGTGATCCCAACATGATCGGTAATAGCCAGGCCGTGAGGATAGTGATGGAGATGGAACCGCAGCGGAGGAGGGCAGCCAGAGAGAGCTGCCAGCAGCATCAAAGGTCCAGACCATGTAAACAGAGAAAGCCGCTGGGGACATGGGGACACAAGTTTCTACTGAAGAAAATGCTGTTGTACAGGTATGGACCCTCTTTTTATGTGAACAGGCGATAAGATATGTACACGAACAGGCTCTACAAACCTTGCTGTCATGTGCTATGGAGTGGACACAACTGATAAAGACTTTTTACGGCCCATTGTTTGGTGCTGGACACCTTAAAACAGATGAGAGCCACAGCTGAGGTGCCACAGGCACTGCCTGCCGGAGCATCCAGCAGCGGTGGAATGGCAGCAGGAGTGAATGCCATCTTAGGTGTGCAGGCAGAGAGGAAAGGCAAGAAGCTGTGGGGGAAGCTACTGTTATCCAAGCTCTGTGTCCCTGTGGTGCTGCCTTCTGTGCCGCTGAAGCTCTCCCTCAAGTGCCGCTATCAGCAACGTCTGCATTGGGCACGGTTTCGCCCACGCTGTGACTGCTCGACCGCTGCCATTGGCATCAAGCATGCAGGCACAGTGCCCAAGCTCACCTGTGATGTGGCCACTGGAACCATATGAGCCTTGTTTCACACCCCACGTCACTGTCTATCTGCTCAGCATGCCCCTGCCTGTGGTGGATTGGGCACCCCAGCCACCGCTTGGTACACCCACCTGCAGCTTTGGCGTGCAGGTGGAACCTGGAAATGAAGCGGCGCCGAGCGCTGGACGTGCTGCTACACGTGCCCAAACCCTGAAGTGCTGGCGGGAGGTTGCTGGCACCCAGAACCGTGGAATGCCGCATTCTGCCGTGTCCACAGTCAGGGCTTGGGAAGCCTAGAGAACACTGAGGCAGCCAGCACTGCTGTCAGTGCCCGAGGGGCTGGGGGACCCTGCCAGCTGCGGGCAGCCCCAGGGACCAGCAGAGTGGAGCCACATGCCACCAAGAGTCACCCTGGAGTGGAACCATGTGCCACCAAGAGCCACCCTGAGCAGGCAATGAGTCACATTGCCTAGCAA
>JAWWEY010000130.1:33616838-33635107 GCA_035582745.1 Loriotus luctuosus | reverse complement strand
GCTGCTGCTTTGCATTTTCCATTTCAATGACAGATATTTTGTCATAGAATCGTGACAGAATTGGTGTATTCTAGGAGAGAAAACAAAAGGAAAATACTGGTTTGCATTGCTTGTCAGCTGCAAAACCAACTTGGTTTTGTAGCTGACAAGCAATGCAAACCAGTATTTTCCTTAAATATTTTAAGCTTATTAAAATAAATCTGTCATTTAAACCAACCAAATACATGAAAAGCGTATAATTTTACTTTCCACAGTGGACTTGATCTTAACCTAAATGATTTGGGTTGTGTGGACCCTTTTGGGAATCTGCTACTCAAATATTGTGCGAGTCTTGAGCACCACCTAAGAAGTGCCTTACTGACATTTTATTTTACTGATCATGAAGTCAAACAACTCAGTCCATCTGTGCAGCATGTATTGTTTTTACTTCTTCAGAGTTCCTAAGATTCATAAGTTAATGAATTTTGTCTTTGCAAGTGACTTTAAAAGGTTAAAGACTGTCTCATGTGTCACATGAGTAAGTAAATAGTGAAGGAATAAGTACTTCAGATTTCTATTCTAAACTCATTTACATTCTACAGGATGAAAAATGGGAAAGTCACAAACTAACACTTCAGAAATATGTGATGATAGGCCAGCCCCAAAATACATCTATTTTTGTAAGTAAGTGTACATTCAACCCAAAATATAAAGACTTTAAAAGAAAATGCCCTTATTTTCAAGAAAGATGCTAAACTTTCTTATGTTTATATCTTGTTTTCAATGCAACTTTCTGGCATAAAATATAGGTTGCCTTTACAATCTTTTCTGCACTTGTTTTATGCGAAGAAAAACCCAGTAAAGTAAGCCTTCCTGACCAGCTAAAGTTGTAACATCTTAATTTTCCTCCAACAAGGAAGCTGAAAGAAACTACTGTCATGGTTTAAGCCCAGCCAGTAGTCAAGCCCCACATAGTTGCTCACTCACTCCCCAGCCAGAAGAATTGGGGAGAGAACTGGAAGGGTAAAAGCCAGAAAACTCATGGGTTGAGAGAAAGACAGTTTTATAGGGAAAGCAAAGGCAGCACACAAAAACAAAGTAAAACAAAGAATTCATTCTCTGCTTCCCATGGGTAGTAAGGTGTTCAGCCATCTCCAGGATAGCAGGGTCCCACCACAAGCAGTAGTGAGTTGGGAAGGCAAATGTCCCCCTCTTCCTTCTTCTTTCCCCCATTTTACATACTGAACTTGATGGTTGGAAATACCCCCTTGCTCAGTTTGGGTCACTTGTCCCAGCTGTGTCTCCTCCCATCCTCCCATGTACCCCTGACAGAACAAAAAGCAGAAAAAGACTTGGCTCTGTGAAAGTCCTGATCAAAAGAAACAAAATCCTCTCTATATTATCATCCCTGTGTTAGCACAAATACAAAACACTGCCCATACAAGCCACTGTGCGCTGTGAAGAAAATTAACTCTACCCCAACTGAAAACAGTTTAGAAAACAATGGCCCATGTTCTATCTAAGTAAGAGTTTTAAACAAAAATTAAGGCATATTAGAAGAAAATAATGTATTTCGGTGGTGTTATTACAATCATACTTAATTGTTTTTAAGTTACAATACAATGCAGATGCTGGTACTCTTTGGAGATTAAGATAATTTTTTTAAGATGGTGATGATATTAATAAAAAGAATGAGCACTGAAGACATTAAATTTATTATTTAAAATGGAAGACAAAAAGCTACAATGATATATGGTGTCAGCCCTTCCATCAGGACATTATGTTCCTGTAAATACATGATTCCCAGGTTGCTTAATGAAAAGCATCAGGTGAGTATTTGCTGAAAATTCTAATTAAGTTTATACAATGACCAAGAAACAGTACAAGAACTTATAACGCCACAATTACAATTTCTCATGGAAAGTGTCTACAACAAGCTAAAGAGTAAGCTGTATAAAACAGATGAACAGGAAAATATGAGCTACATTTGAAAAATAAATGTGCAGAGTACTGGCAGTAATTTGATTCTGATTATTATAGCTGATAAACCAAATAAGAACTTGCTGTTGAATTTCTTTCATTCTTTAGACAATGTATTTTGGAAAAACTGATACCTGAATAGATATAATGATCTTTGCTTTAATATGCCCTCTATTAAAAAGCCTCTTATTTCTCTTCCAAAGACCTTAGAGGTCATACAAGGAAAATATTTTACTGTGATGTGGGTGGGGGGTGGAGAAAACACAAACAAAACAAGAACAAACAACAAAACAAAACAGAAAAAAAAAAAAAACACAAAAACACTCCCAGTGGTTTAGGGAGTTTAATAAGCTTTTATAAACTTAAGCCTCATTTATACAAGAGCTGCAGGAGCAATGAAAGGGCTGAAGGACAAAGAGACCACTATGTTGTTTCCTACACTGGAAATTGGAATTGCATTGGAATGGCAGTTGGATTCTTATATCATGTCCTTTAGGTGTTTTTCGACTTCAAACCTGCCTCTTCAAGTCAAATATATTAGATTTCACAGAGCTTCTGGGTAAAGACATTTTTTCTTTGTCACCTACTAAAAATTTTCATTCTTTTCATAAAATCAAGCATACAAATAAGCTTCTTCCTGTGATTCTACACTCAGAATATAAGCAGCACTCCAGATTTATGTGCAGCACATGAAGAACATCACAGGCATTGAGTCTTCTTTACGTCGTATGTACTGTGACTGAAGCCTGATGGACTCTGATCAAGTTTGCCATGTTTCGTGCTGCAGGAAGGACTCTCAAAGATCACAAACCACCCCCCAACACACAATCCCACTCACTGCAACTAGGTTCAAAATCAGGATCTTTTATGTGGTCCCCAAATAACATCACTATTGACCACAATAAATTAACACTTGTTAAGTGACCTGAGAAGAACAGCTCAGTAGCTAACTGAGTTAACAGGGAGTACTTTGACGTTTCTTTGGTTATTGGCAGAATTTGTAAAAAAATGAATATAATTTTTTTCCCCATTAATAAGTAATGAATAAGGAAGAGGGAAATTAAGGGAAGATCTCCGAGGAAACTTTCAGCAACACAAAACAGGGATCACAGCAGACATTGCTGGAGTATCAGACAGGGTGTGAATGAACATGCCAATGCATGAAAATTCAAAATGCAGTGTTATCATGATACAAGCTGAAGATCATTAGCAGATGGTATATCTAATTAACACAGCAGAACAAGACAGAAGTGTTGAAATGGGGCTTTTTAGCACTGTCAGAAATTTTCTAACAGTAAATATTCTCCCTTGTTCCCCAGAAGAGACTGACACTCAATTCTCAAATGTAAGTATAGTGAAAACTATAAAAATACAAAAATCTGCTTTGCAAAGTAGCTAGGACATTAACAGATCATTACTCTAAATTACAAATAAATTTTAAAAACCTCAAAACTGAGGGCTACAAAAAAGCCTTTTCCTTCCTCCAGCTTAAGCAAGTCCACCTGCAGAAACTTGGAGGGGTATTTTTAAGAAGTACATTCTACATGCCATGCACAATGTAAATGTCAACCCAGTACCTTGAATTTCATTTAGAAACTCTCAAATAGGTTTTGAAGGTCACGAAAGCCTAGTATTTTGTACTTCAGAATGGGTTTTTGGCTTAAAACTAGGACAGAGGAGTCACTGACTGTGAGGGTTTCAGCTGCAACCCAAATTTGCTTTCTCTTTACTAGTAATAGAAGAGGAGCAACACTGCTTGGTGTGCCAGCTGTTTGAGAAGAAACACGACAGATTTTTTTGTTAACATTTCGAAAGTCAGTGTGAAAAAGGGAAAAAAATCTCTCAAAGTATAACTGCCTTTTAATCAAAATCAGTGCAATTTTGAAGCATAGTATACATACAATTAGGTGATAAAAGTACTTTTTCTAAAAACTCAGGATGCATTTGCAGTCTGTGTTCTTACGAATATGACAAGCATAAAAATAATATTGTAATGTTAAATACTATTAAAAAAGGATTCTTGCTGACGTGGTTAAATAAGTCAGACAAAGAAAGTAGGAAACAAGGAAAAGGACAGCAATATATTTGTGTGTCTGAAGAACAGCAACAAAGGTGGTGGAGCATTTGGAGCATGAGTCTTATGATGAGTGGCAGAGGGAGCTGGGGTTGTTTAACCTGGAGAAAAGGAGACTCAAGGGAATCCTTATTGCTATGTACAACTGCTTGAAAGGAGATTGCAGTGAAGTGGGGCCAGTCTCTTCTCCTGAGTAACAAGGGATGGGATGAGATTAAATGATTCATTTTGCGCCAGGGGAGGTTTAGGTTGGATACTTGCAAAAATTTCTTCACCAAAATAGTTATCAAGCAGTACAACACTCTGCCAGGGAAACGTTGGAATTACCATCCCTGCAAGCAATTGAAAGATATGCAGATGTTGCATTTGGGACACAGTTAAGGATGAACTTGGCAGTGTTGGGTTAATGGTTGGACTCATAAGGTTTTTTTTCCAACCTAAATGATGCCATGAATCTGTGACACACTTTGCATAAAAGAGTCATGGCAAGCTTCAAAGTTTCTTGGGAACAACCAGAGTCTGTATATTATTCACATTTTTGAGAAATTAACTCTCTAAAAAACATGAATGTGACCATTATAATAATTGAGATATATTTTTCAAACAGCATATTTAGTCATGAAATGAAATTTGTTTGCTCAGGATAGAAAAGACAGCTGACATTCAAATGACTTTTTTTTGGTATTAGAATTGCATTTTGTTAGTACTAGAATTGCACTAAACACTAAAGGTTTTTTATCAAATATGGGTTTGTATAAAAATGAAGAGCTGAATTTATAAAAGTTTGAAAACCTTTGAGTGTGAAACATTGGCTTATCCCATTACAAATTCAGCAGTTGCCTGCTCTGAAACTGAGATCCTGATTAAAATATTTCAAAGTTCAAAGGGATTCTGTCCTTAAGTTTTTTTCACACAACCTCTCACATGTTGAGGACATTCTCTTGCTTAATTAGACTTGATATAAAATCCCAGCAAACTATTTCTTACATTTTTTTCCTATTCTCATCCTCTCCAGATCATGATGCAAAACCTCAGTGAAAGAATGGCAGTAAGGAAAATATTCTAAGTCTTCAGAGGAAGTAATCTGTCCAAGAGTTACAAGATTGAATCTTTTAAACTAAATGAGAGTTCTTCTCTTTCTGCATCCAAGACTTCTGTGTGTGATTTGAAACCATTATCAAATTCTGCATCCACAACTACCACTTAAGTTGTACCAAAGTGTGCATAGATTAACATTTTTACTTTCGTTTTCTCTCACCAGCGTAAAATCAGAGGTTAGTTGGCTGAAGTCAGGCTAAGTTAAATCACTGAGCACAAATATAAATTGAGAACCAGGCCACTGCTATTTGAAGACAGATAAAGTCACATAGTATCAATTTTTCTACAGAAATCATTGTTCCTGCAGGGCCAAATGACCAAGAATCTCATTAATTCCCAAGAAAAAGGAGTCAGTTACCATGGTAACTCAGCTAGCACTGGCTTTTTTCTCAAAGAAATTAATTTTTTCAAAACTATTATAAATAGCTCTGCGAATGAAAGAAGAGGATTGGCAAAAGTGGGGTCAAACCTGAAAGCATCAGAGTCCAAGATTTTAAGAAAATGAAGATATTGCAAGATAATGTGACTGGTTTACAGAAAAGGAAGAAAATCCTGGAATACTATTGGAGAAATAATACATAGCCAGCAAACAGAAATTGCATACAAGATGTTAAATCTGATTAAATATGTCAATGGAGGGTGAGGGGAGAAGCTCATTCAGGGCAAAATAAACTCCATTTTTAACTCAACAGAGAGCAGGATAATATATCTGTGAGACAGCTATCATTTCACTTGACATTTCTCATCTGACTGCACCCTTCTTATGCATGGTAGAACATGTGTTTAAGACCTCTAAATGCATTTCTCTGGGAGCCATGCCCTGTGAAAAGCAAAGAACAGCTGGACTGTGAGCCAGATTAAGATCTGGCTTAATATTTTGCCCATAATTGGGACTAATTCCTTAGTGGATTAAAAGTTAACCTGAAAGTTCCCCTCCTGTATCCTATGTTACACTTTAGGATAAGGAAAATTAATCCAACTGAAAAGTGAGGTAGGACACTATGAAATCCAGAAGAACAGGGTGCTTTCTGAACACTGTATAAGTGATAGCGTGTCCTCATTTCATTTTTCTTTCTCATGCTTCATTTTTGGAATAGAACTACATTATTTTCACATTTACCCTGGTGAATTGCACCCTGCTGCAATTGAATGAAAATTAATTTGGGCTGGTACAATGCTAGGCAAAAGATCATGCATTGGGTTTTATGCACAGACGAGAGGCTTTTCTAGCTCCTCCAAAATCAGAACCAGTCAGTGAAGTGAGCCTGTATGGCATGATAAGGTCATTTCAATGCTCAGCTACAGTCTTTGCCTCTGCCATGTTTCTGGTAATGCTTAGACTTTGTCATCTATTCAGAAAAAGAAAATAAACAAAAAGGAAATAAACACATTACTGACAGCTAAAGTTAATGGATTTGTGAGGATAAAACCACCTAAACCTCCACAACAGTCAAAAGTTTGAATATGACTTGTGCCACTAAAATGCTGTGTAATTAGTAGCAAGAGTATTGAAAAGGAACCTTCATTTTTTCACATTTCCTGTAGCAGTTCTTTTGCACAAAAAATTCAGAACATTTTAAATAAGAGAAGGTGTCAACTGAACTTGCAAATAAAGAAATGTGAGGAAGGTATACACAGGCCTAGAATTTTTTTCAGTAGCAATTAAGTTGGAGAAATATGCATCAATATGTTTTGATAATGTGGATAAATGCCTGGTATTACACTTTGTGAATTAAAAAGAAACTTAAATGAAGTCAATAAACCATAAAAGTAAAAGAACCATTAAAAATATATTTGAGAAACAAGCTCAACAAATAAATCTGTCATCAATAACTTGATAAGCTTGACGATGAGGAGAAGTTAGTCCATTGCATTAATTAATTAATTCTAAGAAAACCGTGTAGATACTTGGTACAAGCAAATTCCATGTGAAATTCTGGTGAATTTATGTTTATCCAGTGAAATTATGAAAAGCTGGTTCATAAATGTCCCAGACGAAAAAAAAAAGTAAACATGTAGATTCTCCACAGTTTCTGTACAAAAGCATGCTCCAACTCCCACATAGATCACCAAGGCCTTCCTGGGATTCTCTTCATTTTAAATCGGTTCCTTTAGATCTCTTCCTGTCTTCTTACCTGGCTCTAGGTGGAACACACTGAAAAATAAGAAAAATAAAACTCCATTCCTCACATGATGCTTATGATGAAAATTTGCCCTAGTATACCTGTGCTACTATCTATTTCTCTTTTCATGCCACAGTTTACAGTTTTGACTCAGAAATTACTCTTTTGGTTGATACTGAAATGTCTCATTTGCCTTCCTGCTCAAATAATACTTGGGAAGAGGCATGCGCTACCTTCTGCATTCAAAAAAATTTTGAAATGGTCAACATTTTAGCTGCAATTGCTCTCAAGGTGATTTAAATAGTGGGAAAGGCAGAACTCAAATTTCATAAGGTGCATGGTTAAACTAGGTAATCAGCTCTTACAAGGCATATGAAGTCTGCTACTCCTGGAATCAAACATTTTCTAATCTCCAAAGAGTATTGTTCTGCTATTAATTTTACATGTCGTTGCATGAAAGGGTGAGTTAAATAGTACAATTCTTGTAAGATATAAAAATAAATCATTGCTTGCCAACATGCATAATACAGATACTGAGAACTATGCTGTCATTAGTTTTCTACTACCACTTCAATGTTGCAAAGAAAAGTACTGAGCACATAGACAGAAGTCAGGAAGTTCCCACAGAAATGCTTTGTGTTCCAGTTTAGTAATTCTCTATTTCTTCTTGCACATCCATTAAACTAATTCCTAAATACTTAACTTCTTGCTCTTTTTGAAAAAAATGCATAATTTTTGCTCAGCCTGAGAAATTCTAGTACAATACATACGTGAAATAACACATTCTCCATGGGTGCTATATTAAACACATGAACAACACTTTTATGCATAATGGACCCTGAAAGAGGCAAAAGCCTCTTGCCCAGTCACTTACTGTTGAAAAGGACTACAATAAAAAACATACAGTTTATATTTATGACATATTTCATCAGAGTAGAAAAAAAAAGAAAGTATTCTTGAAAATTTTAGCAGGAAACAAATTGCAATTTTATGCCTGGCTTTTGGTAACCATAAGATGGATCAGTAGCAAATGTAAATTACTTTCACTATTCATAATAAGCTTTCTCGAAAATATAAAGGCCCTAACTTAGAGATAAACCTGTCAATTTGGCTAAAAATTCTCCAAGAATTTTTAGTGAATACTGTACACACACGGAAATTTAAGTGACTTTTCATCATCTAAATGCTGAGGAATATTCCCACAGAAGCAGAGAGTCTTGTAGAAAAGTTACAGGCACAGAGCTGGAAACACAGTGGTACTCAGACAGTAGGCTGGACAAGACAAGACTTCAGGTTTAATAATAGCCAAAATATTGTAAAATGCTGGTAGCTAAACACAGAAAAACTGCCATGTCTCACTTGTCTCACTTTGCATGTAGGAAGTAAGAAAAATAAACACCTACTGGAGAAACCAGTATTTTTACGTAGTCTCTGAGCTCTGTGAGGAAGAAGACAGCAAAATGGAATAGGATGTTGTCATGTGAAATAGAGAGATTTCCTCTACCCTTAGTATTTAATTTGTCTGTTAGCACCACATAGGAAAGCCGAGGTCCTGGCGCCCAGTGCCCAACCCGTCTGTCTGCAGTCTGTAGGGAAACTCTTCACTGGGCAGTCCTGCTGGATTTGAGGGTAGTGCAGCTGACTTAGAGACACCCACCAAGAGGAAAAGGGAGACTCCTCATTGGGTCTTCTCACTTTATGAACACTCAATGGGTCTTCCTCTTTATTTGGATATGCCACCTGCAGCCAGAGAATGCTATCACCAATGACTCGCACCAACAGTTTGCAGAATAACGCTCTTTATTAACAGCATATTGTGACAAGTTAAGGTTCAAGGATGGACTAACTGCAAAAATATATTCAAAGCAAGATACAGACAAGCTCTAATCCCCAGTGAAAGCCCCCGGCACACCCATAATATGATTCTTACCCTGTAAACATCTCTTTGGAAGAGAAGACAGGTTCAGCCTGATCCTATTAGTTATAATGGACTCTTTCCTAACTTTCCCCCCATTATTCTTCCTTTTATACTGTTCCTTTATGTTTAAATGGAGCTTGAGTGGTTCTAGTCATGCATACCTTTGCTACTGATTGGTTTAAAATTGTCCCTCTTCATTTTTAAAGACACAGTCCAAAAAAAGTACAGAGCACATGCCCAGTGAGGGATGGTTGTATCTTGGAAGTTGGTAACTTGGTGAGGTTGTTGGCTCAGCAGCAGGACATCTTCTCCTATCTCCCCTTGCTGTGCAGATTCTCAATCACAAAGTGCCATCAAGTTCCTCTCCCTGCAAGGATTACAACAGAGTCTGTATGCAGTGTCTCCACACCACTCTGTCCTCCATTCCATCCCCTTTAGCAGGTTGCAGATTGAAGTTGCAGGGAATCATCATGGAACAGGTTTCAGACAGGCCAACCACATTCCATCCAGAGAGTAGCAATTGTATTTTATACTGTACTCTTTAAGGATGTGAATATAATTTCTCAGTTTCCTCTGATTTTACCTCCAGTCATCTTTCTACTGATATCAACAGAGAATGACAATTGAAAGATCAGAAAGTATATTTTTACACAAAGGAAAAAAATTGAAATGAAGACAATATGGCATTCCTTTCTTCTGCTTTATTCTCACCTTAGCCTATCATCAATCTTTCCTTGTTTCTCCACTACCTTCATCAGTTTTCCACCATCTCCCCTTGAAGGAGCTTCTCTAATCTTCATTCTGATTTAAATCTAGCTATAAAGCAAGTTTTGTAGCCTATGCATGTACATATGTATAAAATATGTTGGGTTTTCTATTTCCCCTGCGTTGAATATTTAATGCACTAAAGAAACCCACAAAACAAATTTTGCTTTCATTTGTTTAAAATTTTATTTCAAATTCCGTTACAGTACCATGTGATATGGATTCATATACATTCTTCTAAAAGAATCTCTTGAGGCTTCAATGCCTTTCTGATGTCCTGTGCATTTGCATGTATAACTTTATTCACCTACACGTTTATGTAGTCAGTAATTTACTAATCACATTTTTAAAAGTTGACCACACTGTTGGCACTGAAAACAATGTGGGATTGTTTCAATACTTGGAATCTAACCCTGCATATTTCAGATACATAAATAATTTTATGAGTCTGGTAGAAGTATTTGTGTAACAGGTCCAGTAAATCTGAGAGCACTTATAATCTCCATGAAGTGTAAGTGAGCTGTTACTGGCATGAAAGGGCAGAACAGTTGCTTCAGCAGAAATGCCAGGAGTTTATTTTGAAGGCTGCAGTCACTGCTCTCTTTTTGTGTATGTTTGGAGTTGTTTTTTGTTGGGTTTTTTTGACCATGCTCCATTAGAAAATGAAGTGTAATCACAACAGTATTGTTAACAAGAGACTTTGTCCATGCAAGACAAGTGACTTGAGTTGCTACCCTCACAAATACAAGGGTGATCACCTGGACTGATTCCATGCTTAGGCAGTCAAGGCTTATGGAGCTAAAAATTGACTGTTTTGAATTTGTAGCTCTGTTTATTCTTACATCTGAAAACCAAAATAAACACCTGGATTCCTTAATCATCTCCTCAAGAATCCTAGTTTGCAGTTCTATAAGTTGTTTGTCAGCATTAGATGCTGAGATTGGTATCCAATAGATATGATGATACATTTTCGATTTTTTTAATGTATATTTTCTTCCCACCTTTCATGAATTTATTGTGCATAGGCTGATCTATACATAAGCATTTCTTGGGGATTTTTTTATTCTATTCAAAATATGAAAAGGAGTACAAGCATTTGTTCTTCCTTGCATATCTTTGCAAAATGTATTACACCTTATGAATTACACAGTTATAAAATTTAAAAGTTGAAGACATTGAGAATAAAAACTAACCCATAATCAAGCAGATGTACAAAAGCTTTGGTACTTATTTCCTTTCCCAAGCAAAGGAGTCCATCAGCAATATGCAGTGTTAGAGTGGTACAGGAGGACAAGATTACCCCAGGAAAATCTCACTGCAAAATGCATTATCTGAAGGATATAGATTAAGTCAAAGAAAGGCATGAAATCACCCTATTTGCACTTCCACTTGGGACACAAAACAGGCCGTTCTTCCAAAGATTTGGATGAATTACACTGCACTGCTTTTTCCAGACACAGTATCACCTCCTTATTTAAAAAGATTATGTGTTTGTCTTACATCATACAATCTTTTACAAGCAGACATTTTTATTTCAAGTCTTTAACAGAAAATACTCCATCTTCCTTTAACTTTTTCACCCCTAAAACTCACTTTAGGATGGTTGAATTAACTGCTGTTATCTGTCTTATTTCTCAGTCTTCTCAAAGTCACCCTCAGCTCTACCATTCCAATCAAATTTTCTCAGAAAATTCACACTTCATTTTAAGGACAAGATCACCTAATCAATATTAAGTACTACATTTTTCACAGACCAAAGAGAGAGAGACCAGACTGACACTCTCAGATCATTTTTACTATACCTGAAGTCTAGAAAACCAAGTTCCACTGCAAAAGCCAAATTTAGGATGTTTAAGAAAGCACAGCCTGGTCGAATTCAGCAGGTATTTTACCAAGCTTAGGTTTGTAGTGATCAGCTCCGTACTTTTAAGTATCCTATAAGAAAAAAAAAAAAGGATTTTTTTTCCAGTGAATTATTTGTCTCTTTTGTAACACCTAATTTAAAATCTTGTAGAGTGTAGCACAAAGAGAAAAGAGAAAGACATATCCCAGTGTGGAATCTTCCAAAAGAGGTTGCTAAAATTCAATTAATCAGTTCTTCAGAAAGTGTGTTCAGAGCTCTTCCTACACCCAGGGCCCATCCCGGATCGGAGTTCAAAGTTTCCCACAGGTAAAATCTCCAAGTTAGAGTCAGCAGCAGACATGAACTGGGGGAAGAATCTCACTCTGTATTTTTTGAAGGAGTTTGAAGACCCTTGTCTGGTGAATGTAAGAGAAGAATGGAATGCTGCCGCAGTGATCACAGCAGAACTCTTGACTAAATAGAAAGCTGTCGGGCAGGGGAAGGAGGTCACAATTTTTGTTCCATCTGCAACATTTTCACAGACCTTTCAAGAGAAGGTATTGTAACTGAGACATTGTATCTAGAACTCTCTTCACAAAAGCATAAACTGCAACAAATTTAAAAGATGAGAAGAGGGAGGTGAACAGTTAATGGACCATGCAAGATCTGCTCTCTGTAACATTCAGTTCAACAAGAGCATTGCCATATTGAGCCTGATGAATCTGACAGCAGCATTTGTCTTAGCAAACATTCCTCTTAATACCCTGGATCATCCAGACATGACAAAGCACACACAGACTATAATTTAAAGAATATTGGCGTAATCTGTGTGGCTCACTAGCTGAGAAAAATTCAACCTGCCTGTCGTTTCTGAAGCAGAAAAAAAAAGTAATAAAAAAATGAAGATAGAGCATCTGTGTCCTGCAATCACAAGATTACTAAGGTAGGGACTGAGACCCTGTGCTTTGAGCACTGCTCTGTTAGAAGAACGACAACAGCTTGGGAACATGCTCGCTGAAACCCACTACAATAGGCAGTGTGGTCTTTGAAAACAATAACTTCAGGAAATCCCATAACTCGAGGGCTGGTAGGCAGATCTATATAAGGAATACAGAAAAGGGAAACCATCAATAATCCCAATCATCAATACTGTCACATGAAGAACTAACCTGTACCTTTCTAAGAACATAATAAGGCTTGTTTACAACTTTCTGGGGAAAAAAAATCCACTGTTAGAGATGCTTTTAAGGGGGAAAAAAAATCACAGGTATACTTAGACTAGTAAATCAGATCTCCATCCGATCTCTAGCAGTTCATAAATACCATCAGCAGTACTTTGCTCCCCCATGAGGAAAGCAAATAGTTTATTGCAATGCCAAGTACAATGATTATGCCAATAATAAAGCCTAAAACTATCTCCAGATCTATTGTCCTAAAATCTTCTGCTAGACCCTAGGGTTATTCACCTAAAAGTCTCTATAATTGCCAAAGATATTGTCTCTGGAAGTTTTTTTTCTTTTTGCCAGAGTCATCTTTTCAAATTATTTCTCTTTTGCCAAAGTAGAAATTTAAATACAATAAAAATATGGGAATAAAACAAATACACAAATAATATATTCTGGACTGTATAAAAAATCCCCAAGTAATAGTGTATTTTTCCTCATTTACATATTATACTAAGCTTTGGTGGATTAAAGTGTATTCCCACTTAGATCCTGGCAGTGCAGATCTGAATGAAATACCACATTCATTTGGCAAGCAGATGCTAGGGGGATGGTCTCACCACAGTTCATAATTCACTGTATGTCTAAATATTTTGAGTAACCAGTGTTTTATTACAGTATAAACCAGTAACAGCTCTTGTGACAAGAGCCTTGACTTAAAATCATATCAGAGCAAGTAGATAAGAAAGCCCAAGGAAAGCTAACCAAGGTATTTTTTTTTTAATTTCTATTTTTTGGTAGGGTAAAGGTTTTGTTTTTTCATTTTCCTCATCATGTGTTTCAAATGGAACCAATGACTTGGAAAGTCAGCTGGAATTTAGACATTGTGCAGCCCCCATATAGTTCTGGCTCCACTTAACAGTTGACCTTTGCACTTTCATCAGTATCAGTGCACTGCATGTGTGTATCTCTGAATAGTGTCTCTGAGGGACATTCATTAATAATGTGCAAATATATTTTGACAAAATGAAAAAACCATTAAGAAGTACATGTGTTGACAATTATAAACAGGTTGAACTGAACTGCAGCTTTAATAGAAATAAATTTAACTGTGGCTGGATTTGACATCCTACAATTTTGAGACACAAAATTTAGCCAGAACTCATAGTCTTTGACATGTTCCAATAAAGAAGTTAAACAGTTTCATTTCATTTACAGTCTCAAATAACTGAAGATTTATGTAACGTTCATGACAAGTTTTTAAATCTTTAAAACAGCTCCATAATCTCTCCATTGATAACCAGCCATGGAACACTGTTCTGAAACAGGTGACACTAAGAGCAGTCAGGCTTTCCAAACCTCTCCAATTGGCAGGTGCCACGATCCAGCATTCCCCCCTGTCCAGCTCTGGTGACTTGTTGAGCAGAGTGCAATTCATTTCATATTTGAAATACACCACAGGAGAAGGACTTTCTGGGCGAAATGATGCAGTCTGAGGCACAGACTAATATGTGAGTCAAAAGGGATGCAGGCTACATTGCTGTTGTTAAAGCCAAACTCTGAGACAAAAAGAGAAGACACACATGTCTGAAACAGGATGATAGATCACTCTGATTTTCAGCTCAGCTATGATTTCATTACATCACTTTTAATCAATTTGGAAAGGTGTGGCAGCCATTTAAGGTTGATGGGAGCAGAGATATTAATAGAAAGGCTTGTATCTGGGCAAGTGTCTTTATATAATCCTGTAAATAGCGTCTATGCTGCAAAACACCCTTCCCTTAATTTATACACTCACTTCTGTTATATCACTGCGTCAAACGCTGCAGTATGCCCCAAAGCTCCACAGAATCATCCTACAGAAGGAAAAGGAATCCAACAAAAAACATTCTGCACTCTCTATTTACTACACAGAGAGAGAATGAGACTACCTGGGAAACCAGAAAAGGAAGTGTGAAAAAATAAACAGTGTTTAGTGATTTTCTTGAATGATCCCCACAGCAACCAGCAACACTGCTGTGTACAAATGCCAAACTCTGCCTTTGTTTGTGTACTTCAAATACTCTGTCACTGTTACATCACAGCATATGATGAATTTCTATTCAAGCGAGCAAGCATTATATAATTACCTGCTGTGCCAGCAGTCACAGACATTGCTCTTGCACTTGCTACAAAGCCGCAAGAAGGCTGGCACTGCTCACCAAAGTCTTTCTTCCTAAGGATTCTGCCCTCTTGCTTCAGGCTCTGCAGGTATCAAGAAGGTAGGCAAACTTCTCTGTTGCAGAACACTAGATCTGGCTACTCACAATTGAGAACATTTTCCTGAGCATCAAGGGCTATGCATCCAAAACTGAAGAGGTGATTGGGATATAATTTCCCAATTTGTGCTCTACAAGGTGGTAGCCACCTGAAAGTTGCAACGCCATTGCCCAGCAGGTGAAGTACAAATGAGCAACCCAAGGAGAAAAATACTGAGACAAGATCTCTTCACTAAACTTTGTTTCATAGTTATCACTCAGCAAATCTGAGCTAGCATCACGTGAAGAAATTACCATACAACACTCAGCTTGAGCTGAAAGTGGATTCTTCTTTCTTGTCTCTACTGCCATTTTGCATCCAAGAGCAAACTGTGAGGGAGAGCAGAGTTCTGTCTTTCTTTGGCAAGGAGATGAAGCACGGCTTCAGATAAACTAGATGAGTAATAAAGAGTTAAGTGCTGGTGCAAAAGGCCATCAAACCTTATTAACACTTTGCCCGAACTTCTTGCCCTGAGGGTGGTTCTTGCTGAGAACCACTAACCCTGAAACACAATCTGCCATTTGTTAATATCTGCTAGGTAGAATGCATGGTTGCCATATCAATAATCAAGATTTCTTTTAAAAAAAAAAAAAACAGCGTCCAAACAGTCAAACAAAAGTCCAGAGCAAACTGATGGACCAATCTAAAGGGAGATCAAATGGAGTGGACTTTTACGTGTCATGGTGGTCAAAAAAATCCTGCTCAATTTCAGCATGTCATTCTAATAATTTGGCTCATTGATCTTAAAGGCCTTTTCTAACCTAAATTATTTTGTGATTTTCTACAAGTTTAGATGTCTTTAAATGATTGCTATTCATTGGTTCATTTTCTTTTCTCTCCAAATTCCTATTTCTTATGATTTTCTAGAAAACCTGTCCACAAGTCATACAGAGAAATATCTGCCCTTGCTGCAGCTGTAGGGAAACAAAGCATAGGTGATATCTCAGCATTGAGGCAATATACTACAGGGAAATTCAGCAGCTGCATTATTCCTAAATCAATTTTGCTATTAACCCAAGACCTTTATACTGCATGCTGCATTGCACTGGTAAACCTTTAAATGATATTCCACTTTCTGTTTCTTACTGAAAACATGTTAATAGGGGAAGGAACTTAGGCACAAAGGTGCCACAGCAAAACCACTGATGGGGATTTACTATTGACACCATCTGTACAACATAGAGCAGCTGCAGATTTGTCAGCCCACACCATAGCTTGAACTGGGTACTCACAGTAGTCAGTCCATTAAGCAGGGACCACATAAACTAGCCATCATTTTAAAAAATTCTGTTGAGAATCAAAGCACCTTTTTTTGTTTATTTATTTGAAGGAAAATTTTTCATGAAGTTCATCGTTAGCAAGCCTCTTAATAGTATCTGCTGGTAGGTACCTATATCTTTTTTTCTTTGAAACAAAAAAGTCACTCCTTTACCTTATGGGATTTGCAGAGGAGGATAGCTTTTCTCCTCATACCTTTTCATCTAATACCAATTACAGCATTGGAGCTGTGTTCAGTCTGCAGGTAGTAAAGATATTTTAAAACATGTTGGATCAAAATTCAAAGCTCTATGCTTATAATGCATTGCAGAAACCTGCTTCAAGCCGAGTAACTTGAAGTGCCATGTGACAGAATGGATTTCATTTTGAAAGGTTAATAGGTATGATAAATGTTCAGAGGTCAATGGCCAGCTGGAACATTTTATCCAAACTTTTAATGCTTTTAATATTAAAATAATATTTCTTTTAGAGTAAGATATATCTGATCATGTGGGATTTTCTTAAACAAAAAACCTGAAATACAGAAAGTTCCATTGATCATAAAATAATGAAGACTGACATGAAGAAATTGAAGTGGGTTTTGTTTGTTTGTTTGTTTAAGTTTTGGGTGGGGTTTTAAATGTGTAAATATACATGACATGTAATACCTTTATTTTTATTTCTCGTGTTTAGGTCTTTTATGTTAAGGTTTTCATATGTTCCAAAGTTTGAACTTAAAATGCACTTTTAGAACTGTATGTGGACATAGAACCGTAAATAAATCTACCATAAAATTTATAATAATTTTCTCATATATAGATATAATCCTGTAATCTAGAGGAAAGAAACTTTCTAACAAGGATGAGTTGAAAACCATTTTTCCTAGCCTGTGAACAGCGTTTACAGGCCATTTTAAAGCATGAGCCGCTATCATCTACACAAAAGGACACACACTCACTCAGGATTAAAATAGGGCAAAGAATATTTACAAAATATTAGCACATTTCTACACTGAAAGCTATCATCTCTACATGTAGTGCAAACATGATCTATTCACATAGCAGTAGTGGAAATTATACCAAGTCCCCAGATTTTTATTTTCTAGTAACAAAAAGAAAATACTGTCCAGTTTTCTTGTAGATACCCTTGAAAAAATTTTTTACTTCAATGCTTAAAAATATATTGAAGCAGCTTGGAACTGTTTAGAACAAAGCATTTTCTTCTTAAAACTCCTGACATTTCTGTTGTGACTATCAAAACCAACCTGAAAAAAAGAAGTGTTAGGTATTTGGGATTATTTTGGTCTCCTCAGTTTTTGCTTTCAGTTTTGTTGTCTTTCAAATTCAAGTATTATAATGCTAAATTCCATGTGTTCCGTGGGATCGGTAGTTGGAGATGGGGATGACACACACACCCCAGAGCTCCATGGGACAAACGGCCTGTCTTATTGTTGAGAGTCTTCTTATAGAGGGAGTTCAAAACTGCCAGGTCTCAACAGCTCATTGGTCTGATCCTCTCACAGCCCCAGCTCCTGACCAGGGAGATGCCAGCAGTTCAGGATGGAATGTGATGGGTGAAGTCCCTGTGTAGATTTAAACCCAGCCTATCCCTGCCCCATCTGAGGACCTGGTCACCGCTAGGCTGGCTGAGGTTGAAGATCTGATTCTGTCTGATTTGGCAGCTACAAGCTAGCTGCAAACCATGACAAAGTGTAACATGTTGGTTAAACTACATTGAAATTTCCTGAAGTAGACTGCATTTAAATCCTCTG
>JAWWEY010000130.1:33572239-33589390 GCA_035582745.1 Loriotus luctuosus | reverse complement strand
ATAAGAGCCTGTGGCTAACCAGATTTGCTGCACTACTAATCATCTAAAACTTCAGTGTCTAGTCCACATTCATCATCTAGGCTCCAGTCAGTGAAGAAAAAGAGCCCTCTTCAGCAGACAATTTATCCAATTTTGAAATGGCGTTCTAAAAGAGATGAGATGAACTACATTCAGAAGAGGTCTAACTTATTACATGAACTGAAGAAGGAGTCCAGTCAAATTCATCAGTTAAAAGGCCCCAATTCCAGTCTGATTCAGGTGACACTAATATCAGATTAGATGATCACTGGCACTCATCTGCCTGTCATAAACCTTCATGGCACCATTGCAGCACCATCATCCACCACAGTTTTTCCAACCAGGAAGCTGGCATTAGACTTACATCTCTGAACAGATTAAACATCATTACCTGTGAAAAATATCACTCTGCTATTACAGCTGAATAGATAAAAATTAATTCCACAGGCATATACTGAGTGACATCAGGGCATTAGCAATGGCAGTAAAGCATTGAAGTAATGATTATACAAAAGGAGTGTAGTTAAATGCTCCATTAATATGGCTCATCTGATCAAGTCCTCTCACATGTCCCATCACAAAAACACTTCATTCAGTTTTCTAACACTCAGTCTCCACAGAATACACTCACTGAGCATCACACACCTTCTCCACACCTACATCTTTAGGTTGTGAAAATACAAAAAGGTGTCTGCTCTCACTCTCTACAATATGAACTGTTGCAGCCAGAATTGCTGCCAGTAAAGTTCAGGGTAAGGAAGCAAAACAGGCCTTTGCATAATATCCACAGATGTTTAATTTAGCCACCCGGTAAGATGTTCAGGGTCCCAGGCACACTCATGGGGAGACTCCAGGTTCTCTCCTGAGGGACCCTAGGGGTGAGCCTAGTCAAGTCCACCCCCATAATGAAAGAACCTTCCAGTCCAATAAGTCCCACTTCTTCTAATACTCCTTTCCCAATTCCTGTGACCTCCCTGCCCTCCTCCCACTGTCCCCTTTTCCTTTCCATTGTCCTATTACCCCTTTTTTATATTCCCACAAATTCCTACCTCCTTTTCTCCCTTTCCATGGCCTCCCTCCTCCCTTTCCCAAGAGTTCCTTTGTTATACCAGAGAGAACATGATTGGGAGGGAAAGAAGGAAAGCTTCCCTAAAGTAACCATCTTTTTCTTAAAGGTAACGATTTTTATTTGGAGTTTCCAACAGGCGCGCCACCCCCTAAAGTACCTCACACAGCACTAATCACAGACAACAACACTGCCACAGGTGGCAGAGAACCAGCCCCTGCTGAAGGAGCCTTCTCCTGACTCAGTTTCCTGACAAACCATAATAAGAAAGCCATGCATCCATCCTGCCAGCTCCAAGCAAATCTATTTGGACACTGGGGACTCAGAATTGTTTGCATTTTGAAAACTGTCTTATGGGCACTTTTGATTATTTTTGTCATTTTGTGTTGATTCAGTTGATCCTTCAGAAAAGCTTTCTTAATAATATCAAAGCGGGAAGTTGCGGGGAGTTGTGGGGACACAACAATCTTCCTTGGGTGGCATCCCCCAGGATTGGGGAGACATAAGAATCTTCCCTCAAAAAGCTGTTAGACCCCATTGACTCCTTCCCCTATTCCTATGTCTGTTCCTATGTCCCTGAGCCACTCCCTCCCTATTCCCTGGCTGGCCCCACCAGGGGCCCTCAGAGAAAGAAATCTGGACTCTTCATGTATGTGTGCTTTGGATCCTGAACACCTTACCAGGCAGCTGAATAAAACATCTGTGGACACCATGCAAAGGTCCTTTTTGCTTCCTTATCCTGGACTTCACTAGCAGCTTTTCTGGCCGCAACAATGAACTATCTTTCAAGTTGTGACAAAATGCTTTCGAACAGTGGCTTGTCTTCAAAGATTATAATTTTTCTTACAACTTCTTTTCCCTTTGATGTGTACTGTGTTTTCAAGCATTCTTCTCTTTCATCAGTTCAAAGATTAAAAGGGTCAGGCTGAGACCCACATATTGTCATCATTGCACAGAATCCAGTAACAGTATGAATGGGTGAATCCTGTGTGAAATCTCTCCAAAGTTTGTATTCACTGTGAAGTATCAATTCAGGTGGGGTAGCTAATTCTTTTTCCCTCTCCTTTTTGTCTCAATTTTCATTTTAAACATGACTAGAGTTTGTAGCCTTCTCATTCTTTTCCTCAGCAGCCAGCCACCACATGTAGTATAAATGTCTTCCCAGGTGTTCCACCTGTAAATTAGCAGTGTCCCTACTGTAGCCTTTGCCACTGGCAACTCAAAATCAGCTATTCCAGCAATACCAGACATGTGACTCTGAGCCACATCCAAGATGTCCACCACGAAAAAATCATAGTATTATTTCATATAATTTCTATGTTATCTACCTGTATTTGTTGCAAATTCATGGTTACAACAGCTCTCAAATACAAACTTGTAGTTTGTTCTGCAAGATCTTAACATTATAGAAGCATTTAATCATAAAATTAACAATTTTTATTAACATTTTAGTGCAAAAGGAAATGTAGAGTTTCAAAGTTTTACGAAGAAAATGGTTGTAAGATTGTTTATGCAAGAAGACAGTTTAAAAATCATTCAGTTCAAGAATGTCCACACTGTTTAATTTCTCATAGGTCTTCTCTCAGTACTGGCACTGTTCACAGGACTTGTGATCCTGGATGTCAAATATTGATAGTATCCTTTGAAATTAAAATTGTCTCCACCATAGCACCTGAATATTTTTTACGCTTCCAGATTTATACAATCTATAGTGGGATTTGAGGGAAATAGATCCTCACTGGGGAATTGTTTTGGTATTTACTTGAGTTCTGAGCTTACTTTAAGTGCAGATTAACTGCCATTGAGACTTTTACCAGCATGTAGAAGGAAACTGTGATAGAGCCCCCAGACACTTTGGCCATACTTGGAAGCTCTCTTGTAAACTACCTATCAATTGATATTTCGTCTTAGCTATTGGAGTTTCATATTACAAAAGCAAACAAATAAACAAAGCTATTAAAAACTATTATTTGATAGAAGAATTAAACAGGGCTAGATCAGTTCTTGGTTTTGTCCATTGCATATGGAATCAAAAGAACAGAAGTAATGAATCCTCACGTGTTTTTTACCTTGCTTCAATGATTCAACACCTCAAAATCAGTGAAGAGGGACTTTCTGGCAACAGGTGATGAAAAAGAGAGCTTTGGTTGGTATCCTGAGCCACATCCCTTTTCCACATGCCATTCAGAAAGGAAGTGGTGTCTCGCAGCCAGTTCTCTTTGAAAATGCTCTCCTTTGGAGACAAGCGAAGATATTTTTCCTGTCTTGAACAGATTAGTCCCCTGATACTACTCAGTTTGATTCCTTGGCACTATAGTAACACACAGATCTTGATAAAGGTGAAGACCCAATCCTACTGCTGAGTTGTAGTTTTACAGTACAGAGTAAAAATTAAACTGGGAAGCATTGATATCATAGTTTATAAGATTGTCTATTTCTAAGATTGTTTATCATGGAAGATGAACCATGTTACAAACATACTCTTAATTTTGATGACACAAGATAAATCTTTATCTGAAGATTTAAGCAACTATAAACAAGGCAGTGAAGGATCTGTTATTTTGCAGATATCAGATATACTCATATTTTCTTCTTAGCATGTTACTTGCTTTATTGTCTTAATTTATGTCCTTTGACTCCTTGGTATATATCTTGCTTCCTTAAGTTTTTTTAACAAGTACAATACGAGATAAACACTTGCAACAATTCCCTTTTTATTTCAGGGGAATAAGTTAATTTCTGCAAACCACCTTATGACTCCAATAAATAAACAAATAGATATTTACTTCATAAATAAAATAGATATTAACACAAATAAATCCGACCTATTCACTTTGCATTCGTTTCAGGCTTGTCCTTGCAGCCATAGTTTATTATCATATAATGTGCCCATTTTACAATCAATTAATTAATTCATTAACCTGGAGAAAGAGTGGAGCACTTGCAAAGACCACTTTGAGTCTTGCTACAAGTGGAGAGAATAAAAAAGGTATTACCAAGCAAGCAGACAAACAAAAAAACCACAGTCAAAACGACCCCCATCAACAGAATGGGCCACTTTTCTCTAAGAATTCTCTTTAGTATCCAGCACAAAACAAGCCTGAAAATATTAGCTCAGTTCAAGCCAGAGCCTATGCCTACCCATAAGGAGCATTTAGTACCTCAGCTACATCAGAGTCACAAAGTTGAACAAGTTAATCCTATGTGCATACTCCAGAGTCATCATTAGTATTATTTTTCTTTCATTAAATGCTTGTCTGCAGTAAAATGACGCTTTGCTGAGAGGAAAGCCACCTTTTCCTAGAACTTTATGTTTTGAAATGCCTGCAAGCAAAATCAAGTCAAAGAAGATAGGGAATGATCTTTTGTCTTGTGCCTCCAGCACATGTGCTTGTCACAGACAGTGAGTTAATACACCAGTTCCCTCAGAGGTACCTGCTGCATAATACACTCTTATGGGGCAGCATGTCAACAAACATTTTAATTGTCCTGGAAACCTCGTGGTGGTTGTGTACTGCAGACAGAAAATGCCAGTCAGGATCATCTGAGATGCACCACTTCAGCCAATTTGTGTGAGGCCATTTTACATATGCCCATAAGTTTCTCCTGGTTGACAAACTTAATCTCTTTTTACAGCAAGGTAACCCACTCAGCTGCTCAATGGAGGTCAATTGATGTAATCTTTTTTGGGCTTTGGCAAAGCTTTTGGCACTCTCTCAGAATCCTTCTGGACCAAATGTCCAGCACACAGATGGATAAATACATCTTGTGATGGGTGAGTAGTTCACTCATGGGTCAGGCACAAAGGATTGTAGTGAATGGGGCGACGTAAAACTGGGAACCTGTCACTGGTGGGGTTCCACAGAGTCCCACCCTAGGGCGAGTGTTCTTCAATACTTTCATAAATGACTCAGATACAGGACTCGAGAAATGGTAAGTAAGTTTGCTGATGATACAAAATTGAGAGTAGTTGTTGATTCCCTCAGAGGCAGAGAGTCCCTGCACAAAGCAGAGGGCTGGGAAATCACCAACTCTACGAAGTTTAGCAAAGACAAGCACTGGACTCTGCACCTGGGATGGGTCAGTTCTGGACATACAGACAGACAGACTGGGGAATAAGATACTGGAAAGTTGTGCATGGAAGGAAGATGAGGACACTGGTCAATGGGAAGACTACAACTTCTCATGAGGAGAAGTGGAGGAACAGGCACTGATCTCTGGTGACCAGTGACAGGACCTGAGGGAATAGCATGAAACTGTGCTGGGGGCATTAGGCTGGGTACCAGGGGAAGGTTTTTCACCCAGAGGGCAGCTGGTCACTGCAACAGGTTCTCCAGGAACTGGTCAAGGCACTAAATCTGCCAGAGGTCAAGAGCAGTTCAGGCAATGCTCTCAGACACATGTGATTGATGTGATTTTTAGATTTGTCCTGTACAAGACCAGGAACTCGGTGAACTTTATGATTCTTGCAGGTCCCTTGGAATTCAGGACATTCTTTGGTTCTATGATCTTTTCATACTCCTTCAGAATTTAACATGGGAAGTTTACTATTGGGAATAAAGTTGAAGCTTCAGAGCTCCCATTGCTCCCTCCTCCGTGTGGAAGTCAGCCACAAAGGTGGGGCAGTGTACTCTTGTGAGAACTATCTTAAAAAGGAGACATTAACTCAGAAACAAAAGATGAGGGAATTCATTGCATTGTCTGTGAGATCTGTGGATGCCTGATACAGCCTAAAGCCTCTGTTCACTCTGTCTTCCCTTTATGAACTATGAGTCCCATGGGACATACACACTCCCAGTAATATATGAAGGGGCAACCTGTACTCCGCACCAACATCAGTGGATCTAGTTTTTTATGAGTTACTCCACAGAGACTAGCAAATATTTCTTCATACCGCAACTTATTAAAAAACTTTTAAGACATAACCATTTCCCCAAGGAAGTTACACTGTATGGCGAGCAGACTCACAAATCTAGAAGGAAAATTGAACACCAAATTTGAAATTCTTCTTGAAAATAGTCTTACAATTGCTTTACCAGGCTGAGTAACAGATATAAACAACATTTGACAACAAAGTATGGCATATATACTTCCTTAACTAATACTATTTTGCATATCTGAGTGACAGTTTTACAAGTTAAAAGACCATTTAATTTGCTGTAAAATAATTTTTGTTGCAAAATCATGACCTTTCCATGTAAAAAAATTACAAAATCCATAATACTGCTGCAGTAAGAGCTGTCAGGTTAGTTTGTTTTCAGGCTCTGTGAAACTTCTCAGGTCTGATTTGCAAATATGTGCAACTATATAAAAATGTGCTTTAGGATTTCATTATCCCACTATATCCATACCTTTACTGGATTAAACACATTGAATTATTATATCTTGAACTTCCTAGTACAGGGAATGACTAGTGGAATGCTTCAGAAAAGAAGAAAATAAATTTTCTGTATTCAGAAAATGATGATGTTCTCTGTGTTTCAGTTTGAATGTTTTATATTTCTGACTTCCAGAAAAGAGACTAATATAGTTAAAGTAAATTTTATTCTATGAAAAAGTCATAAACTTGAAAAATCTAGAAAAAATTTCTAAAAACTATTACTGTAGTAAAAAAAAGTCTTTGCGTGAGTTATACTATTACAACAACAAATATTAGGAAGTGTAGAGCAAGATTTTTAAAATTTCCATGTCAACTTGAGAGATATTACACTGGCTGGGTTAAGGTCCATGTTGCCACTGGTTACACTCACTACAAGCGGTATACTTCCAAAATGTCTAGGGCAAGCAGAGCTTAGATGCACCACATGATGTTCCACGCATTTCCAGCAAAAACATGGGGAGACAAATTGAGTTTGGACACTCCCCTCAAACATCACCTCAGAAACATCCTAACGATGCTGTGGTGCTGTCTCAGAGATGCAGACAGGAAGGAGGTCCATCTGCTTCTAAATTTTGAGCCATGATTTACCACGTCACTTTTTGTGTGCGATGAGTCTGCGTTCTGGAATTGGAAACGTGTTTCTACACAGTAACTGTAACAGCAAAAAAATATTTTTCAAAAGGAACTTGTGATTATCATAAGCAGTGCTATTGACAGCTCAGTTGTTACTGTACTGTTGTAATATGTGCTATTGTACATGCTGCTGGCAGAGAGGAGGCTGGAATGGTCTCTGTCTTGGACAGCCACAGGGGCTGCTGGCAGCAATGTGCCCGCTGACAGGTTTTAGTTGC
This sequence comes from Loriotus luctuosus, assembly GCA_035582745.1. Lineage (NCBI taxonomy): Eukaryota > Metazoa > Chordata > Aves > Passeriformes > Thraupidae > Loriotus > Loriotus luctuosus. The sequence continues at coordinate 33,582,075 of JAWWEY010000130.1, read as the reverse complement.
AACAGTGCCTGGAGACCTCCCCATGCAGCTCCTCACTGTTCATTGCCTTACTGATTGTATTTCATTTGATTACCGAGGCCCAATTTCTCTTAATTGTCTCCTGCTGTCTGGCCCACTTTACATCCTGGTGTGGGCTGCATACAGCACTTGCCTGGAAGTTTCAAGGCCAGGTTGAACGGAGGGGCAAGCTGGTCTAGTGGAAGGTGTCCCTGCCTGTGGTAGGAGGGTTACAAACAGACCTGCCTGTGGTAGGAGGGTTACAAACAGATGGTCTTTAGGTGTCTTCCAACACAAACCATTCTATGACTGTGATTCTCACAGCACTCAAATAGCAAAAAGCCCCTTGAGTGTCAAGGGGAAGTCAAGCCAGAGAGGACTCTGAGGAAAAGGCATGATTCAAGTGCACAGGAAATAAGTGCATAACACAGAAATACCTTATGTAGAGCACAGAGATGCTCATTGCTGCTGGCTGGCACAGTGGACTCCACAGTGTACAGGGCCCCATATTGCAGCCTGACCGCAGTCCCTGACAGCCAGACCAAGCCGCCTAGGACACCATGGCCGAGGCCAAGCTCCCCAGCATGGCCTGACCCAGGGCTGGGGGAGCCCAGCTACCAGTCCACCCTGTGTCTCATGGGCTGGACCCTGTATGCCCACAGTATGTCCTGCCTGGCAGGCCCCTTGGCTGGTCACTGCTTGGACGCACCACCTCCCAGTTCCAGGTACAAGGATACAAACACAAAGAAAACTGCTAATAAACTTAGACTTGTTAGTCCTCCCTCGTTTTTTGTTCACCTATGTGCTTGGAAAGTTTTGCTTGCTATTCATAAAATCGTAATTACAGTATGCATCAAGCAGCTTTTCCAAAGTGTTAAGCATTCACCCTCCCGTATGATAACAATATCACATATAGATAGCAGATTAGGACACCTGTTTATGCATTTCTTCAGCTTTGTAGTCTTCCACTGTATGTGTGCCAATATGGTAACTTACCCTCTCAACCTTTTTAGCCAACTCATGCCACACAGAAAAGAGAATCTGAAACGTCCACTGAAAAGCTGGAAACTGAATGCAGGCAGCAAACAACAATGATGACAAATTCGTCTTTTTGTTTATAACTCGTAGTATACTGTTGTTTTCAAATACACATTTCAGCACTGAATATATTAACATTGACTTAAGCAGGAGTCAAGAATGAAAGCCATTAGTACCCTCTACTGGTCTACTTTATAGTAGCAGGCAATCTGTCCGTCCTTGTCTTAGTGGCTTCTGTACAACTCATCTACTTAATAGGAACTATGGCTAATTAAGAGAGATAATTATTCCTGAATAATTTCTTAAAGAAAAAGGGAGATGGAATTATAAAAAGAAATTAAAAGTTGGGTACAGTCTGATGGGTGGATTATTCAGAGCAAAGCTCAGCTTGGAGTCAGTTACAAAGTCATGCCAATCCAGCTGGATGTACCATGAGAAAAGCTGCCACAGTCTCTCTGCTGCTTTACAGGAATAATGTTCCAGGAGTTTTAAAACTCCCTGCTTTCAAGCATTTAATAAACTGCTTAAACATGATGATCATCATGATTTTTCCACTAACAGCCTATTAGCTTTTCTTGCTTTCTATAAAAACCAGTCTTGAGCACATAGAGGAAAGGATATCAATGCAAAAGATAGAGATGTGTAGAAAGCAGAGCCCCTAAAGTCACTGCTTGTACTGTAAAAACTACCTGCTTCCCACTCCCAGCCAGCCAACCCACACCAAGCCTTCTGGGTGAACTCATTGTCCAGCTCAATCCCTGCTTCAAGGCCCTAAATTAAAGAGTGGTGGCCTTTATTCTGTGAGCCATGGTACTACATCAAGGTACAGAGATATATCTCTGAATCAGAATGTCATAGTGGGAGATAGAAGACTATAGAGAGAGGTGCTAAAAGCTAGTGGGGAAGATACACTGAGCATTTTGTGCTACATTTTCACAGTCTGGAACATAAACAATCTCTATTCTCTCCATCACTGATGACAGAGGAAAAGAATTTTCCAACTAACTAAATTATTTCTGGATGGTTTAACATATCTGTGATGATAATCAAAAGGAAAGATTACATAACAGCCATCATTCTGTAACAAGAAATCATAACCTGTTATGATCCACTGAGCTCCTTTGAAATCTCCTACTTGAGCCTTTTGCTAAGATGTCATTTACTCCTGGGGAGCAGCAAGACAGATCAACAAAAGATTAGGTAATTGAGAAGGAATACAGAAAAACTTTGTAACTCCAAACATCCTTCAGCCTTCACAGGTAGTTAGAGTAATTTCTTTCTGTAAGTGCTTAGAAAGAGATGTACAGAAAGGTGAATAAGAATGATGTAGTTTATTTAATATCTTAGCAAAAATTTAATGCACAGTATCTGTTGACAAAGTTTAGGGTAATGCCATAAGAAATACCAATATGAAACAACATTTTTAGCTGGTCAAGATCCTTCAAATTCTGTAGTAGTGCAGCAAAATTTTTCAAGTTTATTAGAGCAACAGGCTCTAGGAGACAAGAACCACAGTACAGTCCAAGCAAGAGGAGGTGCCTTCTGGCTTTCTAGTCTGTGTATTTTATTTTAGAAACAAACCTTAAGCCTGAGTAGATCTCAAATGTTTTTTTTGCTTTAATGTTATGATTGTGTACTATTTGTGTTAATGACAAAAGTACCTAAAGATTCCAAAGATGGTCAGCACACGTAATTCTAGATACTGGGTAAGCACATCTGACTTAAGGCAAGCTGACAAGCCTTAATAATTCATGATGAGTTCATATTTTGATACAAAAATAGTATCAGTGTCCACTGTTTCAGAAATATCAGAGGATGCTTTTAGCAAAACTGTGAACTACACCCTAATCTTGTCCTAAACTGGTCCCTTAGTCAAGAGCTACTGTGCCTCCTCAAATGGAGTTGCATTATCTGAGTACTGGCAGGGTAGACAGACAAGAAGATGAAATTTCACATAGGATGTGTGTTTGTCTATTCAGACATCACCCCGCAATCTAAGGAGATCTGAACTGAAAAGCTTTACTTAAGAATATGCATAGAAAAAGAGATCTGAATGTAAACTGAAATAAGGAAAATTTACTTTCTTTGTAATACAGAACACATCTTTCATTAACTTATCCTGACTTAAGACTCTTTCTGAATAAAATTCACATCTTCATATTTACTTTGCTCCTGCAAGTCTGCAGAAGAAAACTGCAGAATCTCACATCATTTTAAAGTCCCTTAAAAACATCAATAAAATAAATTATTTTCTGAATGTCAAGAACTATAGTGACAACTTCATCACCCTGGAAGCTGTGGTCACTACTTAAGAATGCAAAGTTCTGTTTTTCACAAGTATTAAAGGAACTATTTTCTTAGGGATTTTTCACTAGTGTCCTTAGCTTCCTTTATCATCTGCTATGCATGTGATTAAGCGCCTTGCTTGGTGGTAAATTACAGAAGGTAAAAAAATGAGAGAAAACAGAGATATAAACATGACTGGAGACAGATTTGTAGCTTGTAGCATGAATTGCAGAAAGTAATTTTAAGGTGAGAAATACTATTCCCGTTTTAAAGAATCTCAATTTAAAGAAATTCCAGTTTTATTTTTTTTCCAACCTGAGGGATATCTCTCGTCTTCAGGAAAATATTCCAATCATTACAACTTAAAAAATGGAATTAGAAGCATGCAAACCAAAGTGTTCTTCAGCAAGAGGGCTCGACCATTTGCCGGCCTTGCTATACCCATTAAATTGTATCTACCTTGAGTAAAATTTCAGCATGCCAAAACAAGAGGGTATGCATGATACCATCTACAACCTAATGTCATTGCTCTAACAGGCATCTTAATTCACGATGGACACTAGTAGATGTTCCTCCAAAGTGCTAATTTTGATATAAAGGTGGCTTTAGGGTGTGAATCTGAATTAAACTTTCTACAAAAGTCTGTGATTGACAAGACTTTTTGGAAGGAAGTGCTTTCTGCCACAATCCAATAGGTCACAGCATGAATGTGATCCAACACTTGGCCTGATTTGGATCAAGAGATTGTATAAACTTTCCATACCCCTGGACAATGCCTGAATTTCTTGCTAACATGGACTTCCTTTTTTCTCTATTTCCCTATTTTTCCACCTGAGGCTATTTTGTTTCACACAGATAGAGAGAATTTCCTAGGAAAATTGGTAGGAAGAAGTAGAAGAGATAATACAGTTGTTAGAGCACTCATTGAGCTCGTCTAACCCCCAGCTCCATAAAATATTCATAGAAAATTAAATCATTTCACAGAAGGAAAAACACAAGCCTGGAGTATCTAATAAAAGTGTGGTGTATTAGATCTCTTCTCCAGATCAGAAAATAAAGGCACTTTAGAATTTAGCCCATTAAATGCTCTATCCACTAGTTTAAACAAAATAATTTTTGTATTTTGTTTTTTCTCATTACACAGGATTGACCCCAGCTTTAGGATAGGGTTTACTGCTGAGTAGCATTAGATGTTTCCTTCTGTTTCGGGCTTAACTAGGTAATTAGCTGGGTAGAACAGGAATCATACTTTCATTCCTCTCCTTGGCATTCTCTACTCATTAGGTAAGACAGGTCTTTTCTTATATTGCTGGATCCACTGAAGTTCTGTTTTGGATTCAAACTTGCTGATCTTTGCTAGAGAAGGCACTTTCCGTTCCAACTAAGCCTAATTGTTGAAAAGATATACAGAAGTAGCTGGAATAGTTGGCTATACTGAAGACTTGTGCAAGGACTGGGAATTGTGTCTAAATAACATGTAAAGACTCAGTGATCTTAGCATCAGTGTCATAACACTTCAAACAAATTTTAATTCCTGAGAATATTCAGTTGGAAAATATTTGTATGTCAAATGTGCTTCAGTACAATATTTAAGAAGTTGGTGTGAGATCAAGCCAAGGAAGAATAAATATCACAGCAGACAAAACTTTTTGTAGTTCTGCCCAAATCAAGAAGTCACATTCCACATTGCTGAAATAGTTGTAATTAGTCTTTAATCCAAATTTTTAGAAGATGATAATTTAATTTACATTGCTGTTCATATGCAAAACATTGTGCAACACTGGTGATTGCAAACCCTTTATGATGAGGTGCATATTTGGAATCAGGCTTTTAAGCAAAATCCTGCAGAGAGGTACATTTCAGTTTATATCATAACGAATTTGAGGTAGAACTGAACAAATTCCATGTGAGGCTATCTTCCAAATTGCTTAGTTAAAACTGTAAATTGTGGATTTAGTTATACACCTTCTTGCACACCAGAGTAGGAATTTCACTCTCAAAGGCTTTTCATTTTTTTGTCATGATAGCAATTTAGATTGATCTTGCCTAGAAAAACAGATTTAGAAAGTGTGTGCAAACCTTTGGTGACAAACTGTATTCTGTTTGAGAAACAAATCAAGGGTTATATACACCAGTGATCCCACTTCACATACCATTTTGAGAGAGCAAACCACCCTATAGTCCCAATAAAAAGGATCCACACTGCATTACGAACATTTGAGATATGTGAATATTCTGACTCAAGCTGTTTTTCTTGGGTGCAAAAGGCAAATTGTTTGTGAGAGAAGGACTGGGGGCTGTATCATTGCAAGAGAATTTGTCTGCTGGCTGTGGGGATAACAAACCAGGTCTGAGGAGCTGAACTCTGAGTTTCAGAAGCAATGACAGAGAAGGGTGCTTGGCAAGAGGAAATATTTGAGGCAGAAAATGAGAACGTGAAGAACCATGCAAACAGTTTAAATACCTCTGTTCAAATAAGAAGCAGTGCAGCACAAGTTCAGCTTTTGAGCCACTGCTTTTGCGTTATGTGAAGAATTCTGACAGTAGCTCACTGACACCCTGCCAGCGCCAGCTGGGCATAAAAGCAGCAAGAAAATGAGTGATTGCACAACTACAATCATACCGAAACATAGAGTGCAGCCTCTATGGCTGCCTGGCAGCAAAGTTGCACAAAGACAGGTAAAATTCTAAAAAACTGGTAATTTAGGACCTGAGCCTTCAGTAGCTGGCTAGGAAATTAAGAGTTTAAAATAAACAAATACAATAAAAAGTAAAATCTCACAGAACACATTTAATCTGTGTTTTAGGTATTGGTAATAAGATTGGGAAAACCAGCTAATTAAGCTGTATAACATGTGTGTATCAACTTTGCATGTTGCAGGAGCTGGTTGAATGTACTGACTTTGGAAACAGTCATTTCATTCCACTAGGCCCCACAGACACAGTCTAGCATTGGCATTCATTCCTCTCTAAGCATTACTAAACCCAGGGAATTATATTTGCATGCTCAATAAAGGGCTGAACATGTTCCATAAAGAGCATATTGAAGATCCCAGGTAGAATGAGTTTTAGCGCAGGTGGCATTACTTACATTACTTGCAGAGTACAAGTGGCAGTGACAGCTAGGGTACAAAGAAATTGACTTGCTATCCAGGATAAACACCACATCTTTTTACTTGCAAATTGAAGGTGTTAGATATGGAAATTAGGAGTAAAAAAGAAATTCCAGCTGTGTCTTTTAGGAGTAGATTTTTTCTCTGGTTTTATTTTTTTCAATATTTTCTTCTCTCATATATCTAGTCTGTCTCAAATCCACAAAAATATCTGCATAAGAAAGATCTCCAATGGGAGGTCTTGCAGCAGGGCCAGGGAGGGGATTCTGCCCCTCTGCTGTGCTCTGGTGAGAGCCCACCTGGAACCCTGCATCCAGCTCTGGGGTCCCAGCACAGGAAGGACATGGACTGTGGGAGTGAGTCGAGAGAAGAGTCACAAAGGTGGTTTGAGGGATTGAACACCTCTCCTGAGATAAAAGGCTGAGAGAATTTGGATTACTCAACCTGAAGAAGAAAAATTTCTGGGAGGACCTTATAGCAGCCTCCCAGTACCTAAAGGGGTGCTACAAGGAAGTTGGAGAGGGGCTTTTAACAAGGGCAGGTAGGGACAAAACAAGAGGAATGACTTTAAACTGAAAGAGGGTAGATTTCAATTAGATATAATAAAGAAGTGCTTTTTAAAAATTTGGGTAGGAAAACACCAGAACAAGTTGCCCAGAGAAATCTAGTTAAAGATGTCCCTGCTCAGGGTGTAGGGGACAGGGTCAGGCTAGATGACCTTCAAAAGATCTGTTACAACTCAAGCTATTCTGTGATTCTATAAAATAAAACAAATCACTATCATATGATCTGTAAGAAGAGACATCTAGGTTTTGGCAAACCAGCAGAGCTAAACACTACTAACTATTCAAGGCTAAACATCTAGGTTTAGCTGCCACAAGCATCTGCTAAATGATAAAGAAAACCAGTGAGACCTTTACATTCTCTATTTTTCTCTATCAAATTGCCTATTGAGAGGGAAATGTAAACAAATTATTAATGCATCAGGTTTTAGCTTTTGTATTTTTCAGATTCTGTATTATTAGTAATATAATTGCAATCACAGTGTACCATTTTACAGTTTAATGCAGGCATACTTAAATCTCTGAGAACAGCAATAATTGCCGCATGTACTAGGAAAAATTGCACCCCTGCTTCCTTTGGGTAGCCAAGGTCTCAATGAGAATAAAAATCAATGGAGAACCAGGCCAGAGAAGAAGAAAAATAACTACTGAAATAGTACAGTGCTCTGTAGTGCTATAAATTGCTAGTGTCAGGGGAGAAACTTCCAAATCTTTCTTCAGTCTTCACTTTTAGAAGAAATCCTTCTCCAATATCATAAATATTTCATATTTATGAAGATATATTATCACAAACAAATACAAGAAGACAGAGGAAGGCAGAGCAAGCAATCCATGGTTCAGCACATAAAATTCACATTTTCTTTGTACCCATCCGGAACACATAACTATTAAGTTTTCTCCAAGTTTGCTAAAATTACTGTGAGTAAGGCAGTAAAAAGTGCTACAGTAATTATTAAAATTACAAATTCATATGTGCTGCTGCAATTGCACCCATAGTTTTGAAGAGCAGCAAATTGGACAAACATGAATGAAAGGATTAAATTGCTGCTGAGAAATATTACAGTACACACTACACCACAGCCTGTTCCTCTTGACTTTAGAACACAAATCCATCTGGGAACTTGTTTCTTCTTAGTTACATATGGCTTGGGTTCTGCATTCAACCCAGCTGTGGTGGGACAGAGTATTCTTTCACCTGCTAGCAGGATGTGAGAGACTGTGAATGAGAAGAGGGAGCAGGCGAATGGAGAGTAGGCAGCAGTTGTCACTGCCCAGGTGTATGGTGCTGCTGCAGTGAGGTTCTGGCTCAGTGAACCGCAGGAGTACCAAAATCAGGCTTCAGTGCCACCACCAACAAGTACCATCATCACACTTCCACAGGGCATCAGAGCTAGCAATGGGTAGCTTACTTGGATATAAAGGGTATAAACTTACCTGGAGTGAAAATGCTCTTAAAGCTGGAATAGGAATTAAGGCAGCCATAAAGAAAGCAGTAACATTGCTGATAGATGTAAGGGCTACACTTGCTCCTGTTCGCTTCAGACATTCACCTGTTCTGTCCTGCAAAACAAAGGATGCATCTTAAAAGTCAGGCGAATAAGCTGACATCCTGCAAACGATGGGGTCATCCCACAGATGTAACACAGTACCAGTGAAAAATTATCACAATTAAATTCTGAATATAAATTCAGAGTATGTGAGAAAACTATATATCAAGTTTACTGTTCGGTAGGAACATGGACGAATTGCTCAAGTTTTTGAGGGCAGAAAACATGACTAGAATTGATTCTAGCTTCAGAGCACAAAACTAAATGTGTGCTGACAATATATCAAATACATCTGCTGTTGAGAAGGATTTACTTTTTATCAGTGGAATCACTTGGTGTTCTCATTTTTCAGACAAAAGAAGCATGTATTAACAGCAGAGAGGCATAACATAGCCACACATCTTGAAAAAACATGTAAAGAAAAAACAAACAGAAAGAACGCCACCAAGTCTAGGGACCACACACAAAACCCACCAAGAAATCAAGATAAACACATGACCCTTTCCTAACCCAACAGGCTATTATGAAGCAGACAGAGATTATAGAGTGAAGTTGCACTGCCTGCACACAAAACCAGCTGGAGAGAGCACATGGAAGACTGCTCATACAAAACAGAATCAGCAAATATACACTAGTTTTAAATGGGATGTACTTTGGATGTGAAAGTTTGGACTGAGACTAAAAATATTAATAAAAATAAAGGGTCATAAAAGTGATGATGCCTTAGATTTCCTATCAGTTATATGTTATGTTTTGAAATGTCATGGTCAATTATAAACTTCAGAAAATAAAAACAAGAAAATAACTCAATTTTAGGGCCATAAAAAAAAGTAAAGGTAACTGTCTTCCCTCTCTTTCCCCCTTATCTCTTCTATTCTATGTGTTCTTTTATTAAAATTATTTTATCATCTCATTGTCAAGACTCCTATTTGGGTTTGTTCCTAGATTTGCATTACTTTTCACTGAAATTTTTGGTAGAATTTGGATTATGGAAGTCTGTATTATGTAACAGTTTATAAATTAAAAGTTCAAGAGAAAATAAACCTAAGACACTACCAAAAAGAAAAAAGGAAACAAGAATATGAGCATTCAAAAATGTCCTAGCACCACATATATTGCTATAATTTCATATTTTGACAGAAATAAGAATTTCTAGACCCTACGAAAAGCTATAAGAAAAAAGAAAAACAACTCCACTGATTAATTCTGGATATGAATATCTGTTCCTATATGAAACTTTTTGTTTTATTTTCCTGCAAATCTCCATTTTGTCATTACCTCAAACGGAATTC
>JAWWEY010000130.1:33552540-33565936 GCA_035582745.1 Loriotus luctuosus | reverse complement strand
TGATCCTGTCCCTCTGCTCAGCCCTGGTGAGGCACATCTGGAGTGCTGTGTCCAGTTCTGGGCTCCTCAGTACAAGAGAGACATGGAGGTCCTGGAGGGGGCCCAGTGCAGGGTTAGGAGGATAAATTATTGGACTAGGGAGCATCTCTCTTATGAGGGAAGACCGAGGGCGCTGGGCCTGTTCAGCCTTGAGAAGAGAGCTAATCAATGTCTGCCAGTATCTGAAGGGAGGGTGTGAAGAGTATGGAGCTGGGTTCTGCTCAGTGGTGCTGAGCAATAGGATGAGAGGCAATGGGCACAAAGTGGTCCACAGAAAGTTCTACCTGGAAACAGGAGTGTTACCGTGCATGTTACCAAGTACCAGAACCGGTTGTCCAGAGAGGGTGTGGAGTCACCCTCACTGGAGATACTCAAGAACAGTCTGGACACAGTTCTGTGCCATGTACTCTAGGATGGCCCTGCTTGAGTAGAGAGATTGGACTGGATGTCCAACTGTGGTCCCTTTCAACAAGACTCATTCTGTGATTGTTGTAGTCTCAACAAAACCCAGTTTTAGGATACCAGGTTGAAAGTCTTCCACAAAGACGATGTGTGACCAAACCATGAGAACCAATGGTATTTCCAAATGAAGGGAAGTATTCAACAACAATGTGCCTAAGGAAATTCACAGTGGAAAAAAAAAGTTAGATGTGTATGTCCTAATAATTAAAGTTAAAACACTAATTAGAAATCACTCCAATTTTCTTACTAATAGGAAGGAAGGGAGGGAGTAAATTATTATCACTAATAGGGGTATAAAGAATTAAGGCTGATCTCCTGTTTTTTCCTTCTGATGAGAGATAAAAGCTGACTGCTGGTCTTAAGGTCTTACTTGGTTGCCAGAACTGGAACTCATACATACATTATGGATAAGAAAGCAGGCTCTGCCAACAGCTGCTTGGAGTAGGTGTCTCCAGAGACCCAAGTGATCATGATCTATCCCTGACATGTATCTGGCTTCTATTGTGGTCATAGAAGGCAACAGTGGGACAGATGTTGCCAGAGAAGCTGGCCTGTTACAATATAATCCATGAGCAAAACCCTTGATCTGTCAGATGCCAATTGCTCCACAGGGAGAAGTTAGACCAAGCCCAAAATGCAAGATTTTTCTTAATCACTTCCCAAACCAGGTCCAACTGCTTTCCAAATTCATGGGCCTCCAGAAAGAGCACACTAATCAAAATTCACTTTTGGCTTAAATTGTTAGAAAAACAGGATTCCCGTATTCTGGAAAATAAATTTTAAAAAAATCTCCCTCTGGATTTGTAAGTGTTCTCAGAAAAATAACACTGAATTTACTTAAAGCAGAAAGGAAAACACCAGTTTTGTTGTTTCTCACAGCTACAGTAAAAGCTTATTCCTCTAGAAATCAGACACAAAATAATCAATACAAAAAAACTGCTGCAGTCTGGAAAATACTGTAGGATGATGGTTTGGTGGGACATTTATTCACAGGTGCATTATTTCTTGTTCAAGAATAAAACAGGCAGTAAAGAAGTACAGTTTGAAAAGCTTGCAAATTACTATGTGTAATGCACTGGTCTTGCTGGAAGACAATATGTTTGGGCCTAGAAAAATCTCAAACATCCCACTGTCATTCTTACAGTCAGTTAAATTACCACCCTTTCTATGCAGCCAGCAAGTGTTATTTTCTCTGCTTTGCTTAATTGTGTAGTTAAGTTAATGCCATACAAAGAGCACCTTGTAGAAAAAATCTGCCTTGGAAAACAGATGGAAAAATATTTATATGCTTTGTATTAATAGTTTATATCAGTGGCTGACTGTTCCATGATTTTATGATAACATACCCCTCTAAAATAATAACTACGTAGACCTTATATTAGCACTGCTATTAGCAGTGCGAGAAAATTTCCATTCATTTTTATTATCTTTTCAGTTAACTTGTCTCACATTATTTTAAAGATCTCAGATTGAGTAGAAAAGTACAAAGAATAATTAAGTCTCCTAATCTTTAATGGTACTCAGGATGAAGAAAGCAGACCTTAATGTAGACAAAAAGAGGTATTTTGCAACTTCTGTCATCCTAGAGATTAACAAAAATATCTCATATGTCTTGTAAATACTACCAGAAAAACTACTGTGTATATTATTGAACAGTTTCTAAATTCAACACAAAAATCTTTTTTCACTAGAGGGAAGAAAAGAATATTTTTCCTATCTAAATGAGAAAACTGCAAGGGAAAAAAAGGGACAGGTTATTCTTTATATTGTCTTAAAATTCACATCACTGTGATCAAATTCATTCCTGATTTCACTAAGCTCTCAAGAGGGATGAATGTGGTGAATGTGACAGTTATAAAAACTATCTTCCAATAGAAATATTAAAAAAATTAATCTTCCCTCTAAAAAAAAATGTAAAACAAGATCAGAAGCAAAACAATTACTACTTTTGCATTGCAAAAACAGAGAGTTATTCATAGCTATAATAAAATCCAAAATGCATTAATACTTACAAATCTATGAAAATTTTTATTTCAAGGTGAATTCTACATTGCTCTCATTTTTCTACATCTCATGCATTAGAAGGAACAATATAAAACTTTCATCTGGAACAGATAAAGATGTACACTGACCGGCAGGATGCCTTCATATATATTCACACCTTCACTCAAGTTAATGACTTTGAGAGTTTAAGAGCTCAATAAAATATTGTTTGCATGAAATTTATACTTCAATAAATAATTAGGCAAATAGGTGTGACCTCTGATATTAAATTTCAAATGTGAATGCATGCCTGAATTTTTCCAGGCACAGTGAGGAGTCAACCCTCAAAAAAAAGCCATGAAGTGTACCAACTATTTTGTAACCACTAATTTCATATCTTCCAAGGTTTCACAATTACAAACTTAAATGGAATTATGAAAAGTACAGAATATCTCCTCAGTTTCTCCCAGAGAAATCAGTCCAATCAGCACCACTGACTTCCAAAACAAAATATTAATTTAAAACAAGTGCTTCTGAAAACCTAATTTCCACAATAACCCTTAACTAATTACAGAAAATCCTTGCCATCGCAATAGTGCAAGAAAAAAAAAAAAACAAACAAAACCACCACCACCAACACCAACAAAAAAGCACAAAAACAAGAAACCATTTTCAGTCTTAAATTAATTTACTTTTGATCATTTCAATACATTCAGCAAATAAATTTTAGGCAGTCACTATAAGCAGTAAATTTTAAGCAGGTTCAACAACTAATAAATATGAAATAAGTGAAGCCCATCCAGGCCTTCAAAAAGTTTTGCTGACAAAGTCCACATTTCCAGAGGAGATAAAGGGGGGGTTTCCATCATTATCAATGTATAATTGTATCTTTACCCTACCTATGTGAAAAAATGTTGAGCCCTCATCCTGCCATTTGTACTTTCAGAATTTCACCTCAGGACGGCCAGGAAGCCCAGGTCCCCAGATGGCTTGTCACAACGGAAAAGCCATGAATAGACTAATGTTTTATTAACTTTGGGGTTGTGTTATGCAAGGCTATCAGCCCCTAAAATAGGATGCCTTTGCCACAGAATCCAGCCCAGGAACCAGACTTCAATCAATGCAGAGGATCTTATGAATACAACAATTTTCTACCCTTGAGGGAGGCCACAGAAGAAAATCTCCTCTTAGAAGAGGAGATTCCTCATCTCTCACATAGGACCCATCAGTCAAGCCAAAATGTTACAAATTCTGAGAGAAATTGTTGCCTGGTGTTTCCCCTGTTCCCCACACACTAGGTGGACAGAGTTTCAAGAGAAACTGTTCCTGCACACTGCAGGCTTGTGCTCATGCCTTCATCATTACTCAGACGTAACAACAGCAAAGGTGCTGAAAATCCTGCCCTTTACATTTAATAATGAATTGGTTCACCTGGGCTGTGCAGTCCACACTCTCAGTCTGCTGACACAGACTTTATAATTAAGCTGTGCTATAAAGATTGGCAGCTCAGTAAAATACATCCTGTCCACACACTGCCCAGATGACAGGCTCTCTTCTTTATCCCACATTACACTATGTCGAAATGCATGTTCAAAAGTGCAATCAATACCAGTCCTCTCAAATTTAGCTCTAATAGGGAGTGTTATAGCAAAAAAAAAAATCAGACGATAACGGCATATTAAATCTTATCTCAGAACTGTAGAGTAGTGGTATTATTCATGAGAAATTTTAGAGTAGAAGGGACTACTGAAATTTACTGCTATGATCCTAGGGTCTATACCATGGTACAGGCCATGAACCTAAGGCTCACTTTAATTAAAGAACATAAAAAACTGCTAAATCTCAAACAAATTGAACAGAAAATACATTGTGCCACCTACTATCTTGTTCCACAACTTTATTGCCACTGGTGACAGTCTTCACTTTAAATCCGAATACATCTAATTTCAACTCCCAAAACTGGGGTCTTCTTTTATAACTTCAATCTCCTCTTCTCATGTATTTCTTAGAAGACATCTGTCCCTTCTCAGATACCCAAATATCTGTAAATCACAATTCCTTCTCTTTCTCTTTTACTAGCCAAATATTTCCTGGAATCTCTCAATTTACAGCAAACTTGTTCTTTTCTTGACTCCTCACTGAATTTTCTCAGACTTAGCAACTTCTATTTTGAATTTTGCAGACTCAAACAAGATCCAACGTTCTGGAAAAAGTTGCTCTAGAGCAAAATACAAAAGCAACCTATCTTCTGGTTTTCTTTTTATGTATCTGACATACACTGCAGTTTAGTTCAAATAGTTAGGGATATACAATCAAAGTTGTCAGTACTAATAAGAGGCAGAATCAGGATAAAGTGTACTTCATGGGCAGTATTAAGGTGATGATTTACACTGTAGCCAATAACTTGTTAATTTTCAAGAATCACAGATAATGGGCCAAGAAAAAAAAATTAAAATAGTCCCAGTACTTTGGACTCCTGGTCTGGTTTTTTGTGGGGGAGTGGGTATGTTTGAAGTTTTTTGGGGTTTTGTGGAATTACTCTTACTAAGGAAAGAATGAATCAGCTATTCTCAAAAGTTCTCTATTTTTAACATGATATCACTCACAACCTTTTTAATATAGTCTGATGCACTGTAATAGCAATGAAGAAAAACCTGCTGTATTGCATGCGTGTGTGCTCAGCTGCAAGTGAGAAATAAAATAATCCTTAGAAATGCAAAAACACAGAGAAAGTATTGAGTAATATTAGATGTTGAACAGATTATAAAATAAATAAAATGGAAACTGGATCGTCATCATTAAAAATTTCCAATTTTTTTTTAACTGGTAAGTTTTCTGAATCAAGCCAAGAAAACTACATTTTCTAATTCTCCTATTTTCGTGTTGAAAACAGAAAGAACAAGAACAAAAATCTAATTTCTTTAGCAGGTACAGCAAACAGTTTAATTGCAAAGGAAACTTTTAAAATAAGATTTGATATTGCTAAAATCTACTCAGAAACTGATCAGGTGCAGTCAAGCAGAGTGTGGAAATGATATGACCATCTGAACCAATTACGTTTCACAGAAATGACAACCACTAACATAATTTTGTGCAGTAGAACCAGTTTGCTTACATAACTTATGCCTACTGTTGAGGTCCATATTTCAATAAAGCAAATGTGCAAATGGCATGGTTCCTGTTAGAATAGAGTCCTCCATCAAGTTAAATAGCTGCACAACACACTAAAATCCAGATAGCTATCATTCAACATAATTTTTGCATCTGTCTAAATTCTTGTTGCAGTAAACAAGATAAAAAGGGGAAGTGGTTCAGAAATAAACAGCCTTTCTTGTTTTTATTCCATTTGCTGGCCTTTCCAAGACAATGTCTACAATAAACATGATCATTAATCATCATCATCATCATCCTTACAGTTAAAAAACCCTAACTCCAGAAATATTATAGAGATAGAACTATGCTATAATGTGGACTTCTCTGAGAATAGCATGTATAGACAACATGCTCTTTCTATAATTTTGATAACTTTTTAAATTAAAAGTTCCCTTATTGCCACACTTCCATTCTTTTTTTTTCAAGAAATCCAGATGAACACCCACAAAATAATGGAGAACTACAATTGGTGTCAAAACAGTAACAGGCACTTGTCATTAACAAATGAAACTGCATTCAACATTTAATCACTGTAATTCCATACATTTTGTTGTGCCTGTTGGCCCAGCTTTTTGCCAAAACTGAGCAAGTCATTTCTGCTAAGATACTTCTGGCAAACTCCTCGTTCTTTCAGTAACCTCTCAAAACAAAATCTTTCCATGAACTCTCTGATTAGCTGTCATGCTACCATTTCAGAGAAGGTGCTGCCTTAGGGACCTGGCAGAGGAGGGAAAATAGAAATTCAAAATACTAATTTAGCATTAGTAATCTTTTTTGCAGCTGCAGTGATCTCAGGAGAAGTAACCTAGAAGGCATTTGGTATCAAAGGATGACTAGATTTGCCATTTTATGATGATATAAAACTCCTCTAGCCTGTAATAGCAATTTCTGCCCAGCACACTAATTTAAGAATGTAATATAGCAACATGTTGTTTAGGCTTGATCTCTTCTGTGGTCTGTTCCATGAGAGCAGACAGTTTTAACTTCAAAAAACCTGGAGTATGTGTCTCAGTTTTAAGTGCTGCTACAGTCTGAGATCATTAGCACAGATTTTTTGGACACACTCAGAAAAAAATATAAACAAATCTCAGCATCTAGAAATTGAGATGATTTTTACCTCAGGTGTCCTGGTGTCAGAAAAATCTTTGTAATTACTATAAATTAAGCACATTTTAAATATTAGAAAATAGAGCTATTTATATTATATTAGTAAGAAGGCTTTTCTATCGTTTCACTAAAAAGCTTCCCTCCTTAATGAATGCTTATGCAGGAAGAAAAGCATACTTTTCACAACTTGAGCTCCAGCTTGTTCCTTTGTTTCTCAGTGAGCTCTACCTGAAAATTTATCCAGCACAGAAAGATATGGACTGACTTAACAGTTTCCTAATTTCCTAATTCCTAAACATTTCATTAACCTTTCCAAAGGGAACAGTTTCTCCTGAGAGAGAAGGTATGTTTCAGATAAAAGATAAAAGGACAGAGAGAGTCCATGATTGAAGAAAGAGTTTTCATATTAAAGACTGGTTGGCAGGTATCAAAATCAGCATGAAAACCCAAGAAATATAGAAGTAATTAAATACCAATTCTTCAGCCTTCTTGCTAGCATTCCAATTGTAACCAAACTCCACTAGGCAAATCGCTGGCTGAAAGTCACTTTTTATTTTCAGATAAAAGCTTGCTATGTCTAATGTACAGCTGTACTTTTCACATATCTATTCCCTCTAAAGGTAGCAATTTTCTCAAAGCAGGGGAATATTCATGTGTAGAGGAGTCCTTTAGTAGATTACTTCAGCCACTGTGGCCCAGATTTCCCCCTGTATTAAGAGGGTGCTGGGCCACCACTTTGGACTAGTAAAGAATTGCACTCCATGAAATTACTTGCTCTTTATGCTGAACTTATTCCATGCTGAAGCTGAACTTCAAGACATCCTCCTTCTGCACCTCTGCCTTCTAAATGCTTCTGTTTAAAGGACTCTATTTTTTTTCCTTTTAACAAATTTTTCTTCACCAGGGCCTTGTTCTTTACTTATTTCTGAAGTTACCAAATGACAGCAGCGACTAGAGTAAGAAAAGCAAATACAAGGCCTGCACAAGACTATTTTCTAACTGAACAAATGACAAACAATATGTTTCCAAAATCTTATAGATATAAAAATCTCAAAACTCTTCACGCAATAAATGTACATGAAAAAATTTCTGACACAAGCATGATTTCTCTTCCATAATCCTCTCAGAATTGAAAGCAGGCATTTATGTCACCTTTCTGTTCCCCAGTTTGGCCTTTTCCAGGACAAAATATGTGACTTTACAGTGTGAAATACTAAGACCGTTTTTTTGTTTGTTTGTTTGTTTTTAAATTCATTTGCCTAAGTGCTTCATTCGTTTACATTTTCTTTTCATATTAGGAAATAATAGATTCTGACCACTACATTTCATACATATGTGAGACTCCACCTACTTACAAGAAAGATCAGGCAGCAATAGAATAGTAAAGTGAATAATGTCAGTGGGTGTATCTGGTGCATGAGCATAGAAATGCAGCCAGCTTGTCCTGCCATTGGCAGCCATCCTCGGTCCACTACATTTTTGATTGTTTGTCTCCCTTGATTAATAGCCAAAGGAGACATGAAATTATGCCTTAGGAAGCAAAGGACAGTATATAGGCAGGAAATAAAGAGTTTTAAGACATTTGAATGTGAAGGAAAGGCACTTGAAATTAGTGCAATTAAGGACACCTACACTGGAGTTTCAAAGAGCTGACAGCACTGTCCAGGCTATTTGCAGATTATTATATAAGCTTCATTTTCAACATCCTGGATGGTCTGAGGTAAGTGAAAGACATTTAAAATCAAAATTAAAACTAAAACCACTGAATCGGAGAAACAAAAGAAATCCTACAAGCAAAGGTTATTACTTTAGAAACTATTTCTCTCCACTGCCCTTCCTATTTTCTTGCTAATCTGCACTGGAGCCTGAGCAGTGAAATATTCAGAAGCGCCCAGCCCCACTGAAATCCAATTTCTTTTTCTATTTTTAAAATTAAAGGTCTTGAGTCAAACCATGATGTATTATGCAATGAATCTGTAACGGGAAGAGTTGTATAACATTGCCAGCTAGTGGTCACTTGACTTCAGAGCACAATAACTCAATTCTAGCACAGTTTAAATATTTTTGAAATGTAATAAAACCTTTTATAGTTGTAGCTTAAGGAGATGACAAATAAATTGCAAACGTATTTCAGTACCTTAGCCATCAGAACATAAAATTCTGCATGAAGGTAACATTTAGTTCATGAATATGCTAGTTCTTCATTTATGTTTAGTTTTCTAGTATAAAATTACATGAAAAATTTAAGTTCATACCAGCACTGATTCCAATGATGTAGGAAACTATATGATATTTTCATTAATGTTGTTTAACTTACTATGTCATCTCTGAGCTGTATCTTCTAACACCTGGATAATAACATGGTTTTGTGTTTTTTTAAAATTGTTGCTGCTAAAGACTGTTTATTCATTAGAAGTGAACTCTTACAAAGGCACAGACATCAGCAAAACAAACATGTAATGGATACAAAAGAGACTAAGAAAATTCAGGAACCTGCATTTATAACAAGGCGTGCATTTATAATAATTATACTTAAAATATTAATGATGAATTTTTCTGAATTCTCTCTGTAATCTAAGGTTTAGATTCAAACAAGCTGTTTCTATGAAGATATAAAGGTACATGAACACCAAGTAATGAATAATACACAGTAAGAGAGAAAAAGAGGAGAGAAAGAATGGATCCTAACATAAATGTTATGTCCTGCAAAAGCATATACACTTAAATGTTTCTATAGATAGCTTCACTAGCTACAGTACATTTGCAAAAATTAAGTCAGTTGGCATTTCTGTGTTAGTATGTAAAGGTCATAGAGCAGAATATACATTCTGGAAGACGACATTTCCTTCAGATTAACATAAGAAAAAATAAAAATTTTAGGGAATTATAAAAGAAATTAAAGGCAAGCCTATGATGGTGTAAACAGTTATCACCAAAGAGTTCTTATTAAGCCATTTTTGGTCTTAATATGTTAAAGGTTTAATCTATGTCATCATTTGCAGCCAGTTTTAAAATTGCGCTTTTCACACTTGGATCAGAAGTGGGAGCAATTATCCCCTTGCAAGAAATCTGTGTTAATTCATCCTGCCCTGCAGACAGATCTATTGTGTGGATTTCATTTCAGAGCTGGCTGTGGTTATGGGACCCACACAGTTCCGAGTAAGAACACACCATGCTCATACTGGCAGTAGGCATCAGCGGGACCAATCTGGTTTTGCCTGTAAAGGACTGGGCCAACATATCCTAAAATCCATCTATTTAAGGTCCTTCCAGCCTCAGGAATTCATTCTGCAAAGATTTACATGCCCATTTAATTTTATTCTGACTTCAGCAGGACTAGCCATGGATAAGTACAAGCATAGCAGGCAGCTTTGCAAATGACTCTGAGAGCTGGGATAATTCTGAAGAGTGACCTGAGATACTGAGTTTGAGGGCCAAGTCCTCAGTAGTATGAAAAATTGCACTACCATTAAAATTCATGTGAGGACTATCCCTAGAGGAACATATCTGTCAACAAAGGCAGAGAGCTACCAAAGAGGCCTTACTCAGAATTCTTTAAAATTATCCACTACTTACAAGGGAAGACCTAATTTAGAAGATGTTTTCAAAAATAGGAAAGAAGGAAAATTTCACCTTTTAACCAGAAAGAGGGGTTTAAAAAGGCAAAAGAAAATTAGTTCCCTTTAGGCTAAATCCACACCAGCTATTTCAGAGCAGTTTTGAAGCCCTTCCCTTAGCTCGCTCTACTGAACAGTTTGCTTACACAGGATGGTTTTCCTGCACACTGGACAAATGCCTCTGGCATTCCAATTAGTCCCTCTTTCATATCAAAGTCTAGTCAGCCTTTAAACATTTCATCTTTAGATTTCTCCAAACTACCTGTGTAGTGGAGACTTTCAGCATAGGGGACCAAGCTAGATGTAACTCAGAGTAAACCACCTGAAAAATAAGTGTAAACAAAACCAGAAGTCAAGAACAAACTTCTGAACAGCAATCGCTTTCTGATGTACCATATGATCTCCTAATGAAGACATAAAAATAGGTATTGGGTCAACAAAGTCTCCTCCTTCCAGCAATTACTACCATCAATACACATACATATGCTTCATTATTTTTTTAAGATCCTTACAACTTTTGTTGATGTATACTTCACTTTTGTACAGAAAGCAGCATTCCTAAATCTTCTGTAATGTAGTTGCACAGCTAGATCTTCTGCCTGAGATAAAGGAAAGACACTAAAACCAAACTGTTTCAGAACTAGCATTGCCAGCAATGCAAGAAATGATCCTCTAACAGACTTCCTTCTTGATGGCACCACTTGCCTTTGACAACACAAAGGAAAGTGCTCTGCAGTCATCATCCACTCTGCTAGAAGGCCAACAGACATGGCAAGGCTTTTAACTCACTCTTATATTTGTGGGAAGTTAGTGTAGCAAAACTCAATGGAAGATGTTACAGAAGAGGGAGGTGATTTCATTAAAGAAAATTATCTCAAATACACTGTGCATGCAGCTGCATTTTGTGAAGTACCAAGGTATGGTTTCTCTTTTTCTTTTACAAGCTGGGCGGAGAACAGATGGAGAGCAGCCCTGTGAGAAGGACTTGGGGATGCTGGTGGATGAGAGGCTGGACATGACCCAGCCATGGGCACTCCCCGCCCAGAGAGCCAAACGTGTCCTGGGCTGCATCCAAAGCAGCGTGGGCAGCAGGGCCAGGGAGGGGATTCTGCCCCTCTGCCGTGCTCTGGTGAGAGCCCACCTGGAACCCTGCATCCAGCTCTGGGGTCCCAGCACAGGAAGGATGTGGACCTGTTGGAGTAGGTCCAGAAGAGAATAAGAGAAATTATCAGAGTAATGGAAAACCTTCTCTGACACAGCTGGCTCTGGAAAAGAGAAGGTGTCAGGGGAGATCTTACAGTTCTTAAAGTGGGCTTCCAATAAAGATTGAGACAGTTTTTAGTAGAAACTATTCTGATTGGACAAGGGGTAATGATTTTAACCTAAAGGAGTTTACAAATAGACGATATAAGGAAGGCATTTTTAACAATGAGGGTGGTGAAACACTGGTACAAGCTCCCCAGAGAGGTGGTACCAGTGAATGTTTCCTGTTCCTGGAAATGTTTCCTGTTCCTGGAAACATTCTAGGGCCCCAGATTGGATGGGGCCCTAGAAACTTGTTCTAATTAAGGATGTTCCTGACCATGGCAGGGGGTTTGCACTAAATGATCTTTACAGATCCATTCCTACCCAAACTATTCTACAGTTCTATGATTTTGAAAGGTCTTCATGTCTGTGCTTGCTTATATTAGGACTGAACTGAAACTGTGCATCAGAAATACAAAACAAGATTTAATTTGATCTTTTGAAAACACCGTGTGTTAAAGCAACCATGAAGCATAACATTTTAATTTCTCAGAATTTCAAAGATCAGTATATACAGGATTGACAAGAAGATGTAGGTATTCACAGATACTCACTCTGCTTGACAAATTATTCACATGCTTTAACAGTCTCTAATTTCTTCATTTTGTGCTACCCAGATGATATAGAAAAAATTCTGGTCACTTACTGGGACTCCTCAGATGTAGTATTGAGCACTGTTCAAGACATAATGAAGTTGAAAAAAAACTTTTTAATTTGTTTTCTGTTTCAGAACTTCCAGCACAAGCATTTCTGTCTTGCTCATGCTACTGTGGAATGGCTTGCCTGTCCTGTGACTGACAGCATGTGCCATACCAGATGGTACGGATGGAGGAAATTAGAACTTCTTCATATTCCCTCTCTTCTCATTTAAGTTCCTTTGGGTCACATAGATGCTGTTGGCTGCAGAAATACTATTGGCAGAAAAAAAGGAATCCACAACAAAGCTATCTTTTTGAAATATCATGCACAGGAAACTCTAATTGTGTGGTTCAGTAAATAATTGTAGAAAACAATACTTTCTGAAGAAAACACACCTGAAAAGAAGGTCAGAGCAGTTTTTCTACAAACTTTAATAATAAAATATATTGTTTATGATACAGGGCTTTTTCCTGGAAGAAGAATTTTATTGCATAACCAGTATGACAATAATAGTGAGAGGAACGCTATCCAACAGTTAAAATACAAATACTAGCATCATACTAATGCTTAAATTCACATGCAAAATAGACAAGAAATTTGGAAATAAATCTATCCATCTCCTTCTCCCTGTAATTACTAATATATAGTATATAGTATAATGACACTGTGGTGAGAGAGAGACTGGATAAGGTACCGGGCATGCCTCTCCTGAGCATCTTAGCTAGAAGAACTAAGTCGTCTCCACCTAAGAATCTTATAAAGTGTGTGTCATATCAGGGAGGATTGTGCCCTAAGCCTCATAGTGTACCTTCCTCTGCTAAACTTGGCTACTGAGGTCTGTGAGTATCTGTTACAAGCTGACTACATAAACATAATGTCATGTAGGTTAACTTTCTTATGTACACTTATATTTTATTTCAATTTATATTTTCACTCATGTCTGGAGGAAGACATTGTTTATTTGCAAGTGCAGCTAATATAGGTTTGAACTCCACTGCAGACCCCTAAACATTCTCTACCAAGTTTTACTTTCAATTGAGACCAATCAAATATTGATTTTATCTAGAAGTTAAAATGTTAGACATAATATC
>JAWWEY010000130.1:33514588-33535230 GCA_035582745.1 Loriotus luctuosus | reverse complement strand
CTGTATTAAGCCCAAAATACAGATAACTCATTTCAACATTTAATGTACAGATATTCTTAACACTTAAAGGGTTACTACTTTGAGACATCCAGAAGCATATGTACAGCCTTCTCTATGTATTTTACGTGACAGTGTCTATTTCCAATGCAAACAGGCTTTCATTTTCACCTCTACAAGCCTCCTGTATTACAGAATAGAGCAGTCCACAAAATAAAAGCTGTTACCAAGCAAAGACAGTGCAAACTGGACACGACTTGAATTTACCAGTATCTACAAATACTAGAGAAAAAAAGACTGCTAGCTCAGAAGAAAGTAAACTCCTTAGGTCAGCTAAATTATCTTGCAAATTTACATTTAAACTTACAAGTAAATCCTGCTGCTTTGTCACCTTCCTCACATACACTGAAATTTGGCCAATTCCTAGGCACCATTAATTACATTTTCTACAGACTCTTTACACAACTGATATGACCTTTTCATTTGCACATGAAAGCTAATCCTAACCAAAGATCAGTATTTCCATTTTTCAGAAGTGTTACTGCTGAGGGGAAAGGAGATCCCAATTCAGATACAAGACACTCAGAGCAAGAAGCAGACACTTTCTAGCAAAGTAAAGTCCACATGGACAACTTGATACAGTTAATGGACCACACACTTTTCTTTAACAGGAGAAACTCAGCAATGCTTCAGTAAAAATACAGAGAAAAGGAACCAGGACTGCAGAGCAGAACACTCTTCCTCTCTTCTCTTCCTGATTGCATTGAGTTTGACTGAGATTGAGTTAATTTTCCCACAGCAGCCCTCACTGGTCTGTGGGTAGCTCAAAAGGTGTTGCTAACACATCAGTGCTTTGGCTACTGCTCAGCAGTGCTGGCAGAGCATCAGTGCTGTCTCTCAACATTCCCCCCACATCAGCAGACTGGGAATGGGTAAGATCCTGGGAGGGGACAAAACTTGGCCAGCTGACCCAAACTGACCAAAGGGATAACTCATTCCATACGGTATCAGCTCAGATAAAAAAGCTAAGGAAAGGAGGAGGAGTGGGGCATTTGTTATTTACAATGTTTACCTTTCAGGACGATTGCTACATGTGTGGAAGTCCTGCTTCCCAGGAAGTGGCTCAACACTGCTAGCCCATGGAAGGTAGAAAATAAAACTTTTTTTCCCCCTGTTCGTGCATGCCTAAACTTTTGCTTTTGCTTTAATAAGCTGCCTTATCTCCTAAGAGTTGTTTTTTACCTTAATTTTTCTTCCCTGTCTGTCTGGGAAGGGGAGTGCTGGAGCAGATTGGTGGGCACTTGTCATCCAGCCAAGGACAACTGCTCACCCTAACTTTCTTGTTTCTCATTTCTAGATTGAATGCTACATAGAAAAAATACAGTAATTCTACCTTCATGCGTTCAGTTCTTTCTTACCCAACATGCCAACACAAATCAGTATTTATGAAGCAAAGATTATGTCAATAAGCCTAGATTACTTCAGTAAACTGTACTCTTCAAAAAGCTCAAAAATCATAAGATTTTCCTCATTTTAACACTGAAAATTATAAACCAGAAAGAAAGCCATCTTAGAGATTTTTAGCAAAAATACTGGTCTGCATAAAGTATGACTGGCAGATGTGAGTGCACACAATAGCCTCAGAACAAATCACAGCACAAAGATTAAAATAATTTCTTGAATTGCTAATGAAGGCCACAACTAACACCAGGAAAACTGGTAAACACTGGTGCATGTGTTGTTTACATCAAAACAGTAAGGCCTTCGTTCTGCTAAGAATGGTAGCAAGGGTACAACATACCCTACATGCCATTCCTCCTCTTGTCATCAGAACAGGAAGACAAACTGTATCCATAAAGATACCAAAGATCACATAATAAAAACTCGGATTTACAAAAGACATAAAAGATTTGTTGAAAAATCAGCTCACTGTTGCCAATTAAGAAATATGACAAGAAGATACCAAGGCCTCACAGCTCCTCAGTCTCCAAGCTGAGCATAAGTAACCCTGGAAAGACTGCCTGTATGCAAGTTTGATAGCACAAACCAACTGAACAGGTGCAAGTAGTATGACTTTTATTTAAAATAAGGCATTTCCCTTTCAGAATGCCTTGCATTTAGTAACAAATTTCCTGTATTGTTTTAATGATTTTAAGTCAGAGTTCCAATGAATTTACTGATCCAAGTTTAGCAAATTTTATCTTTCTGATGTCCAGATCCAATATTACTACGGAAAGCTTTTACAAGGTAAGAAATTTACACAGACTGTATCATGAATACAACATTTAGTGAATGCACTGACATATTAGAGCATGTAAAATTTTTTAGATGACCTTAAATGAAGCATTAAGAAACAAAGCTTACCTGAGCTATTATGGACAGAACGCCCACCACAGCTATAAATGCCGCAATGCTAGCAGATCCAAATCCTATAACCTGTAGAGAAGCAGAAATTGTGTGAAACAAATGCCAAACACAATCCAGGACAATTACTGGCTGTGAATATCTTCTCAATGAAAACCTCATCCCTGCTAAATACTCTAGATTTATACAGGATCCATTCAGGAAGTGTCCACTTTCAAGAATAATCCCTAACTTGACTCTTTGCCAAGTATAAAGGGAAAAAAATCTGCTTTAAAAAAAGGATACAGAAGAAGTCATGGATCTGGAAACTGAAGTTCTCTATCCCTCCCCCAAACACAACAGGTCTTTGACAGGCAAGATCCTGCTTCAAGACAGACTCAGAAACTGCTGTACTGAATGAGAACAAAGGCCTGCTTAAAGTAAACACGTGCTTAAGATATTGCAGGGTTTATGAATCAGGAGTCAAGTGTTACTCAGTTTCTGGCTTAGCAAATCACCCTGCCTTTAATTTTAAAGTTTTACTTTGTCAGAAAGCAGGCCTCTAAGCAAAGCCTAAAACAACAAAGAGGTCGCATGGAATACTTATTCAAACATCCTAGTAAGATGTGAAGAGACCAACATTTACCTGTCTCAAGTACAGAAAGAAACTAGAATACTGGCCAGCCTCTGGCAGATATGAGAGCAACACTGTTATGCAGATTGGGAGAACTGTAGGATCTTTTCTAACCTTCTTCAGAGACTGTAAAACAAAAGAACAAGGTAAATATTAAAACATTGTACAAAGTCTATGAAAGCATAAAGAAAGAAGGTAGATTCCCTTTTTTTGCATGAATACATATCAAAACAATTACACATGGACACAGTGAAGTTGAACCTTAAGTCACAAACAATCTCTTTATATACAGTTTGGGGAACTCAACTCTTCAGTAAAGTTTCCATCAAGCTTTTTGAAGTTACTGTTCAGTACCAAGTCAAAACTATTCCCCAAAAAAGGCATTATATAATTGTAATACCTAATGTCTTCTAATGGACCTCCATAGTAATTATTTGTTTTGAAAGATACTAGCAAATAACATACATTTCTTACACTTGTTCACCAATAATATTAATTACTTTAAGGAACAA
This sequence comes from Loriotus luctuosus, assembly GCA_035582745.1. Taxonomy (NCBI): domain Eukaryota; kingdom Metazoa; phylum Chordata; class Aves; order Passeriformes; family Thraupidae; genus Loriotus; species Loriotus luctuosus. The sequence goes on along the minus strand of JAWWEY010000130.1, from coordinate 33,531,744 downwards.
ATAAATTGTGGAAAACAAATTCTGTAACTGCAGTCTTTCAAACATGCCATTCATCTCTCAATATTCACAACCAGTTCCCAGCAGGACAGAACTCATGAAGAAAAATCACTTCTTCCTTTCTTAAGATGCCAAGGTGTAATGAAAACTTAAAATAACTGAGTACATGTGAGTAAGTGAACAAGTTACTACAAAGACTGCATGGTATGCTTTAGCCCTTCCCATATATGCCTATTAAAAAATCAGGCTTTATAGATCCATTCTCTATTAGAAATAAATCATATATAACCAAAAGTGGAAATCAAGAGTGCAGAGAGATACTGCCAAAAGTATCATAAAGTGAGTATGTAAAACTGTAAAATATTGGCTTTTGAGGCATAAGAATTCAGCATTTCTGTTTGCAATAAAGTAGAGCATCTAAGTTAGAAAATTAAAGTACTGTACCTTTGGATTTCACACAAAACATTATTCTCAAATCTAGAATTATTTAATCCACAAAGTTTGGTTTGATTTTGTTTTTTAAATGTAGTTAGATCTTTATGGGCAAGAGCAGAGAATGGAGACTATGGTATACCCAACAGTCAAGCTACCAGTAAGGCTGAAGACTTCTCAAGCTTACAAAGTGCAACTAATAATTATTACTTATCAATCACCAAATATTTAATAACAATTTATTGAAGTGCATCTTACTGCAAAAGGATCTGCCTGCTCCCACGATATGGAAGATCCCCATGAAGCAGGTCTTATTTTTTCCGGCAGAGATTCTGGTACAGCTAGCAGGATGAAAAAGATGTCCATGACAGCCACCAACGTGGCCACCAGTACAACCAGACTATCCCCATAGCTGGCAGACAGATATGCTCCAATGGCAGGACTAGTCACCAAACTTGCTGCAAAGGTGGCAGATACCTATGCACAACAACAGTTTACAAACCCATAAAGTGGTTATTCTCCCATTACAGAAAAAAGAAGTAACTTGTTCACCACCCCTCCCTAGAAGTGTCATTTAAAAAACACCCCAGTAAAAATTCAAGTAAAAAACCCAAAGCATACAAAAAAGTCAATAAACCACATACTATTTGCAATAGTAAGTATGGGTCCCAAATACAGTTTCTACAGCCTTCTCAACAGGACACCATTCTAGACAGGATTTGCACTCCAAGGTCAAGTTTGGCTCAAAGAAAAATGGCTCTTACTTTCAAATAGACTAAAATAGTTATTTTGTTTTCTAGTTATGAATTTCAAGTGATTTCACTGAAAAAGTTGTCAATACATTTAAATGCCTGCCTAAAAGAAGTTTAAAAGCTAAGGACATCTAGCAATAGACCTCCAAAACAAAGTAATATAGATATCAGGAAAGTAAACTAAGCAGGAATTATATTACCTCTGAACGGACTAGTTTGTACTAATTAAGTTATTTTCCTCATCTTTTGATCATTAAGAAAGACCATGTCTAAGTTATTAAAAACACTGGTTTATGCATTTTCATCCTTACTTACCATTCTGACACTAGAAAAGGCCATTTTATACCAAAAAGAATAAGAACTATGAACTACATGTGCAACTTGGAGGTGATGGAAAACTATTGTTAGATTATATAACTTGCATTGTCTTTAAGATTTAATGTTCTGTTTGCAAAGCTTAGACATTCTTTCTTACGCACGCCCAATATGCAAGTTGTCAAATATTAATTCTGCTCCCATGAGCATGCAGTATTCTGTTCACTGTGTGAACACTAAGCCAGTGTCTTGAGCCATGGTACACTTCTCTATCAAACTCTTTAATCAGGAAACAATCTGTACATCAAAACACAAGTTCAATATGAAGGTTATAATCTGACCTTTTCCCCCAAATTGAGCATATCTTACCAGTCCATAGGCTGTAGTTCTTTCATGTTCTTGTGTTACATCAGCTACATAGGCAAATATTACAGAAAAGGTAACAGAAAATATTCCACATACTGAAATCATAGCGAAGTGCCACCTAATAATTTAAAAGCAACAATTAGAAAATTTGAACTAAAATCTCTTGCTATTTGCCTTACTAATAAGCAAGTTTGTGTTTAAGCCTAGGAGGAGGGTTCCTTGAGAACTAACACAGAACTTTACTGGAGATGAATGAATGACTGTACAGTCTCACTTAAATACTGAAAAACAGCATTTAAATTCTTTTACATTCTTCTGTTTACTACACATCAGCCTAAAAGGAGTGGCCTTTGAGGACATAGTCCCATAGATTTTTACCCTCTCGAGTTCAAGTTATGAAAAATTAACTATCTTAGAAGTTATTTCATCAGCCAGTTAAGGAATAAACTATCATACATATAATGCTGTGCAACCTGAACTCTGAATGCATTCAGACTGTACACAAAATTCCCTTGTAATTCTTCCAAGTTTCACAATTAATGTAAATGCAACTGAAGTCTTAACTGAGCAGTATTGACCTGGTTTCAAAGTCCTAATCAAAGAGGTAAAAGATCTTACTTGCAACAATTATACTTTTCTTTAGCAAATAAATGACAAGGTTCATTTAGCTTTAAAAACAAATTTATTACTGCCAGTCATTAAGGGAAAAAATTAACAGCTGATCTTAAAATAGAGTTAGATGGGATTGTCAAATCCTTAAAAGAACTGCTTTACTTGTATGAATATAGTTCATATTCCATTATTTCTACTTTTAGGACACAGAGTTTGAATACATCTTTAACAGAAAACCTCCAGAATAATGAAATCATGTCTTGAAAGGAAAGCTGCTTTCTTCTTGTTTTATTGCCCCTCTCCCATTTCCCCAAACATCTCCTCTGAATATCAGCTCTCCTGACAAGACTGCTACTGCGGTTTGTACCACTTACCATGGGCTTATTCGCATTAATGGAATTGGGACACAGGTGAAGAAAACTGTAAGAAGAAGAAAATATTTTCTTCCCCAAGCATCTGAGAGAGCACCTATTAGTGGAGCACTGAGAAATGACAAAAAACCCTGACAAAAGAAAAACAATTAGTGTGTCTGCAGCTACATTTCCAAGGTTCACTTTACAATATAAGAAAAGAATAAAACAGATAACTGAAAATTTACACTGTTTGTTCTACAGTCTAGTTTTCTGTGATTCTGATGTTCTATGTTTCAAATCAATTAAACTTGAGTGAATTTAAAAAATAATGAAAAAAGAGACAGTATAGGTTGTTTCAAGTGCCATTTGATTCAATATAGAAGTAGCAGAGACTGCAAAATCTTTAACATCTCCAAAATACAGTCTAGTTCCACAGAAGACATTATCTTAGCCTCTATCAAGAGACTCAGTGCTAGATTTCAAACCCAAGTTGCCCTCTAATTTGGACTGTCCTAGGAGAGAGCTTTGGGTAACATAACTGCTCTCTGAAAGAAATTTAACAGTTTAAATTAAATTAAACACTTACTGCTTTATACTATATATTCATCCTGTACAGTACGTCTGTAAAGAGCAAGAGCTATTAAGATCATTTGAGCAGGCCTGGCAACTTGAGATCATGGGACACCATGAGATTACTGTGGCAGAGGTCAGACTCACATGTACAGTAAAAACAGAAAAAATTAACTAAGCATCAAATACTAGATTTTTCCAGAATTTCATCAAGTCCTAGAATCTAGGCCTGATATCCATTTTATTAGACAGGAGAACTAAAATAGGAAAGGATTTCACAGGTTGGTTAACTGGGGAACAGTTCCTCCTAATTAGTACATTCTTCATTTATCAATCCAATTGTGCCGTAAGTCCAAACATTAGTAAATGCATGTTTCTGGTAAGCATCTTAATACCCTGGAAGCCTACTCTGGCTAACTTTAGCTTTCCTCTCTTATTCAAATGTAGTCACAAGTTTAACACATGCATACAGACTTGCTGTACTAAATAACTGTTCTGTCAAATCCTTACAAACAAACCTGATTTTCAACATTTTCAGTAAGTAGACTGAGAGCAAAAGCTGTAAAGCCAGACTACCAGACCCTTAGGAAGTTACATGTCTTACTCAATTGAAATTATTCTTTCTGTTCCTTAGAATCAGATTTCAGTGCCACATGAACTAACGCGTTTTGCTGTCAAAAACATTACCAACATTTCGCAAACAAAGTTTTAAAGAAAAAAGACACAGAAGTACAAGATCTCTCTAGTCTTTGATCCCCAATTTATTAGACCTGTTAGAGCAATCCAAATATTCGTTACATTACTGCACTTTTCTACAGGCATGCTCTGCACAAAATTTATGGGGAACCCTCTATTTACTACTTTTAATACAGAGTTACACTGCAGTGCAAGTGAGAAACTTAAAACAGGAAGAGGAACATGAGCTTTGTTTTTCTATGAGAACAATGAGAAGATAACCTCTTCTTTCAGTCTCGGACAAACATCCCAAGTGCAGCGTTCTGCCAGTTCACCATGAAAGACAGTAAGACAGCAAGTTGATCCTAAGGATGTTATGTTCTTACAGCTAAAAGTAATGCTTTAGATTTGTTATGTGACATATGGAAAAAAAAATTCTGAGCGCTATAAATTATCTTAGTCATAAGTTGCATCAGCAAGGGCTTTGCAGCCTCTCAGCACAAGAGTTATCAAAGAAAAGACTTTACATTAGTTATGCTACAAAACTCTTGCAAGCTTTTTCGTGGCCACAATTCAGCAAAACCACTGTGTGAATGCAGTGGTCTAAGTAAGCTATAAATTGCCCTGAAGATCTTGAATATCACAGAATGTTCAAGAGCTGATTAAAAATATAGGACCAGGAAATAAACACACCTGATGAAAATTAGCTCTTATGCCGCACTTTAAGACAAAATCACAGTGATTAAATGCTTCATTTTCTATCTCAATGGTATCATCACGATTGCACTAATTTTCCTCTGATATAAATCATTTAGCGTTAGGAAGCAGACAACAAAAACCTAGTTTTATTTTCAGGCAGATCCTTATCAAAATTGCCAACAGCTACAAGTGGAACCTATTCAAATGAGAGGAATTTAAATTTCTGAGAAACATTCCACTTGTCTTAAGATACTGCCACTTCCGCAGTAAAACTTGAATTCAGCCCAAGAAACAACCGCTATAGTAAAAAAATGGTTTAAGAATTAACTACATTCTCAGTGTTTTGTTATGTTCTTATGGAAAATGTAGTTGAGGCAAGTCAAAATATGAAAATACATAGAATATTTAGGTCAGAGGTTTAAAAAACATCTTACCTTAACACCTTGAATAAGACCATTCATTAAAAATGTATGATTGGGAAATGTTTCATGTAAGACCTGAAGGAGGGGGAAAAAAAAGCACTATCTTAATAATGAGAGATAGTAGAGAGTTGATTCAAAGTTTAAATTCGATTTGTAAAACAGGATAGCTCTATGAGAACTTGTTAGAAAAAAAGGATCCTATCCCAAAATAAAAACTAAAAGAAAAAAACACAAAAACAAAAACCCTGGAACAACGAGAATCAAAGTATCTTCTATCTCTTTTTTGTCATCACAAGAAAATGTAAACAAGATTTAATATCTATTTATCGGCACAATCTCATATGCTAGCAAAGATTGTAATGCGGAGATAGTTGGTTTGGGACACTGCTCAAAAACAGGATCAATGTAAGCAAAAACCATCTCCAGGCAGTACAAATTACAAAACTTTTATGTAGCTACTTCATGTAAAAGGTTGACTAAACACTGTCAATATTTAAGAGTGAAAATGACATTCTGCTAAATTACACTGACAAAGAAAAAATAGTACTATATTCACAACTGAACACATAGCAGCTATTAAATAGCCATACAATTAGAAACACTTCCAATTAGTAAGTAGATACTTATAAATACCAGCAAGAGATCTGAGTGTTTAAATACAGCTACGAATTCATGTAAGGTGCTTTATCAGCAGTCCTAATTCAAGGGCAAGAATGTTAATCTATGCTAAACAGATTTACCACAAATATGCAAGAGAGTTAAGGGGCCTCACAGGTGCTACCACATTGACTAAAAAAAAAATTATTGTGACGTTCAAAACACATATGCACAAAAATTCAGATTCAAACAAAACTCACATTCACTTGCACCTGATATTTATAGGTAAGTGCCACCAATTACAAAAATTACTTATATGTATACTGAGAAAGTGTCACCGAAAAGTATCAGCATCATTTTTATAGGAAGACTCAGATTCTCAAATCATAGGTTTAATCAAAGTGGTAGTTCTCTTACTAATTACTGGCCAGATAATTCTCCTCATTTACATCACTTTTCCCTCCTGGCATCATCCTTTGATTAGGTATTTAAAACAATTCTTCACCTGTTAGAACACTGATCTTATGAACTGAGAAAAAAAAGACCAGAATTCAAATTACAGATCTAAAAGTAGATGTCTTCTAAGTTAAAGAAAAACAAAACAAAACAAAACAAAAATAGGAAACTCAGAGAGTCATATCTAATTACCTGTGAGTTGTTTTCTAGTATTTTTTCCTGAGAGGCAAGCCCTGCTGATACTAAGTTCAAGTTTTTTGATATTAATTTGTTACTTTATAGACAACAGAAATGCAAGTTGACAAACTGGTAGAGGGAACTGCTTTACTCAAGTTCTACCAATAGATATAAATATTCAAAATATATATATATATTGAAGAGAGAACATGTCATTAAGTAATTAATATTGCTTATGGTAACTTACTAACACTGGTTACAAGTCCATAAATAAAAAAAAATGTCCACAACCTCTGGGCAGACTTTGACTAGAATAGCCTTTGTGTGCTTTATAAACACTTTAAATCTCTTCTTCTCCAAGTATAGTGTCATGTAACAAACAGTACAGTTTTGCTGACAGACGTCAAAAGAAGTGAAAAGGTAATTTAAAAATTAAACTTCAAATAATCTCAGCCATGAAACAATTTATTTTCATAGTATGTAACATTTTAATTAGACTGAAAGTGAACAATGACCTCCAGAATCACAAAAAAAACCCAAAAAATTGAGTAACCAATGAGCTTTGATCAACAGGCCAGACATTACTGTTTCTGCCCCTCCTACCTGACAAACCTGCTTGAGTAGAAGTAGGCAGCTGGCAGATCAAAGGCTGAACCTTGCCCATAAGATATCTCTCTCTACATGACATCTAGTACTGCTAGCTCATAAGCAGGCCAATGTAAGCTACCAGAGGTACATCACAAGACAGGTGCAAAGTATCAAACCAGACTTGAAATTATATAAGCCACACAGCAGCCATTGAGTGCTTACAAAGCTGATTACAAATAAAGATGATTACCCTCAACTATGGACCTATCCCAATTGGAGTATACTACTGGGCAACTATTGAAGAACTCACCTATAATAAACAGTTTTATTAAAAATTGATGGGGGTTTACAAATCTGTAAGAATCATGATTTTCATACCTATCCTTTTAAATGAGAAGTGTCAAACTTGGGCAAGTTGAAATTGAGCACTCGGTTAAGGAAAAAAAGCAAAGAAAAAGAAAATACAAGAAAGACCACCCAGTAAGTTTCCCTATATTTTGACACCAGCAAGACAGGATGAGAGGACAGTCATTTTGTGAGACAACTGCTTTATGGAAATGTGTCAACTGTTTATGTGAACTTCTTTATTACTAAGTTAAGAAGCTCAGCAACTGTCTTTAGAAAACTTAGGCAAACACATTCCAAGAGTTACGTACATTATCTTACTTGGAGTTTGGAGAAGGAAAAAAATTAACTCTTTCAATCATACAAAACTTTGTTTGCCATGTATTCAAAGTGGTCTCAAGTATAAGGCAATGAAAACCTGGACTAGCAGACCTCCTGCCATTGCCCACAGGCAGGCCCCACTAAAATGAACGAGATCCATGCCTTCAAATTAAATGTTTCATATCCTATTACCAAACACTCAAATTATCTGTTCATCTAGAAAATAACCAGGACATAATAAATACTTATGAAATCCATTTCTTACATGAATGCCTTTGCACTTTAAGTTAAATGCTGACAAAACAGTCAGCCCATGGGAGTATACATAGTTAATGAAGAGTTGCATAGTTTATTCAGTTGTTACAACAGGAAGATTAATTGAACTATGAAGTCTTGAAAAAGCCAGAATTTCCAGAGATACTTTAATCAATAGACTCAACTGGTGTTAGTCTAAAAGGCAAATAAGAGTTAAAGAGCAGTACAGCAGAATTAATTTATTTTTCTCTATCTTCTAGTCTTTCAGCAGTCCAGATCTCAGCTGCTTAGACTTCTGGAACTGAAGTAATGAGATATGCATTAATATAAAGCAAATTAAACCCAAACTGCCTAGAAATTAGCAAATTAACACTGTCAATACCAAGACAACTGCTGATGAATGATACTTACCGCTAGCATTGGAGTTGTCAAGAGCCCCCAGGCAAAGAATTCCAGAAATATGACCACCACTGCATGGTATACACTTGGCCGACCAATACTTTGTTGCTAAGAAAGAAAAACAAACGCAGTGGTTGTACACATCTAGTTCATTACATGTGCAAATATCTCTTACAAACATGTTTTGAGCGTAACTACTTTTCAGCATGACCTACTAACCAAGCCCTTGGGAACAACAACAAGCCAAACAAGGAGGAGAAATTGTTTTGTATTACAAAACAATTAAAGATCTCTAGGGAACTTCAAGTTTGTTCCCTTGAACACCTGCTGACTGAAAAGAATTACTGGCCCTATTCCTGACATTGTCCTGTACTGCTCTCACCTCCAACATGCCTTTAGGTTTTCTCCCACTTGAGCATTATTCACAACCCTTCCACGACAAGGTGACAAATGGTATACCTCTCCCTGCTTCTTCCACAAGTGACAAGACACATCCACTTCATTAAGATCACAGCACGGCTTCAACAAAACCATGACAATGTACATAATCAGAAGAGCAACAATTTTTGTATTTGAAAATGCCAAAGTATGAGAAAATCAGAAGCTGCTTATTTCATCTGTACAACTGTTTTCTATTGATTGCTGACCGACTGATTCTATGCTTGTGTCTGCAAATACAGACTTCAGACTGAGGAACTATTCTAGTGGTCAACAAGTAATGCCAGAAAGAATTAGCAAACTATCACAGTACTCATGATTCTGTGAAACTGCTGCCATTCAAGATCAAAGGACTTGATCCTAGATGAGATTAATGAAATCTTTTTATTTAGATTAAATGGACAGAACTCTTGGGAAAGGTCCATTTAACCAGAACTGATGCTTGCTTGCTTTCTTCCTGAAAGAGATTTAAGCAGAGGTGCTGAACAATTGATTGGGCTTCACTGCAGTGACACCAACTGTTGACAAGAGGAGACTGACAGACATAATTTAGCTAGAGTTCTGTAAAGCCTTCAAGACAGCTACATGTGACACCCTTACCTCCAAATAGGAGACACATGGATTTGAAGTGTGAACCATTTGGTGGATAAGGAACTGGTTGGATGGATGCAGCCGAAGAGTTATGGCTCTGTGTTCAGGTGGAGGCAGGTGACATGTAGTGTCCCTCAGGTCTCTAATGAGGGACCAATGGTCTTCAATGTCTTCACTGCTGACAGAGACAGCGGGATAGTGTGCAGCTTCAGCAAGACTGCAGATGACACAAAGCTGTGCAGTACAGCTGACACAACGGAAGGACAGGCTGCCATCCACAGAGAGTGGGACAAACTTCAGAATTGGGCCCACAAGAATCTCATGAAGTAAAACAGGTCTGGGTGCCAGGTGCTGCACCTGGGTCAGGGCAATCCCAGACATGAACACAGACTGGGAGAAGAATGAGAGAGCAACCCTGAGGAGGACTTGGGGGTTAGTGTGGATGAAAAGTTGGACATAAGCCAGCAATATGCACTCACAGCCTAGAAGTCCAACCACATCCTGGGCTGCATTGAAACAGGAGTGGTCAGCAAGTGAAGGGAGAGGATTTTTGACCCTCTACTCTGCCCTCATGAGACCCCACCTGGGACACTGTGCCCAGCTCTGGAGCCATCAATACAGGAAGGACATGGATCTGTTACAGTGGGTCCAGAGGAAGGCCACAAAGTTATCAGAAGGCTGGAGCATCTCTCCTATGAACACAGGGTGGGAGTGCTGGGGTTGCTCAGCCTCCAAGAAGAGAAGAGAAGGCTCCAGGGAGACCTCTGTGGCCTCTCACTGCTTGAAGGGGTCTTTTGAAAAATAGTGACTTTTAAAAAAGGAACAGTGACTTTTTATTGGGGAGAATGTGATAGGAGAAGTGGGATGGTTTAAAAAGAAAAAAAAAGGAGAGATTTGGATTAGGTATGAGGAAGAAATTCTTCACTCAACAAACAGTGAGGCATTGCATCAAGTTCTTGGAAGACAGGGCCCTGAACAACTTCCCTAGCAGATGGAATCTTCTCCACTGGTGGAGGGGTTGGAATTACATGATCTTCGGGGTTCTTCTCAATCAAAAACATTCCATGATGTTTTAATTTCTGACTACCCCTTGGCATAGTAACTGTTTTACATAGTTTTTGTGTTCCAAAATTACTCTTTGCTTTTCTCCTAGCAACTGTCCTGCAGAAGACTGTTCTTCAGTGTTTCCAGCCAATCCAAGGCCATCTCACTCCAACAAAGAGTGCAATTTAATAATGCAGAATTCAGTTAAAGGGACACTACCCAGTGACAAATATCAAATAAAATCTGATAATATCTGATAAATATCTGACTCATTTCAGCAAGTGGACACCAGGGTGACCATGACACTCAGGATCTCCCCCTGAACACAAAAAAAAGTCAAGATAACCTATGATGAAAGTAGAGTACAGACACCTTTGGTGTTTCTCCCCTGCTCAAAAATTTTTGATCAAATTGGTAGAAATCACACATTTTGAAAATGCTTGCATTACAAGATTCATTCAACCTAACTGTCTATAGTAAAAACTGTGAAGAAATTCCTAGTGTTTAAACAGTACATGCATAGATCTGTAATAATTTTTAGATCCATCTGTTTATCAAAACCTGCAGTAGCAGTGTATTCTAGCTAGTAAGATGTAATGTATTTTCTACATTGCAGCTTGCTTCCAAGCATGACAAATTGAACAATTCTCTTTCTCCTGGGAAGCAATATCATAGATCAAAGATTATCTCTGGAAGGCTTTCAAGAGTTATTAACATGCAATTTTTAATTTCTAAATGGCAAAGATTCCAAAGGCTATGGGGGTAAAAAAAAATATCCTCTTCATATAAGAAGTCTGTAAGTACTTCTATATAATGTAATAGGATAACAATTTTATGAATATTTTTTTTGCCAAGACGTCTGTCAGTCAGACTAGCACTTAACACTAATTACACTGAAGTCTGAATACCCCTTCCACAGCAGTTTCCTCTGAAAAACGCAAATTTTACAGCAGAGTAGGTAAGGGACACCCCTGCCTCCACTTTACTTCCCTCACAACTTTATACTGCTAAGTATCTTGCCGCATCATTATCTGGTCTCCATTTGACAAACACTTTTAACACCATGAAAAATGAAGTTTTGGAGTGTTTGGAGTTTTTTAATTATGTTTTTATTACATGCAAATTTGATCTGAGACTTATATAGTTTAGCAGAAAAATGATGTACATACACACTCAAAGATAAGAGATTAAAACAGCTTGCAAATCATTTCTGGTAGCATCACGCAGTTTACAGTTAGCTGCACTGACCTACTAAATAAACAGAAAACACCATAGCCTTTTGGATTCAAGCCATGACCTGGAAAACTAATATTCAGATCTTGAAAGGAACATGTACCTGTTAAAAATAAGACAAGTATTCTACGTCAAATACACTAGCACTACCAATATATGATCCACTTTGACTATAGTTGATTATTTTCTTTCCATTTTCTTTACAGTGTCCTAAATACGTAGATTAATTAAAAATCTTGTGCTAAGGCCTGCATTGGAAAATTAAGATCATGGAACCAGTAAAGTTTACTGACATTATCAAATGGACTGATGAAGACAGTTACTTCTGAATGTTCATCTATCACAGAAGCTTCCAATTTTTAATCAAGCATCAACTTATTTTAAGAAACCAAAATAGTTTATGATTGATCATGTACACAGCCTGGTCCACAGTTAAAAAAAAAATCAATGAAAACTCTTTACTCAGTTCAAAATCAAAGAGTTTTCTAAAAACATTTCACACTTGTCTTTTTCATAAAGCTGTATCAGAACTATTGGGTGAGGTTCATTTCTGAATTGAGAAAACACCCTGCAATAAAACTTCATGAAATTTACACAAAGAACTTTTGAGTATGTAAAAAATGGTTATAAACCTTGAAGCACAAGGACATTTAGGTTTCTTGAATAAACAGTATTGGAACAACCTACTGAACTCCTTATGATTAAAAAGATTTTTTAAAGGATTTGAGAAATAGTGCAGATAGGGTCAACACAGAAGTTGCGTGCCTCATTCACTGCCCTCAAAACTGAAAGTGTTTTAAGTGTCCTCAGAAAAGCCTTAAAATTGTTGAGGGTTTATTTTCTACTCACATGAGTAAAAAATACTTTTCTGCTTAATGTGACAGAACTGCGTGTGGGTTGTGAAACTATGTATGAACATTATAACAGCCTTCAAATGCAGCTGTTTGTCAAGGTTTTATACTTGCACAATCATTAATGAGCAAAACATTACTTCATCTCAAATGCTTAACAAGTTTTAGGCCATCACTGTAAAATCTGAAGCCCTAAAAGTTCTAACCAAACATCTGTTATTTCTCCAGTTTTACATTTTGCTCCTTCAATGCCTCTTTTCACTGCCCAATTCTAAAAAATAATTTTTTTCTTCTGCCTTTCTTGGAGTTAGAGCAAATCCGAAACTTTATTCAAAGCGAAACAGCTGTTGAACATTCATAAATCCATGAAAGAATGTCAAAATGATAAATCCAGTCGGTAATAATTGCTCACAGAAAAGGAGGAGGGAAATGCATTCTAGTATTAGTAACAATACCTTATCTAAGACATTCTGAAGGACAGCTAATACAGTTCACCCTAAAATACTCTGCAGCAAAATGCAAGCTTATAGCCAGTCCTAGACCTGCAGAGCAAACTAAGAACAGGCAGTATTTATTATTCATACAGTTTTTAGATAACTACTTATCTGTTAATTCAAATCTGTAATGTAGTAATTAAAATTGTTTGAATGCCTGCAAAAGTACCTTAACATCAATTTCAAGAATACCTGTTTATTTTTCTGAAGAAATAAGCTTTTTTCACAACAAAATCACTTCTCACTGTTCAAATTCTGAAGTCATCCAGAGTCCCTTTTTAAATTTGTTCTGTTTTGACGAGGGCCACACAGTCCTGCTAGGCAAATTAAGCAAAAGATTCAACTGGATAAATAGGCTTTTTTTCCTCCCATAAGCGTGAAGCAGCAGAGCTGGACATTAAAGGTTAGTTTCAATATACACCTGGAAAAGCCCTCGGCAACCTGCTCAGGTCTCACTGCTGATCCTGTCCTGAAGAGGAGGGCACCTCCCTAAAGCAGCTTTTCAGTAATCCTATTATCTTTCAGGTAGGTAACAACCAAACTCAAACTGAATTTCTGAACTGACAACCACAGGAACTCGCTTTTGTCCCCCTACACCATCCCCTGGGAAATTCCTTCCCACCAAGCACCAGAGTCCCTCAAGAGATTCTGCTAGTTGCTTGTTCTACTTGCAGTACAGACATAACTTTGCAAAGAGCACTCCCTGTCCTACAATATGTAAAATAACATTCAAATTAATTAGTATGAGTTTAATTAATTTTTTTCTAAGCGTCTACAAAAATATTTTCCACTACAAAAATTAACTGATTCAAATAGTCATTTTTTATACTACCACCTGCACTGCAGTCCACTATGTCAATTCTGGTATTTTCAAGAAAAAAGAACTGTATTAACAGAATCAGTAAAACACTCCAAGAAACATGCTTTCATGTATCAATCATTCAGATTCTGAAGTTCATGACAAATCATAAAATTATTCATTCCCTTTACACACTTATCTTCATTACTACTTCAGTAGCTTCCCCCAAAATACAACCAATTTCAAATGCAAACTTCTCCTGGTACATCTCACTACAAGACTATTTAATCATTTTAGCTTATTCTTGAACAAGTATTATGCCACCAATCCATCTCACTTCATGAAAGATTCTCTTTCTTCCACATGTCACCCAGGTAGTTTTCTGGGGATACTGCATGTTTGTCTCTTTCTAGTGACTATTTTCTTTAATTTTCAAACAGAAGCATTTTGGATCCACCTTAATTCCAAGTGTTCACCACAAATGCTCTACTTGCTGGAATTTTTGCTGGCAAAAATTCAATGCAAAAATACATAGAACACAAATGAAAGTGCTTTCCAATCCAGTACAGCATTTTAGGTATGTCTTGTGAGCTGCAATATAAATCATAACTAATTGAGATTACACACCGTCCAAACTTGTAATTCAGTTGCAAAACAAACACCTTAAGCAGATCTGTATCTAGACTAGAAGATCATAACAGACTTTCTCAACAGAAAGCTAGGCTAAATCATATTGCACAGGTCTAGAGTATCAGAACAATAATTCATCCAAAATGGAAAAGCCAGTGAAGATTTTGCAAAGAGAAACTGTGCCTTAAAAAGTTCCTGGAGTTCTCAAAAGCACATGTATAAATAAGGCAGATCACATCAATAAGCTTTCCAAAAATTCAGTAAACACACTCAAAGACATTCACTAAAGGCTCTTAAAGCAAGCAAACTTTCTACAGGAATCGAAAAGAAAAGAAAAGTAAACACACACACACATAGGGAAAACAAACAAACAAACAAAAAAAACCCAAACCACAAAAAATCCCAAAACACGCACAAAAAAAACCCCAGGACAATTGAAAAAAAAAAAATAAACCGACTGCAATCTGTTCATACAGCACAACGACATTACCAGATGACTCCTACTGCTCTGTCCTAGTGCCTATGTTGTTCAACGCATTCAGAAGTGAGCTGTAAAAAAAGATGAAAGTGAAGCGACGAAGTTCACTGATGACAAAAAGCAATTCACTTTGGAAGAGTTCTAGGGCAATGAGGGCAATGGCAAAGAACAACAAAAGTTTACGGAATGTATAGAACAAATTAAATGGCAGATGGAAATTAATGTATGTTAATTTAAGCAATGCAAACAAGAAGAAACAATTTTAATTCCACATATAAGATAATTACAACATAGAAATGTGATCCTGGAAAAAAGGAGTTTAATGAAAGAAATGAGTCTAGCATTCAGCAGTGGTTTACTAACACGTGTTCAAAAGAACTTCCCCTGCTAGGAAAAAGATTATCACTACATTACCGCATTAACATGTGATGTGCCTGCCTAGGTAATCCTCTTCTCTGATGTTCTGACCATTTTTACTAGCTCTACATAAAGATACTCCTCTTATCCCATGACTGTTTCGTTCAGAAGCTTTAAGCAATATTCATTGTTGAATAATCTATTCTACAGAAGCACAAGAGGCCCACTGAAAGAAAAAGAACACTACCAAAGATATGGTGGAATGCTGAAGCAGTTTCCTCCAAACTGCAATAAAAACATTTGCAGAAATGTACAAATGGGATTCATTGAACTGGGAGTGACGTGACACAAAGAGTGTTAAAAAAATTTGCCACCACCTCCTTACATTAAAATACAAAAAAGTAAGTGGCACTTTACACAATCTATTCTTAAGGTCTAAAATGTCATGCCACACTGTATTTCCTGCCGGGAACACATCCCTGTTTCAGTTTAGACTGAACAAGTTTAGAAGCAGGTATATTTTAAGGCACATAAAGCATTAAGACCATTTCTGGTTCAGTCTTCATTGCTGAAGCCACTGAGGTAGGAAGACCACCCAAGAAAACAACTGCCATACATCCTGCCACATTCTGAAAGCTCTGCTCTAGACAGTACCTCATTGCTTCATTAAAATACTTCATACAGAAGTAACATATAACCAGCAGATTACACTACAGCAAGTTGGAAGCCAATTTACCTGTTTAAGTTTTCTTTGTAAAACTTAGAAATATGTACAACACTGAGAAATTACCCTAAAAAGCCCTGGCTGCTTAGTTAATACACATGCTTCTCCATAGTGCAGATAGTTACTCAAACTCCTTGTCCAGCAGGCTAGGTTAGGATCTTCATGACTAATTATATATCTATGACTTGATAATTTAAGTTTTTACTGATCTAGCCTACAGTGCTTCTCTTGGAACGCAACAACATCCACACTGATAGAACCCAGAGCATCAGTAACAGTAGACTTGTAACAGCAGAAGTGCCCTCTCAGCAAAAATATAAACCAGAATGATTTGTTTTTAAACAGAACAGCTAAACATTCCTGGTAACAGCTCAGACTTAATGTTAATTTAACAGGATGGGAA
This sequence comes from Loriotus luctuosus, assembly GCA_035582745.1. Classification (NCBI taxonomy): domain Eukaryota; kingdom Metazoa; phylum Chordata; class Aves; order Passeriformes; family Thraupidae; genus Loriotus; species Loriotus luctuosus. Next base: position 33,515,371 of record JAWWEY010000130.1, on the reverse strand, counting down.
GACTCAGAATTACATTAGCAATCTTGAGAGTGTAATATTGTTCATCTCTAATTATTCAGATTTAATAGTAAAAATAACCTGTGTGGGAGAAAACAGTGCTCCACAAAGGACTTAACACCCAAACTGACAAATGAACTACTAAAAACTATGCTTTTACCGTCAGCAATATAATTTAAATTCTACAAGCAAGAAATTTAAGAAACCAGCTTACTGAGTTCAGACCTCTTTCAGTAAAGTCTCACAATACTAAATCATGCTGCCTTTGTTTTACTGTGCTGTATTTTTTATGGAGTATAAAAAAGAAAACTGCTAGCACTAAGGGCAAGAATATGTAATTCTTTGGGCACATAGAGTTGTGCTTCATTGTGTAAACCAACATAAAATTTAAATAATAAAGGCTAGCAAAATTCCGAGATGTACAGTTCAGAATGTTTATATTATCTTTCCAAAATTTATAAAGGTCTTGGGTTTCATAATAGCTGTGACATTTTGCAGTGTCCAAGAACATGAAACTAACATCTGATTAATTCTCAAAGAGGTACAGATGTGTGACTTTTTATTTCATACTCTGTTTAGGATTTCTCCCACAAAAGCACTTTATTTAGACAGTATGACACTATTTTGCTGAAAAGTTTCCTTAGCGTGACATTTTACCGACAATAGGTTACCCAGAAATGAAGTGTGCAGTGCAAACATTCTGAATGCCATGCTAAGCTTTATACTACCAGCATTCATAATTCAGATGTAACAAGATTGCACAAGACCTAACAAAATGTCCCAAGA
>JAWWEY010000130.1:33482146-33501050 GCA_035582745.1 Loriotus luctuosus | reverse complement strand
GAGGGGCAGAATCCCCTCCCTGGCCCTGCTGCCCACGCTGCTTTGGATGCAGCCCAGGACACGTTTGGCTCTCTGGGTTGGGAGTGCCCATGGCTGGGTCATGTCCAGCCTCTCACCCACCAGCAGCCTCAAGTCCTTCTAGGCATGGCTGCTCTCCATCTGTTCACCCCCAGCCTGTGTTGACCGTGTGACATTCCCATGTCATCCCCAGGTACTTCCTGCCTTATTTTCTTTTTCTTTCCCCCAACATGCCGGAAGATAAAAATACTATTAGCATCACACCTCAGGCACCAAAGACACAACTCAGCTGTGGTAGCAAAAACGATCTCTGTGTATCGTGGTCTTAATTATGATGAAAGAGATTGCTGATGTGTATAATTTCAGTCAAGTAAAAAAGTAATCCTTAACAGTCTCTGTGATCAGGAAATTTGTCTCACAATTCAAAACAATATATATGACCTTCAAAGTTTGTGCAGTTTCAGGGAAAACTATGATTAGAAAGTGGAAAGCTCTGTTTGCACATGCAGCATTGCACTGGACAACAAATGATTAAACATTGCACTAACAAACATTCACGCATATGCTACATAAACCTGAATTACTCAATGGGTTTCTTATTGCTTCCCCTGAGATCAGTATAGTATAAGACTTGAGGACCTACATGTAACACACCATCTTTCTGCTCATATACTTCACTAAACCATATAGTTATGCCCCTAAGAAAATAACCTAGCTCTAAATGTAGTGGACACTCACAGGTTACATTTAGTCAGCTGGAAATGTTTTTGTTATCAAGTATAAAAAGACGAGTTACAGAGCTGGATAACTTTAGGCATATTTTTTGATCTTGGCGAAATACAGGATTATATTGCATATTGCTTTCTTAAGCTGCTAAAGTAATGAATGACAATGTCTTTTGGGTCTTTTAAGATCCTTTCTGTACTGTTATATAGAGTTCTCATTCTTCAGTACAATTTATAACTCCTGCAGAGTGTATGAGTTACAATCAATTACCTTGATGTTACTATGACTTCAAGTTTAAAATTCCACACTGTATGTCACAATCTTTTAATTAGACCCCTGCTAAAACACAAGTTCAGCACATGATAGCAGATTAATGATGAATTTTTTTTTAAGACTACCATAGTTGGGAATCAAGAATTATTTGATTCAAAGGTTTGAGGTAAAATGAGCTCATGAATAAAGGATTTAACAACTAATTTCAGCTTCAAGTTGAAATTCAAACACTGAGCAGCATGTATTTCTATTCAATTCTATACTTTATCAAGGTTGTCTCTGGAAAATGTATTTTTTTTAACATGTGAGCACCCAGAAACAATGTATCCTTATTTTTAGACTGAGACACAGTACTGCAAGATGCACAATTGAGAAGCACTTCTTTGGAAACAAGTAGGATACAACTCTGCTATTAGAATGTTTTTCCTTTGAAAATTCAGTTAACTGGCTTGAACAGTTTATATTCCAGACAATAAGATGAAGCAAACTGAAGACAAAACAGCAATTTCTTTGAGAGAACTATTACACTGGTGTAGTTCCTTTAAAATAAGGAAAATAATCTTCTGCAAGTATATATTCAAGGAACAGAAAATATTCAATTGTCCTCAAAAGAAAAAAGAAACACCAAAAAAAAAGAATGTTGAAGTCAGAACTCTGAAAGAATAAATTTTCAGTGCTGCTTCAAATGTAAATCTGTGTTGCCTCCATAAGTATTTACATACATTTTATTTTTGAATGCTGCAAAAATTTTTATTCTCATAGAATAAGAGACAATATTCTTAATATTAACATTCTGCAATGCACATTTTAGCAAAAGAAGTATGTTAGTGTCAAATGTGCAGCCAGTGTAACAATCATTAAAAGTGACAGTACAACAAAACACAAAATGACAAATAAAGGTTACTGTTTATGGTATCTCAAAAGGTACAAATCTTCATTCATTTCTCAAACAGCATCATTGTTAGTTTACTTTCAGAGTGAGGCTTTTTTATACAATTTCAAATTAAATTTAAATGCTGTTAAGCATGTCAAAAATATGTACAATTTAATGTTGCTAACCCTGCAATTCAGTTCATGAAATACTGGAAAAACTATTTTTTATCACCTACTGCCATGGGAAAATGCTTGAAGAGCAGAGCAAGACTCTTCAAGTTCTAAAGTAAATTTGGTATAACATGGGATTTTTTCATTTTTGTTAGTGTCTTTTTAAAACCACATCATGATCTTTTGGGTTTTTGTTTGAGTCTCTTGGTGTGCCAACTGTAGGAACATATATGACAACAACATTTAAAGTTTCACCAGACACAAGTCTTTTAAGCTTTGGTTAATGGAATTTGGCAATATGAAAGTATTGTGATTTTCTTATTTTTCTAGTATGGGCAGTATTTGGTTATTAGTATAGGTAAGTGTATTCCATTAGTGGTTAAACTCTTGGCAAGCTCTGTCCTTGGCACAATCTGTGAACCCATGCTAGGAACTTGGCTTGTCCAGAGCAGGGTGTAGTAAAAAGGTGAATAACTGTCAGGGAGCGATGGCCAGCCATGAAAAATGGGAATAACCAACTGATTGCCAGTAATAAAAGGCAGGTCCTTGGCTGACAAATGCTTGCCATCAATCACTATGGTTTTTTCTCACTTTCCCACCTCAAAGAAGCTGAGCTTCTGGACACTTCACAGGCACATAAACTGTTCCTTATACCGCTTTCTGTCTTCTACCCTCTTAGACCTCATGACTTGTTTGAAGGTCATTTGAGGATTGTAACTCTACAGAAACAAGTTAAGAATCATTGTGACGATTAAATCCACAGTACCTGAAATGTTTGTTTCTTTCAGTGAACTATACAAATATTAAAACATTTACAAACACACACATACACACACATAGATATTTCAGGCAGATCCAGTAGTATTAGATCAATCATCACTTCTCACTATAATATGTCTTCCAACTGTGACAAGCAAAAACCTTGTAACTTCAGTTTTACTAGTCTTATGTCTCTCCACTGTTGCAGGCTATTTTGTTTTGTCCAGGGTTCAAAATTATGCAACCTTCTGGCAAACATTTTCTTAGAAAACTTAGGTTTGGAACATAACTGGAAATTTTGCCACAAGTCCTGCCCTTGGATGACAGCAACCCAATGAAAAACTACAGGCTTGGGATAGACTGCTTGGAAAGGTGCCTGGTAGGAAAGAACCTGCAAGTCCTGGTTGACATGCTGAACATGAACCAGCCATGCCCAGGCGGCCAGAAAGGCCCATGGCATCCTGGTCTCTATCAGCAGCAGTGTGGTCAACAGGAGCAGGGCAGGGACTGTGCCCTGAACTTGGCGCTGGTGAGGCTGCACCAAAGAGCTGCTGCAGTTTAAATCCTGTGTGCATTTGAAGAATGACATTGAGGTGCTGGAAAGTGTCCAGAGGAGGGAAGTGGGAGCTGAAAGGTCTGGAGCACAAGTCATATGAGGAGCAGCTGAGGGAGGTAAGGTTGTTTAGTGTGGAGAAAAGGAGGCCCACGGGTGACTTTATTGCTCTCTACAACTGCCTGAAAGGAGACTGTAGCCAGGTGGGAGTTGGCTTCCTGTCCCACGTTACAAGAAATAGCACATGGGAAAAGGTCCTCAAGATATACCAGGGGAGGTTTTGACTGGATAATAGCAAAAATTCTTTGCCATAAGGCTTGTAAAACATTGGAACAGGCTCACCAGAGAAGTGGCTTTGTCACCATCCCTAGAGGTATTTAAATGACACAGATGTGGCACTTAGGCACATGGTTTAAGGGCGGACATGATATGGTTAGATTTGCAATTGGACTCAATGATCTTAAGGGTCTTTTCCAGCATAAATAATTCTGTGATTTAAGGTTTATCTAGTTTATTTTTGTTCTTAGTCTCCCCCTTCCCAGCATTTTGAGTCATGAGGGAGAAAGGGGCCTCAAAGTAAATCCATTTCTGCAGGTTCGTTGTTTACTTGATGTTAAAAATCATATCAGTCACTTCCTTTAGGGCTTGTCCAAACAGGCTGGTAAAATGTCACAGCATTACTGCACTAGTTCCAGCATGAAGGTCTGTTCAGAGAATTTTGTTATTACCTCAGTAGAAGACATTATGGTTTTGTGCAATGGTATTTCTGGTTTCCCATTTTTTTCCTGCACCATGAGATGTATTGAGTAATGTTTACACTGTGCATTGAAAGAAACAAAGATCTTGAGAAGAAAAAAATAGGCAAACATGAAGTTACAGACTACATCAAAGTATGCGCTCAAGAGTGATAAATTAATCCCATTTATTTTCTGACTTTCCAACTAGGGTGGAATGGGTACATACTCACCTTCACCTCAGTTTCTGAAAGCAGTAATAGGCAGATCTACAATGATTTGGGGGATTGGGTGTGGGTATGTTAATAATTTTCTTAAAACTTTTTCCTTTATGTTTCTCCACAGATTCAAAATCAAACACATTGAACAATCTATTAGCTGCTCTCAGCCCAAATAAACTTTTCCTTTTCCTTTCTTTACAACATGTTAGCTTGCAGGAAACTACCAGGATCATACGAGTTGAAATAGAATATCAGAGTTTCATTTCTGTTTTCCTGTCTTATGTTAGCAATGGCCAGTGTGTTTTATAACACAATTATGGGGGACATATTTGAGAGTTTCTGTTCTTTTCTCAGCAGACAAAAATCATCTTTGTAACAGTCTCGTTGCAGAAGCAGAAAACTGTGTAGGAATACTGACTGACCAATTTTCTCATTCAAGCTCACATATTCTTGTCACATGTTGAAGATTCTGCTGAGGCCTTTTGGTGTAATAATGTATGACACAGCCACACATGTACGTGTAACAAAGCTGTCAGGGGCGGGGGCTGGTTGTGTTTACCGGGACCTAGCTTGCAAATTGCACAATTCTGAACAATTCAACGCTTAATAAATGCAATGTCACACTTAAGAAGAATATTTGGGCTTAGCCAGTTTACCAGCAAGCTGCTGCTGCCCCCCGGTGTCCAGCAGACACACGAGCCGGTCTGCAGCCACGGGAGCCGGGCAGCGCTGTGACGCGTTATCTGCCAGTGAGGTAACTCCGCTGTCTGCTTTCATCTCTAGCTCCACATCACAAAAACCAGCAGGACTTTCTCGCTCAGTGAGCTCCCTAGGATGAATCGTTATCAGTTAACCCGGTCCCCCAATTCCTTTGACAAGTCATCTGAGTGGATTACCTCTTCCAGTCTTCCCAGCTAAAAAGGGATAGCAACTGTAACAGTGTCTTCAGTTACAGCTGGGATACAAAATCTCAATTAGTTTTTGCAATGACCCTTAAAGGGTTACAACTTGCTTACACAGGTGCTAAAATTCTGACTCATTTTCAGTTACTTACAATCCATTTTTCAGTTTATTTCTTTATATGTAAATTCTGAAAAAAAATTCAGAATTTAAAAGTGTTAAACATCTGGGGAAGATATGTTGAGTTTCGTACATGTAATTGAATCTCAGCTTTATAAAATCTCTGAACACAACTGAGGCTTTACCAGTGTCTTTGTAATGGATTATGCTCTAAAGAACAAATTTGTTTCTGTATAGCACCCAACAAAGAAAGGCAATTGTTTATAGATCTTATAGGATTTTCAGGAATGTTAAAATGCATCTTCACCCAAAACTGATCCAGTAGGACACAGCTTAAGTCATAATGGCTAGAATCTGCAAACTCAAAGTTCCTATCTCTTACTAGAAACAAAAAAATAGGAACAAAAATATGAATATAAATAAAATATAATAAATAGTTTGACTTCTAAAATCCTAAAATTTGCCATAGAAGTAAAAAACAGTCTGAGGTGGATAAAGAGTTTATCCATCTAGGCAAGCTTTCTAAATGTTTAGACAGTTTGGAAAATACTACAGACAACTACTAGCGTAGTATTTTCTTACCAAAAATAAATGTTTACATATTTCCTAGCATTGCAAGTTTAATATATTATGCACATCATCATAGTCATAAAATAAGCAAATGAGGGTACAGGTAAATAAAAGTCCTTTTCTTATTCTCATGCAATAATGTATGACAAGAATTGTATTTGAGAAATACTCATGTTAAGAAATATGACATTAAGAGGTCTTTACTGTTTAATGGGAAGCTCTAGACTCCTTGAAAAATAAAGTTCACTGAAACTCCTTGAGGTTGGAAAGGTAAATAACTTTAGTATTCCAAAAAACATCTTGGTTGAGGATATTTTTCAATTGAGTGTTTTCTTATACAAGTAAAATGAAATTATGTGAAATGCACAAAGGTGATATGAAGAGTAGATACCTCTATTTCCTTGCATTTTTGCTTGCAGAATCAAGGGAGTTTAGTCATTAAGTTATTTTCATAACCATCTGTCATCCTCTGTCCTTTGCTTCTGTTTTAAGTTAAATGTTAAATGTTAAGTAAGTGTTGTCAGAATCATAGGTACAAGGAATTTTAGAAAGATGCAGCACTGTTAATAGCGCACTAAGATTTTTCTTAGCCATCTTCCTTTCACATTTCAGTTTAATTTGTTATCTAATGAACAGGCATGAATGTGTTTATACTATCATGGTTAATACAAGACACAAGCATGATTGTTAAAACCAGGAATAATTACACTTTATTTATAAACAGTAGGTAATAGTTTTAGGTCATCTTTACATCTGTCAGCAACAAAACAGTCCTTGCAGCTCCCCACTTATCCCACGACAGAATTTAAACACTTTGCACTTGCATTACTGAAGGAATTTGAATTCATAAGGAATGCAGAATTTAAGAACATTGTGACTAAAGTTATTTACAACCATGATTCCAGCTGTATAATCAAAACACTAATCAGCTATCCTGTTTTCTGCAGCTTATTGGAGTTGTATTTTTCATGGAAAAATATTTCTCACAACTCCACCTTTACCATAAAAAGCTTTTCAGCAAAAATCACAAGGTCTGTTTTATAAAAGAACAGCTTGTCCTGAAGACTGCATTCTGACCTTGGCTGCAGATTTACATTTCCATTATGAAGTACTATTCACTGCAAATAAAACACAGCTGGTATGTAGATTTAAATCCTCTCACCTTGATTAAACAGACTTTGAAGAAAGGAGCTATGCAGGTGAACAACATCCCACTCTGAAAGTACAGAGAACCAACACCAGAGCTTTCCCAGGGCTGTTGCTGGTGTATCAGGACCAGGCAGGTGTGACACCTGGATGCACACATTTACTTACATGAAGACAGTGGAGTTAGTGAACCTGCTGTGCTACAGACTGCAATACTGAAGGATAAGCATCGTCTTTTCATTCTGTGCTTATGTGTTATCCAGCACAATATGGTTTTGGTTTATAAAAAAATCTTAAGTGATAACCCCCAATACAAAGGAAAAGTAATCATTATGATAGCACCATAATGGATTCTCCCAATTCCATTATGGAGGCAAAACCACATACTTCTGACTAATAGATTTTTATAAACACAGATATAGGACAGACCTTCAGGTCAGTTAATGAATTTTGTTGGAAAATTAGAACCGTAGGTTATTAAAAAAAGGTCCTGCATGATCCTGTTATATTATTACTTCAGATTTGAAAAGCTCTTTTGAAGTCTTACACATGTTAAATAGATGATCAAATAGATGACTGGTCTGCATATTTTATAAAATGTGTTTTCTTCTGGGTTTTTTAATGTTGTGTGGAAATTCATTTCATTCAATTCAAGATGATTCAGAGGAGTATGCCTTCATACACATACTTCATACAAAGGAGTATGCTTTCGTGTTTGATTCAAGGAGAAATCACATGACCTCTTTTAATCCCAAGCAGAGCATGAATCACAATACTTTCCACCCTCAAAACAATCATTTTGTATATCTGGAGATTTATTCTTCACAGATGCAGAAATGTGGATTAAGGAAACTCCATGGTAAGAAGAATCAATACTTCAGTGATAATTGAACAAAGTGGAAATATGAAAATAAAATTCAGAACCTCTTCAGAAAAGGGAAAAAACTCCTACTGACAACAGGATAAACAGAACATATTTTCTGCATTATTTTCAACTGCATCTAATGCTACTCTGATTTCCTTGAATGTAATAATGATGCTAATTTAATTAACTCCACAAATATTCTTGGATTCAGCACTTATTTAATTCTTTTCAGGTCATGCTTTTACTATAGTGTTACATACTGTGTTTGGGGGCTTTTTGGATGAAAGACATATTCTATTGATGTGTATGCATTGAATTTGGGTACTTAGATTAAAGAAGAAGTTTCTTGACAACTCCTAATTATGGAATCATTAAGGCTGGAAAAGACCTCCCAGATCATCCTTTGAGTTCAACCTTTGACCAAACACATCCTCAACTAAACCACAGTACTAAGTACCATGTTCAACAGCTGGCCCCAACACCATGGCTGTCCTGTAAGTGCTGCCCGATGTCACTCCAGATAATCTATTGCAGAAATCTCCCCAGCACTGAGGTCAGGCTGACAGACCTGTATTCCCTGCATCCTCCTTCCAACCCTTCCTGTAGATAAGCACCACAGTGACCAGCCTCAAGGTGTCTGGGGCCTCCCTGGTTAACCAGGACAGAAGATAAATGATGGTAACTGGCTGGGTGAGCTCTTCCTCCCTTCCCTCAGTACTTGGGGAATCCCATCCAGTCCCATTCACTTGTGAGTGGCCAAGGGGCACAGCAGGCCATCGACTGCTTCCTCCTGGACTGCACGGGGTCTGTTCTGCTCCCTGTCCCAGTCTGCCAGCTCAGGGGCCTGGCTGCCCTGAGGATAACTGGGCTTTCTGTTAGTAACTGAGACAAAGATGGCATCAAGCAAGGCAGCCTTTTCCTCATCTTCGGTGACAATTTTCCCCCTCTTCATCCAATAAATTACTGAGATTTTCCTCGGCCATCCTTTTGTTGTTAATGTATTTATAACGGCACTTTCAATTATCTTTCACAGCACTGGTCAGATTGACTTCTAGCTGAGCTTTTGCCTTATTAATATTTTCTCTATATGACCTAGTAACATCCTTGTAATAGCACTTTTCCTGAGCTGTCTGCCCCTTCTTCCAGGAATAAACTCTCCTTCTTATCTAAGTTCCAGCAAAAACTCCCTCTTCAGTCAGGCTATGTTTTAGGAAATAGGAACGGCCTGCTCCTGCATCTTTAAGATTTTCTTCTTAATTATGTCCAGCCTTCCTGGACCCCTTTGTTATCAAGGGCTGTTTTGCAAGTGTCTGTCTGAACCAGTGTCCTGAGCAGGACCAAGTCTGCCCCCAGTATACTCAAGGTAGAGCTTTTACTCACGCTCTTCCTTATTTCACCAAGAACAGAGAAACTCCATCATTCTATGGTCAGTGTGCCCAAGATGGTCTCTGACCACCACATGTCCCACAGCCCTTCTCTGTTTGTGAGCATCAGGTCTGGCAGGGCATGCCCTGGTAGGCTCCCTTATAAGCTGTGTCTGGAATTTACCTTCCACACACTGCAGGAACATCCTAGACTGTCTCCTCTCCACTGCTGAGCTTCTGGCAGACATTTGGCAAGTTAAAGTCTCCCGAAAGAGCAAGGGCCAGTGATCATGAAGCATCCACTGATAGAATATTTGGCTTCATCCTGGCTGTGTGGTCTGTGACAGACTCCCAGCAGGATCTCTGCCTTGTTGGCCATCCCTCTGACTGTCACCACAAGCACTCAGCCTTGTCCCCGCTGTCCCTGAGCTCTGTAGAGCCAAAACCCTCTCCAGTGTACAGAACCACCCCACAGCCCCTCCCTCCTCACCTGTCCCTTCTGAGGAGCTTGTAACCATCCACTGGAGCACTCCAGTGATCCCACCACATTCCCATGGTGATAACCACATCACACCTTCCTGCTGCCAATGGCTTCCATTGTTTGTTACCCGTGCTGGGTGCATTGGTGCAGATGCACTTCAGCTGGGCTGTCCACGCCACCCACAACACAGGTGTGTCCCCCCCAGGCTCATCTCTAGTGAGCCTGGTCTTGTCTCTTTCCCTTTTCAAACCTGGCTTAAAGCCCTCTCAATCAGCCCTGCTAACTCAGCACCCCCAGAGATGCAGAAGAGTTTTGCAAGCAGCACTGATCCTACAGTGTCTATGCTCCTCCTATGAAATATTTGTCCTTTGAGGATTATTACTGAAAAATGTTTTCCCCCCACTTTTCCTGCTTCTGCCCTGGCTTCCGTTTCAAGTGGTTCATCTGGAAAGAAGTAATTTTTTGCTGATATATTTACATTTTTACAGTGAAACAAGCTTGCTCTGACAAAAAAAAAAAAATTGTCTACTGCAAAAAAAAAAAATTACACCATTGGGTGTCTGTCAAAGGGTCACAGCAGAATCTCAATGTGTTCCTTGCATTTCAGAAGCCTGTCTTAATCTTTCTCAGAAGGCAAGAGTCTAAGAAAGAAGTAGAGGGAGATCATTCTCTATTTTTCATCAATCCCTAGACTACAGACAGTACCGTTTCTTATTTATGGTTATCTTTCTCTTGATAGCTGCATTTCAAAGAATTGAGATTTGTTGGGGAGGAGGAAGAATTTTAAATAGAGTTTTCAGACAGGGAAGGAAGTAATGGAAATAACATACTTATTCTAAGCCATTTTCCCTCAGGTGATGAGGCAGCACTGCAAAGTCAAAGGAGAATCACCCATTGCAAGGACACATCATTACATTCACAGCACACCATGACAAGGTAACGACTGATTTCATATCTCTGTTCAAAATTATTTTCTTTATGATGTGTAAAATAATACATTATCAGTCCATTTGCAGAGTTCTAAGCTAGACAGCATCAATGAGGGCGTCTGTAGAGCCTGCTATTCTGTGGCCTGCTGAAGAGCACTGTATTCGAACAGCCTGAGTGGGGAAGTGAAAGACACCACGTCCTGTACTCTGATCCTGACTCTGACATCCCTGCAACCCTAGGTACAACTCCTGGACCTAGATTTCCAAAAGAGCTCTCCAAACTTTGTCATTCATAGAACTTCAAGAGGATGATGACTGAGTAGCATTATTTTTAGAGGCTCTTTGACTTTTAAAAATGATCAGTCAAGTCAGCCATTGTCCACATAAATAAATAACCAGTCCTATTGATGTCTTCAAGCAGAATTCTCTGTATTTTAATTAGAATTCTCTGTATATTTGAGCTCTGAGTCTTTAAGCAGAATTCACTATCTGTCCCTTCTTTCAATCTCTGTTGCAGATGGAACCAGATGGTATCATTCTCACCTTTAACCTCTCTGTTGAATGTAAAAAGATGCTATCAGGTGTATTAAGCAGATGTTGCTCAATGTTTATGGAAAGCTTTCATATTTTACAACCTGTTTTGCTTTTGTCTTAGAAGATGTTGTGCTGAGATACAGATCACATCTTCTTTGGCACTCAACCTGGAGCTCTGTGCATACTGAACTGAATGATGACCCAAACTGAGTAGAGGGCACCTCCCCAAACCAGAGACTACCACAAACCCCCTAAGAGGCCCACACAGACACAGTAACTCATATTTTATAAAGTGGCCCAAGCTAAACAATTACATAATATGTAGATGTAACTATGTACTAGATAGATGAGTTTATGTAGATTTCAATGCATAAATTCTCTTGCTTTTTACTCCTTGACATGCGTGCTCTGTGGAAAATGTCCACCTTGTACTCTGCATGGAATAAAAATATTTCCTTTCTGAGACTCTTTGTTTGTATTTAGGGAGTTCCTAAAATCAGCAACATAATGGGACATCCAGCAGACATAACAGAAGAACTTAAGACTCTTTTCATCCATACAGTGGAACATGTCCAGCACTAAGGTGAGGCCCCAAGCAACACAACATGGATATTTCTTGGATTTCACTACTTTTCACGGCTGTAAAAGTGAGAGATTAATTTCCAAGAGTGCAGTGTTGCAAGCACTAAGTTCACATCAGAAGAAAAGAAGCCATGATTGGCTAATTTGTTTGCTTTGTGATTTCTTCTTTTGCCACACCTCCAATCACCCTGCAGAGGTGTTTCTGAGAGTGCTGACTGGCAGGTGCATTCCTCTGAAAATACAGACATGCCATTGTCATCAGTAATCCATGTGCCAAAATGGATTACTGTTTTTAGCTACAGTTCCAAATGCTCCTCACTTCCCAAGAGCTAGAGGTTTCTTCTTCTTTCACTAGAACATGAGAAATATGGGAAATATCCAGGATGTCTAAGGACATACTGAAATTGATTCGGGATATTAGATTGGTATATTAGATTACACCCACGGAGTTCCCTACTAAATGAGATCTACTTAAAGAGTTCATAGTAGATTTCATCATTTACCTTATGTCCATAATAAGAGGCAGTAAATGATGAGTTCTTTCATTATTTCACCCACTTTTTTTTCTTTTTTCCTGCATAAGAGAAAGGTAAATTTTTATGATGCTACAAGAACTGGCTTCTGTAAGACTTTGTGTAAGATGCTGATCTGTGTATGGGGACATGCTTATTTTATATCCCGCCTGTTTGGAGGACTACGTGTGTCCAAAGATTCAATTAAGTACCAGGGAATTATATAAGAAATCTGAATCTAGATTAATAAATTACAATGATGGATTAGTCAGAAAACATGTTTTTTAATTACTGGATAGAATGACACACCCCTCAGAAGTATCCTAGATAAACATCCACTCAGGCAACAAAACAAGGCTGTACTCCCCTCTGCATCTGTTTGGAACTATATCAAAGAACATCCAAACAGCACTAGCAATTTGTGATCCTTCATTTAGCAGTTAGTTTCAAATCTAAGAGGTAACAATAACCAGGCTTTTGATTAAGTGGCATTATCATCACTTCTGAAATTTTGCTGTCAGGTTCCAAATATTCCATCTTTTACATCTACAGACAGAAACTGAGCACTTGGAAGGGTCTGCAATGCATAGGCTGTGTTTGATCCTCTCTCCAGATCCCAGCAATGTCTATTTTTAATGTCTATCCAGCAGAAGAGATTTTTAAGAATGGTATTCAAGAGTACATTATCATTTCCTCTCATCTCTGGTGCTGTTTTTAGATTACAAAACTATTTTACCAGGGCACTAGATTTTTCCAGTACTTAATCTTAAGAGGTCTTTTCCTGTACTGTTCTAGTTGCTCTGCTTGCTTGATGCCATGCTTGATCCCAGAGAATACAAAGTCTGGTGTAGATGCTTTCTTTCCCACAGAGCTACCTGTGAACTCTGATGACTTTTCCTTAGCTGTTTGGCTATCACTTTCCTTGGAACTGACATCCATTTTGGCACTGAGTTGTTACTTTAGTGTTTCACTGCTCCGAACACACCAAGTACTGAAGGTGCTCCTTCATATATAAAACTCCTTTTAACCTTCAAGTTGAGTACAAGAACACTGTATGACCAAATGGGACATGAAGTAGAAAGACTGGAGGCACTTTCCACACCTCCATTTACACTTCCTGGACAGGATATATGTTGTATCCATTTTAAGAATTCTTCTCTCTGTTCTAAGGCTGTAGCATAAGCGGGCCTTGAGTAATTTTTATATGGGTTTCATCCAAAAAACTTTGAAGTGATATTGTATCAGCAGAGTACAATGAATACAGAGGTTGTCAACAAACTGTAACTCACCTTTTTTTTTGTAATTAGGTATTCAACATATGCTGATCTTATTAGGTACTCTTAACATATGCTCTCAGTTTGATTCAATTTCCCACCTTTTAATGTTTGACAGAGCAACAGGAGAAAGCACAATAACATAATGGATGACAGTTATGTATCCTTCTTATGGACAGCTAGTGAATTCCTAAATTAAAGTTGAACTAGTTAGTCAAGATCTTTGCATTCTCCCTGCTCTCATCTAAAACTAATTTCTTTCCTCTATCTTCCAGCATTTCTTTCCTGTTCAGAATTCATTCATTCATTTCCTACCACTTACCCTCTGTAACTGAGTAGGAAAAGACCAACTCAGCCTCTGACTTCAAGCCAGAAATGGATGTCCTCATATAGAAAGCAAAGAACTCCAGAGCTCATCTTGAGAGAATGTTCTTGAACCCCATTATAAAAAACCACAACAACCATAAAGAGGAAAAAAAAATAAAAACTATCAGGAGATAGGACCCAAGGCATTTATACAGATTTCCATGTAAAAGTGCAGAATACTCATAGACTGAGTTGAGTGCTTGAACAAGTCAACATTACTTACTGATGCAAATTACATGCATGAGGATAATAAAGTTGTCCTGATTAGAAAAAAAATCTATGTGTCTTCTAATGTTTTCTCATTTAGTATCTTCCAGAAAGAAACAACTGCTGGTTTCAATTTCTTATCCAGGTAGAAAACTTACCAATGTTCCAGCTATCTGTAACAGTGAAAGAACAGCAAATACACCTTTGCCCGTTTTTTCTCTCTACAAACCCATTTAAATGCTTGCCTTGTCACAAGACCTGCTGTAGAGGACAACTGAAGCCTCGAGTTCTTCCTCCATATAATGTGGGAAATAGTAAAGGTAAAAAGATTTCCAGAAAACTGTAAAAGCAGGCCTTAGAAATGGAAAGAACAGAAAACAGAACCAGCTGCAGCTGCAAAGTCTGAAAGTAGAAAAAGTTACAATAGTACAGCTAGCAAGGACATGAAACAATAGCTTGAGTTTTAGACTTGGCTGAGGTAGACCTTAAGACTGCAGAATAATATCCTTAGCAAGATAGTAGAAGGTTTTAAGCTTAATAATGAAGTACTGTGTATTGTTAATAGAGAGCAAACAAGCAAGCATTGTGTGAAGGAGGTGAACGTGTACTTCTAGTAATTGGCTAGAACAATTGTCTGTAAGCTTTAGCACTACTCTATTGGCTAAAAAGTTTTTTAAGTGCTCTGTAACAAGGAAATCTTTGGCTGCTGCTGGCAGAATGTGAGCTGTTGCCATCTATCTATTGTCTCAACCATGAAATGAGACTGATGCTGCAATAAAGCTCAAGGAACGTAACCAGCCGTCCCATCCTGTTTGTGAAAAAACACCCACACAATATTTGACATTTGATTTAAAAGAACAGAAAAGAACACCACTGAATCTCTCAGTAAAATTTGCAAGTCCTCCAAACAAAGGTTGTGAAGGAAACCTAGAAAGTGTGGCTTTGCCTTGACATATTCAATCGTAAGTCAAGGGAACCTTAAGGATATCCCATATAACAATTTTTCTGTGTAGAATAGTAAAAGGGACAGTATAACAATATCTAAGTCTAGTGAAAAACAGCTTTTGTTCATATTTGCACCCAGTCTTCCAGGGAGGGTCTGAAGAAGTTGTAAAGTGGAGAGAAACAGAGGATTACTTTTTAACTGGCAAGTAGGAGAACTACCACATCAAATGTGTCAGGGTTTCAAACATTCTGTCATCTTTGCAACATTCCATTCAAGGCTGCAACTTTAGTTCTGGGCCCTAACAAGAGCAGATCGTCACTACTAATGATACAAATCACCTCAAATTTAAACGAGTGGGGGCACAGACACTATGTTACAGCAGTAACACCACAGAAACTCTGGCTATGTCTAAGGTTCTAAGTCAGCCAGGGACAAATGAAGAATCCTCTACCTACTGCAGCCCAGTCAGCAGTGCACAGAAATGTTGGAAAGGTGTAATGCTTTGTCTTCTGGCTGTTGTCTTCTCTTGCTTTAAACATCCACATCTTTTCCATGCTCCAGGGAGCCTAAAGCCTACTGACCACCCTCCTTCCATTTGGTAGGCTTTGTAAACATGTGTTTTGGCCCTATTATGAGTGTGTAAGTCTTAAGAACACTAAGTTTAAGTCCAGTGTTTACATTTGAGAGTGTTCTGCTGAGTTCTGGCCTGCAAGACTCATTGCATGTGGTCTTACTGACTACAGTGGTTATTTCTGGGGAGAAGATACAGAAAATTCATTGTAGTAAAGCAGGATTGATTTCACCTTTTAAAATAGTAGCACAGCAGTTTAACAAGACACAATTATTTTCAAATAGTCAAGGAGTTTCAATAAAGGTGAAATAGCAAAACGTAGTCCTTCTTGTAGTTTTGTGCTGAGAAAAAGCCTGTTTATCTCCAAATACAGGAAAGATTAAAAAAGGGCTATTAAAATGCCTTTGTAGTACTAACATTTTTAAATAATTAGATTTTTTTTTAAAACATAAGCTTTGGCCACTGGAATCTCTTTGTTTTCAGATCTTCTTCTATTGCTAAGCTCCTAGGCTGTACAACTAGACTTCTACTTCAATTAAAAGTACAGCATTAATAAATCAGTTTCTGCTCACTTCTCAAGACCTTGATTGTCCCTGATCTATATGGCACAGCATGAATTTAATATGAATGTCACCAACCTTTAAAAACCACTTTCTCCAAATTGAAATAATGCCCAAGTTGCATACAATATTAGTACTTATGTCTGTAAACACACGGAAGCACACACATATAATTAGTGGCTTTGGCTCACTTGCAGTGGTGGAATGATTCTAACTCATTCTAAAGACCACTACAACATCTTAGAGGTTAAGTTCTGTGTCTCCTCCATAGAAGGCTGGATGGATCATAAAAGTACATCTCCCTTTTTTGTCAATTACAGACCTTAATCACCAACACCTCAGGAATACAGTATATACAGTATCTACTGTACTTCTAGCCTGAAACTGCATTGTAAGGAGTGAGCAATTTTCTCAGCTCTAATGGAATGTCATCACATTATGCCACTCCTTAGATACCAGCACAGAAACATGCTCCTGCTGCCCTTGCCCTCTGCTTTTATAGGCCATTTTACTGGCATGCACTCCACAATTCTGCTTTAGACTCAGCAGTAACATTAGCGAGTACATCAGCATTGTGTGAGCTGAAGGTCCGAGATCTGGGCCACTTATATCTGATCACCACTTACCTCTGAACAGGCTGCAATTCTGCTTTCCCTTGTCACAAAGCACTACTGCCCATTAGACATGTCCTCTTCTATCCAAAGGTGACAGTTTTTCTAGTGATGTGACCAACTCTCCCATTTTGGTGGCAGATCATTTTTCTTGAGGACAAGGACACCTGCACATGAGTGCATCGTACTGAAGGGTGTTTCTTATTATGGTCTTGTAATTTCTGGAGATGTATAAACCCTAAATTAAGAAACCTGTGATTCACAAGAGGAAACAGCTAGATGGGTCTAAAGGTATGCACACCCATTTCCTGGTAGCATCTCTTCAACCCCATGTGATTTCCTCTGCTTTTCATCCTACAGTGCATTTTCATGCATCTTTCTGAAGTCAAGGATCAAGTGCAATCTCACAATTGATGCATTCCAAGACTCAAAGAGGCATCAGTCCCATCAAGGTTGTGAGTGTTTAGTCCTGCAGCTGGAGAGAAGACTCTTAGCCATCTATATGGGCAAGCTGTTGAGCTGAAGGAGGGCAGAGAGGGCAGCCACAAAATGTTTGTATCAAGAGTGATTTCATTACTCTCTGTCTTCTTTTTCAAACTAGGTTTTTTGAAACAAGAAGTTGAACTGAGGCACATGGAGCAGATAAACTCAGCTAATCTTCGTTAATCCTTCATACACAAAAACTTGCTTAAAACCATGAGATGTATTGAGATTTTAAAGAGTAGGGTTTATTTTATCATGTCAAGTAACTATGATGCCTTCAAAACAGATGGAAAATAAGTGAAAACTAGCACTTAATCCAGATCAAGAGAGTAAATATTTTTCTTTACCACAGAAGTCAATGTGAGTGCACAAATGGATCATGAGTGTTTTCTAGAGGTAAAATAGCATTGAAGTAAATAGAAGGATTTTGTTCAATGCAAGCAGAGTGAACTACAAACTACAGGCAGAATGGTGATATGTTACAAAACCACCCTCATTGTGCTTCATTTACACAATGTTCAATTTCCAAACGGAAACTCAGCAAAACAGTCTCAAATATGAGAACTTAAACTTAGCTGTGTTCTTGGGTATTACACACTTACATAGGGCTAAAACATTTACAATGTTTACGATGTGCATTTTTACAAAATGTAGCAAATTGAAGGACTCTATTTTTTTGCTCAAGCGATCTCTTTCTGTAGCAAGATTGCCCTTCAGCTGTTCATATGTTAAGACAATTCTGATTGTGTATTAAGACAAACCAGCTTTTCAGTGTGTTAATGAGGCAGACAATGTGGCAGGAGCTCATTTATTTGCCCTGTCAGACTTAGATGTAGCCAAATTGGTGACTTTAGCCAAAAACCTGCTCAGAGGTCTCAGATGGATTCTATAAACAGGGATCATATAGCAAAACACTATTCCTCCAGCTGGAATACTAAATATTAGGCAAGTGAAAAAAAGATGATGTTCTACTCTTTGGTCCACAGAAATGTTTTTAAGGTGTTATCACGTATTTAGAATTTAAACTGGCCAGGTTTTTTTCTTCATTTTTAAAGCAGAATAATTGTTTCCTCTTAATTATTAATGTATGGATCTGTATTAGATACTTTTATGTATCCAGATATATTAATGCAACTAATTTACATTGCCATGTACCAAGTTCCATGATTTGAAAGCATGGTCAATCTTCAGGGACAGTCAGTTTCCAAATTTCCGAAGTTTTCGGTACTTAGGAACTTAAAATATCATTAATAAATCCTGCTTTCCTGGCTATAGCCCCTTCTGATGCAATGTGAGTGCTTAGGTGAAATAAGGAGGGTGTCTTGGTTTGGAAAGACTGGAGTCTGCTAAGGAAGGCAGGAGCCTCCCCTGAAATTGCTATAATTTTAAATTTAGGGGCTCTCAGGCAAAGATATGGGAGCAGGAGATAACAGTTTTTAATAGGGAAAAAAAGAAAAAATAAACAATGCAGTCCACTGGAACAACACTGACAGAGTCAGAACCCAACCTGACACCCTGTGGGCCAGGGTGTGGGTGGTAGTCCGATTGAAAATGT
>JAWWEY010000130.1:33460399-33472101 GCA_035582745.1 Loriotus luctuosus | reverse complement strand
TGGCTGCTTTTCCACTATGGAACACTATTTTAATTAAATTTCCACATCACCATATTTAGCACATTTTTCCTTTTCACTCAGTATTTTTTGTCAGATCCTTGAAAATTCATCTCTTTGCCCTCTGTGGGCTTTAAAAGTCAGAAGGGAAAAAAAAACGCTTATGTGCCCTGTGAAATCTGTGACTGTTGGTTGTTGCTTGTATGTTAGTTCTTTGATTTTGTGTTGCATAGAATAGGAATGGGTCTCATATACAACAAAACAGGTGGGTATTTAAGCGGAATCATCATAAAAATAAAAATCACAGCAATTGCCTGCAATGCAGAGATTTTGGAAAGGCTAAGGAAGTAATTATAGCATCATATAGAAGGGTCCAGATATTAATTATGTTGCAATATTTTGGTAACAAGTGAATAATTTCTGTTTCTTTTGTGGAGAAGAAGTGGTATCCTGTTTCAGGGCCTCTTCATTTTCCACATTCAAATTGATATGGACAGGCATTTCAGTCATCTCTTTCTCTGCAATAAGCTATGTCTCCCTTTTGGATAAAAAATGTTGCCGTATACCATCAAGTGTCAGTTAGGCTACTTCTGTCTTCTATAGAAAACTTGTATTTCTAATATGCCTAACCTGCAATGTACTTGGCTTTTTATCATGCTGGAAGCACTGTGGTTCCACTGCTGTTAGTGAGAATAGCAGAGCAAGGTTATGTGAGACAGTGTGAGAGGCTGACCTTGACTGCCAGCCTCCCAGCTGACTGTCTCCCACTCCCCCTACTCGACAGGACAGATGAACACAATACCAAGAAAAAGACCATGGGTTGACATAAGGACAAGGAGATCAGTCACCAATTACCAGCATGGCCAAAACTAAATCAGCTTCCAGAAAATTAATTGAATGTATTGCCAATTAAGAATAGGGTAACAAGAAATAAAACAAGACTACAACCACCTTCCTTTCCCCCACCTTCCTCTTCTTTGGGGGCTCATCTCCATTCCTTCATCCATATTTTTTACACATACACACACAGACAAAAGCATGAATATCTGCTCCAGCATGCTCCTCAGTGAGCTGTAGGTTAAGAACGTGCACCACCACACTCCTATGCTTGAGGTATCAGCAGAGCCTCATGTTTTTCACAATCTTCTCTCTCTGAGCAGCTGTGTGCCTTTTTTAACTCTATAAATAACTATAAACTCTATAATAGGCATGACATCACATAGGTGCCAACCACCAGTGCTGCTGATTGTCTCAGTTTTTGGCAGCTGTGGGTCTGTTTTGGAGCCAGCTGGTGCTTGCTCTGTCCAACACCTGGGCAGATGCTGCTCTTTTCTCATAAAGATCACTCCTGAAATCTCCCTGCTCCCAACACCTTGCCATGAAAATCCAATACAGATCACCTCTTCTGGCTTCAGCCACCGAAACTACCAGGTGCCACCAAAGTTACTCCAGGGAAGTTCTTGAAAACTATCAGAATAGATAAGAACTTTAACTCCCTACATAAAAAGTAGTAGCATGGTTCTTAATGTCTCTGGTAATCATGAGAATAATAACCCTTACAATAGCAATCACCAGAGGGATGTTCATGACTTCTTAAGGCAAAAATAATAAAAGTCAATGTAACTGCACAGCAAGGGAGTTCATCTGACATTTAAAATCAATACCTTTTACCCAAATGGTTGTCTACAATCTACAGTCTAAATGGTTGCATACAGCTATGTGATACTCTTCCAGTTTTCAGCTTTCCTTTATATCTTTTTCTTTCTTTCACTAGGGTGTGTAGGAGATCAATAAATCAGACCAGTTTTAGTCTTCACAACAAAACTGTAATATACCAACACTGACTAAAAATACACTTTGCCAATGGCTGGCTTTTTTTTTCTCTCCATCAACACCACTGCATTTTCAAAATTAGTTTTTAATATTCTTGTCTGAAATCAGCTGTAAAAGAAGGCTCAATGCCATGCTAATAGCACTGATGACTATAGTTCTCCATTGTTTTAGTAATCAAGGTTCAGCTACTCAGGCTTGAAAGCCCTTTGGTGCAGAGAAGCTGAAATCAAAAGGAGACAACATGCTTCAGATTTATTTCAACACCTTTGGTGGTGTTATGCTCCTTGATCCCT
Source organism: Loriotus luctuosus (assembly GCA_035582745.1). NCBI lineage: Eukaryota > Metazoa > Chordata > Aves > Passeriformes > Thraupidae > Loriotus > Loriotus luctuosus. The sequence goes on along the minus strand of JAWWEY010000130.1, from coordinate 33,469,978 downwards.
GCAGCACAGCAATAATAAAAAGTTGAGGAATCTCATCGTCACCCAGGATTGTTTATCTGATTTTGGGAGCTGGGTCTCACCAGGCAGGTTTCCTCTTTATTCTACAGAATTTTTCTGTTTTCCCTGTTTTTGGTGTCCAGGTGCTCATCTCCCAGGTTTTCTACCTGAACTACTATTCAGGTGTATTCCTGCATCTTGGCTGTATAGCAAGTCTCTATTGCAAGTCTCTTTGTAGCTTGGTATTGTTTATGAATTGATGCTTTGTGGTTGGTACCAGTTATGTCATTAGCAGTATTACAGTGCTAGAAAATTCTTACATATTTCTATAATTTACCCTATTTTGATGCACTTATGACTAGGCTCAAGGCATGTAAATACTAATTACATTCCTTTTAGTGTAATTCTAACTCACAGGAAGAAACAGCCTTCTTCTTTTGCTAAAATTCATCTCCTATTAAAGATTTGGCTTTCTTATACTCAAAAATTGCCAAAGGCAAAAGAACTCTTCACTGATTTCCACATGAATTTAACTCCCAAGGATAATGAATCCTTCAATATGTAATTTACCAGAGAAATGCTGTCAGGCACTTGCACTCTAACTGTTAATTTGGGATCTTTAACATTAGGATGATCCTCATGATCAAGAGCATAATTTTGCTGTGTTAGAGCCTATTACATTAAAACCATGTGTTCCGTGGGGCTGGTGGTTGGAGACAGGGACCACACACACCCCCCAAAGCTCCATGGGACAAACAGCCTGTCTTTTTGTTGAGAGCCTTCTTATAGAGGGAGCTCAAAACTGCCAGGTCTCAACAGCTCATTGGTCTGATCCTCTCACAGCCCCGCTCCTGCCCAGAGAGATGCCAGCAGTTCAGGATGGAATGTGATGGGTGAAGGTCCCCATCTACCAACCCAGGGACCTCAATGCCACAAAAGCCCTTGCTCATGGCTGAAGGCCATCCAAAGCTGTAGCATTCGATTTACTGGCTGTTGTTACCATGTTGTTATAGATACATATTATACTTTTGGCTTTTCACAAATATTAAAATGGATTCTGTATGCGTGGTGCTAAAGTAACTTTGCTATAAGGATATAGTTTTTATTTCTGTTGTTAACTAAAACTTAGATATAGCTGATAAAGATATGTTTTTGTTAAAATGCCTGCTTAGATGGGATAATATCCAAGGAATATATGATGAGGACCCTGCTACTGATAGGCTAATTATCAACACTCACTGTCTGAAGACAGTATGGACCAAGTCCCAAAACTGGAGGTGATTATAAGAATGAACTAAAACCACAGCCAAAGACTAGATATGCTCTAGAAAGGCAGACTAGAGGAAGGGCCATGCTAAACAATTCTTGGAACGTGCAAACTAGTTTGGGGAAAAGTTTACTGTGTAATTGTTTATGAATAAGTGACAGGCCGATGCGATGGAAATGGTATATGAAGGGTGTTTCCAAAATAGCAGGTGTGCTCTTGGCTGAATTCCTAGAGGCACCTGGCCATAAATCTTTGCCTTATTGTCTTTGTCTCCTTTTGTTCTTATAAACTTTTAAATTTTTACAGGAGAGTGAACATCTCAAAATGCAGTGTAAAGGAATGTAAATAGCAAACCCAAGCAGTACAATACAGGAGAGTGTATCTACCTTGCCTTCTCCAGCAACTTGTTTCCAATTCCCTTTATTTTAAAATATGATTTGTATTCACTTGGGTTCCCATCATGCATGTTTATTTTAACAGCACCTTGATTACTCTCTGTGATTACCAGGACATTTAAACCCAAAGTATTTTACTGAAAGCAGTTTCACACCATCTATCAATTATGTGATATTCCTTCAAACTTCAGATTTCCTTTAAATTTCCTTTATAATATTAGGATGTATAGAAGACCAACTAACTTCAGAATTTCCATCATTAGAATTGACCTGACTTCCAAACATAAAAATCTGTCTTGTTTATCTATTTATCTGTATAACCAGCATCTTGTCTTGAAACTCAAAGTTCTTGGCAACTGCTTTGTTGTACGCTTCATAGTAGGCAGAGTATGTAATTTTGTACGTCTCTCTATCAACTGCATGTGATATGTGGCCTTCTGCATTTTTTAGTGAGACCAAAGAGCCTCTCCTACTAAAGCATTAAGCATTATCACAGAATCACAAAACACACTGAGTTGGAAGGGACACACAAGGATCATCAAGTCCAACTCCTGGTCCAGCACAGGACAACCCCAAGAGTCACACCATCAACAAAACAGCGAGAAAAACAGAAACTCTCCAACATCTTTTCAGTGTTAGAGAATTCAGGTATTATTTTATTCTGGCCAGGATGTTATTCTGGCCAAGGTGTGCCAGAGAAATTATTTCATCCACACATGCCCAGGTTGTGCAGAAAATTATTGAATCACACAGGGTTCTTTAACCCGATTTTTCACATATTTATACATACAAAACCCAAAGAAATTCTCATTCATTGTTCCAAATTACACAATTCTTAGTGTTGGATCTCCTACCGGTTATTGATCCCTTCCGCTTCCATGCTGATTTGGTCCTCATTCTTTGGTTCTCTTATCAGTCTTTTCCCAGACCAGGTGACTGCTCCAGGGGCCAATGCTCCCTAATATTCACTTATCTCCTGTATATCTTCTGGTTACTCCCAATCTGTTGATTTTAAACTAGTCAGTGATACTAAAATAGGAGGAGCCATGGACTCTCTCCAGGGTAGAGAGGTTGTCCAGAGAGATCCGGAGAGCTGGGAAATCACCAACCATTTGAAATTGAACAGGAGCTAGTGCCAGATTCTCCCCCTGGGGCAAGGTAATTCCGCTTGTACATAAAAATTATGGGATGGGACCCTGGAGGGCAGCCCTGCAGAAAGAGATAGGGTGGGGGGACTTGGGCTGATGGCAAATCCAATCTGAGTCAGCAGTGCCCTGGCAGCCAGGAGGGCCAAGCAGCATCACAGCTGGGCAAGGGAGGGGATTGTCCTGCTCGGCTCTGAGCTGGAGCAGCCTCACCTCATGTGCTGGGGGCTGGTTTGGTTGCCACAAAATGAGAAGGACATTCAGCTATTCAGGAGTGCAGAGGAGGGTTATGAAGGTTGTGGGAGGTCTCAGGGGCAAGATTTACAAGGAGCAGCTGAGGTCACTTAGTTTGATTAGCCTGGAGAACAGAAGACTGAGGGGTGATCCCGTCGCCCTGCAGCTTCCTTCAGGTGGGCAGTGCAGGAGTGTACTGATCTCCCCTCTCTGGTGAGCAGCAGCAGAACAAGAGGAAATCATTTGTGCTCTAGTGTTGCGTAGTCCTACAGGGAGTTGGACTTAATGAGATTTATGGGTCCATTCTAAAGAGATTCTCTATGATTCTAGGGTTCTATAAGCTTCTCATAGGTTGTTCAAACTTAAACCCTGGAAGACTAACACTTTTTTCTAAACTCAATGTTGGTTTTGAAAAAAACAGGATGTGCCTCTACTCTTACTAATTTAAGCCCCCTTAAATTTGGCCTCATGTATATCACTGTTGTAATCAGTACTGTTTCAGAAAATACACCAGTCTGATAAATCACACTGACACATTCAAATATGTTTCTATGTTCCTACCTACATACCAAGCAAGAGCTTCTTACAAAAAGTCTGAGAAAGCTGCCCCAGGTGGTAACAGCCACAAAAAATGCAAGTGACAAATCTTTAAACTGAGAGGTGAGAGTAGCATTAATTTTATCAAGTAATCTCCTGTTTCTCAGCTGAAGATCCATTGTTTCTCAAAGAAGAACTCCAATGCTAAGAAACAAGTTTGAACACAAATGAAAAATTATAATTTCACAACATTCAAATACTATGCATCAACTCATTTCTGCTGGTAATTTTGTCCCCACATCAAGCCTGAAGGTTACAGCAAGAGCTGGCTGATTCCTTTTTTCAGAAGAATATTTCTCGAAAAAATGAGGGTTTTTTTCAGCTGTTTTCTTTTTTTCCATAGGAAAAAAAGAGACCACTTGAGGTGATTTTTTTATGATTATCTACGGAAACAACACTTATCAATTAGTCTGTATGCTTTTTTACAAGCCCATCTGTCTATCTTGTTATCCCAAACAAATTTTAGACCTGCTGGCTTACTCCAATTAAATTACTATTTAAAATTTAAAAATTAATTTTTTAAAAACTTTGTGAAAGCTATGATTGAAAACAACAGAAGGAGCAGAAAAAGTTCATTAGTAGTCCTTGGTCCAGATAACACTAACATGATAAAGTAGAAGAATCTCAATGACCACAGCTTTCTTTCTGTTATGATAATGAAGGAAACTTGAGTCAGAGCTCCTGATTAGCTGCAGTCGTGAATAAAATCCACACATCTATTCATCAGATGCAATTCTTCTAAGCAGTAAAAAAAAAAAGCTGCTTTTTTGAGGTTTTGTTTGTTTGTTTGTTTTGTTTTTGTTTTGTGTTTTGTTTTGTTTTGTTTTTTTTAGCTGATTTTAATTTTTGGAAGAGAAAAAGGTTAAACCTTTCCCCTTTTAAAAAAAGTAAAGAGAAAAATGTTGAAGCACAGGATGTAAATGACTACGGGGCTTGTTTCTAATGTTTTTTGTACGTTTTAAATATTTTGAAGTAGATAGGGTTTTTCCTACTTTCAGAACTCTAACTTGGAAATCTTATTTCTGTATTTCTTATGAACACTGAGACATATAATGAGCTTATGATTCTGCCAGTTAACAAGGGGCTTTAACATGAAGACTAATTTAGTTCTCACAGGATTAATTAAGCTGATTTGAAGGAGCAGAAAATTTTGTTTTGTTTAACTTAGATTGCTAAAATGATGCTAATAATTTAAATGAGGATTCTCCTCACTGTTTAATTAGTTTATTTTCTCACGAAGGGAAAAAAAATACAGAAGATGGAAAAATGAAGTTCAGAACTACAGCCTCTTTGTCAAATACTGAAGAATTTACATTATGAATATATATAAATTCAGCACAGTGAAGTACCACCAGTTATATGTCATTAAGTTATGCAGTAATTTTGTTTCTGTCACATCACTCCATTCTTTCTGGGTCAGCAGCCTACTGATTTACTCAATTTTGTTTGCATGGGTCAAACATTTTGCTTAAAATAAAAGCACCAAAAGAAAACAAAAAGTGGAGAACAAGAGGGGAGAACAAAACAAAAGCAAAATACAGCATGGAAGAGGAAGAGAAAGACCAAAGGTTTCTAGAGATGAGACCAGAAGCCTCACATTTGGATGAAGTGCCTATTCCCTAGAAGGAACCTATCACTTTGGCTGTTAAGTGACAGCCAAATAAACTCCACCAATCTTTTGTCCCTAACAATGATAGAATCCTTCAATATACACCTTTGGCTACAAACATTGCTTGAAACATCAACACTTTTGATAACTTGAAAACTTCCAAAATGGTGACAGTCTCACAAAGCACAATTCTAGGAAGCTATTTGTAAGAGATTATTTACTGTTAGAGTAATGCTTCTGCCTGTGTCTGGTCAGGCTCAATTGATGATCCTCCAAACCGTGCCACTGCTCCTCCCTATGCCACTGCTGTTTGCTAAACGCCACTCCTTACCCTAACCTGCCTTTGGCAGTTGGGTTGATCAGACTGCTGCGGACTCCTTAGACCCACAAACCACTCACAAAGAATATAAAGATGTGGGGCGGAAAAAGATAAATAAAATGGGGGTGGGAAGGGGAAGTTTCTGGGGAGATCGGAAGTAGATTTACTGCTTTTTAAATTTGATCAGAAAGATTGCAAAGCAAAAACATCCTCCAGATAATATCTGCACTTGTATCTTTGCATTTGTGTAAAATTATGGTTTAAGTTGAAAATAAAAGAGGTCTCAAACAAAAAGTCTGCCATCCAGAAAACCCAAATCTGTTTCAGAGCTAGAACTGCATAGACAGCAAGTTTCACTGGTCAGTGGTCACAAAATCAGATGAAACACAACCTTGAGGGAAAAAATCTTACAGAGTGATCCAATCAGCCAGTAAGTTTAATAAGCTTTAAAAGAACAACCTCCTCATAGCATTTAATTTCTCATATTCAGGGAAAGATATTTTAGTCAGCATTTTCAAATAAATAATTTTGTACCAAAGTTACCTTACTGTGTCTTCAGTCTCTGATATAATTTTCCCCAAAACTTGTGAAGACTTGAATATCTGACCAGCTACTTCAGTCAAAATGGATCATGGAGTGGTTAGGATTACTGTACAATTCCAGTTTCTGAGCAAGAACCATTTTCTTCTTTTTCTATTTATACTGACATGCTTTGAAATGAATCACATTCCATTCATTGTCTCTCAAAACTTCAAAGTAAATGTTTACTCATCCTAAACATTTAGGCATGTGTCAGTTTCCAAATTCTCCACCTAGGAACTGCAATATATTTATAGAGAAACTTTTGATAAAGACAGTTACTACAGGTTTGCCCTTATTTTAGTCCCAGACAGATGACAATGATGGGATTGATAAATCTCCCATTGGTTATGGTGGTACAGGACTTGGTACTAGCTGAAAATGTTAGATTGGTTTAATTTTGTGAATATAAGTGTGAAATTTTGTCATGTATAATTTTGAAATTCTCTTTAATCCTTGAACTGTATGACAAACTGCTATAATACTCATATATGTATCAGCAGTTGTCAGCTGTATTTAGCTCTTTTTACTTCTGTTCACACTGATCCCTAAAGTCACATTTCATGCATGAATTAGAAGATAAAGAGAAGGAATGTATGTGCCTTTGCACCAGAGCACACACTGCTATCACTTTTCAGATAACAGTCATGATCTTCCTTTGTTTTACAAATGGAAAAGCAGGAGACCCTTCCCTGGATTGGAGTGTGACTAATCAGGGAAGAATTCTCAGGAATTAAGTGGGACTATGTTGGCCTGTCATCTCTTTCCATCCCCCACCAGAAAATCATTAAACAAAACATCCTCTCCAGAAGTCTTTAACTTTACTTTTCTCAGACATTCCCATCTTAAAACAAAAATCCTCCAGATTCTACTTGATCACTCTTTCTCAGGAGATGTTGTCAGTTTGGGACAGGGAGTTAGTACAAAGTGGATCTATGCGGTTTGAAAACCCCACACTGATATTTTTGGGCTCATGGTAGAAACTTCACTGGAATCTTTTTTCCATTGAAAGCCCAGTTTTCCAGAATATAATTAAAATTTTCTGTTTAGAGCCAAAATTTCTGTATTTCCTCGAATTTAAATGCATTTGTTTTGGAAACATTTCCAAAGTAGAGTGGCCAGTGTCTTGTCCATGAAAACCTCTTCCTAGGGTCACAGCGACAGAAAGCCATCCCAGCTGTGGTCAGGATGCAAGGCTCGGTATGGCCCATGAATCAACCAACCTCAAAACAAACCAACCAACCAAACAAACCACCAAACCACTGAGGGGTACAGGAATGATGCACTGTCTTTGAAATCTCAGCTTCCCTGGTGATCTCTACTTGGTTTATAGTTCTCTTTCTGAGGCTGACCAATGTGCGCCAGAGAGGCACTGTGCACGCAGACAGGATTCAGCTCCTTGATTTACATATTTTTAGCAAACATTTTTCTACAGGCTTCTCTATGGCTGTGTTTTCTTCCACAGCTTGTTTTGTTTTGTTGTTTGTTTGATTTTGTTTTGCTTTTGCTTTTGTTTTTATTTACCAAAGAGGAACAGTACACTCATTTAAAAGATCAGAATTATTTAATCAGCAGTTAGGCTGACTCATTGAATAAAGCAAGTCACAGGCTTCACATAGTGAGTCCCGAATCTAGTCTTAAAATGAGCTATTAAATCTGCAGAAGTGTGTTGTCTCATATTTGTTCCAATGTTTAATTATATGTCTGGTTAAAACAGTGGCTCCTGCATGAACTTTCCTGTACCATCTGACAGCCACTCTATCTCATTACACTTTCACCTCCAAGACAAAAGAGGCACAGCTGCAGATGTGAGAGTCATTAAATTTGCACACTGAAGACATGTAGGAAGTGGAGAAATAACTGTTGAGTGGAAGAAACTTCGCCTCTGCCTAATGAGAGCACTTTTCCATAAGAGAGTCTCCTCAAGTCTGTTGGGTGCCTGTTGCCATTATATCCACTTGTAGCTTTACCTTTCAAGATAGCAATTTTTCCCACTGTTGCTGTAATGAGATGCAGCCTTTACTGCTTCTGTGTGGAAAGAGGCTCTTTCACAAAGGTGTGTTGATGACTAACACTACATGTTCACTTTTGCTGGCAGTATTCTCCTCTAAATGTTTCTGTACCCAGCAACTCACAGCAGCAAATTATTAGAACAACTTTGCCTGTGCCTCTCAGTTCTATTTTGTTTTTCTCCAGCACTCTAGTCCAGTATTTGAGCTTTATCAATGTGATAATCTCATGGCTCACAAAAATCATGTACTTTTTTCATAATGCAAAGTGGTCGCTGGGCTACATCCCAAACACCACTGTTCTTTAATTTGTAAAAGTCACAGATACTTTATAAATTAATGATAAAAATATGTAAATTAGAAATTAAAAATTAATAAATCTATGTATTTTTTCAAGACACTAATAAACTTTCTGAGTTAAGGATCAGGCTTGTTTAATATGCAATTTTTACTTCTCTTTAGGTTTTCACATGTAACTAAAATATGGAACATGTGAAATAATTTTTCCGCTAACAAACTACTACTGCTACTAAGAACTTCTTATAAATGTAGCCAGAAGACAAAAGAAATATTTAAACAGACTTCTGCTGAGTTTGGACAGTTCCTTACATGCTAATGACTTATTACCCATATTTAATGTAATGATTTCTAGAACATGATAACTTTTTAAAAAAATACTCATTCATTTTATATGAGATCATCAACATGCTGTGTCTGTATGTTCCACTTGGAAAACTCAAGGCTTCCTTTTTTTTCCCCAATATTATTTTCCCTTAAGAATTCTTTTTTGGTTTTGTGTTTGTTTTGTTGTTTTGTTTCCAGTTTTGCTGGTGCTCAAGGGAGTAAATACCCAGTCTAAGAATGAAGAATCATTAATCCTGTTATATTTGCCCAATTATCCCATCATCAAAAAAACCAAACAATATTAAAAGTAGCAGCAATTTTAATTGAATACCTTAGAATGTATAAAATTGGATACACTTGAAATATTGACAATATAATTTGGTTAAAATAAGGGATAATTTGGTTCCAATAATAGCGCATAAGCAAAAGATAACCGCGTGGGGTACGGAGTGCAGGTTCCTTGGACCCCTGCCCCCTCACGTGCAAGATTGTCAAGTGAAAATTCCCCCTTTTATGCCATATGTCAATGCCATCTCCTCCCATTTTTGATTCATCACACGTCTACCTCCTCCCCCATCACTACCTCTACCAAGCATGCTCCACCACTCTTTCAGGTGGTCGCACCGCTCTTTGGGGGTCGTCACTGATGAAGGCCTCTCCTCTTCCTTGATATCATTTAATTCACCTTTGGGTTACACATGCACAGCAAGCTAGTATAATGTAAACCAAAACTAACATAATATAAGATAATATTATATTTAAGCATCAAAGCAATAAATCTCATATAATTAACATTTTCCTGGG
>JAWWEY010000130.1:33443804-33460299 GCA_035582745.1 Loriotus luctuosus | reverse complement strand
CCCTGGGGGCTGGGAGGGAGCTGATCCCTTCCCAGGGTGCTGGGAGGGAGCTGATGCCTCTCTGAGGGGCTGGGAGGGACCTGATGCCTCTCTGAGGGGCTGGGAGGGAGCTGATCCCTTCCTGAGGGGCTGGGAGGGAGCTGATCCCAGGGTTCGGACCCCTGGGAAGGTCCCAGTCATTTTGCAAGAGGCTGGAAGGAGCCAATCCCTTCCCAAGGGGCTGGGAGGGAATCCATCCCTCCCTGAGGGGCCACTCAGAGGCTTTGCTTCCCTGTGGGGATAATTTTCCAAAGGGGGTTGTTAAAAACCTCCCTGGAAAGGTGGCTCTGCATGGCTGGAACACTTCCCATGGGGAGAGAGGAGCCTGTGGGGATGTGCAGAGAGGATGAGGATGAGGCACACCAGGATGTGAAGGGCAGACCACACTCAGTGTCCCCCGTTGTGCTGTGGGTTGGATTTGGGGGGGGATGAGAGGCAGTGGCAGGTTTGGGATGGGAGGGGGGCTGTCCCTGTGTGACCCAGTCCCTCTGGCAGCAATCGGCCGAGCGCTGTGTCAGCACCCTGCTGGACCTCATCCAGACCAAGGTGAACTACGTGGTGCAGGAGGCCATCGTGGTCATCAAGGACATCTTCCGCAAGTACCCCAACAAGTGCGTGGGGGCTCCCTGGGCTGTGGCTTCTCCGGGGTGCTCCTGCTCCTACCTGAGCTCTTCCCTCCCCTCTGTGCTTGGGAGAACACAAGCTCTTGGTGGGGTGAAGCCCCCAGAGCCTCCCCCCAGCACAGGTGGCTTTGGGTTTGTTTTGTCCCCAGCCCCAGGATGGTGGCAGTCCCAGATCCAGGCACTGAAATGGAGAGGAGCTGCCAGGGATGTGCAGGTCCCTTGTGTCAGCAGAAACTGTCCCTGGCTCTCAGTCCAGCTCCTGGTGCTGGAACAAGGGCAGCAGGAGGAGAGGAGAGGAGAGGGGAGGGAATGTTCCAGCTGAGCCAGGATGAATAGGCAACTCTGTAATCAGGAAGTCGGGCACTAATAGTGGTAATAAATACTAATGAACTGAATTGGTAACGAGCAGAGCTCTGCTGGAGTAGCCCTTGGCTCCAGGCTCATTCAGGAGCAGGGAATGTGCTCTGGGATCAGCGTGGGCACTGCCCATGGGGTGAGGGGCCAGCCCCAGGCAGGGTGGGACGTGGTTTGGAGTTTGGGTAGGTCAGGATTCGTGTCTCCTGCCCTGGCTGAGCTGTGTCCTGCTCTCCTCCCCTCGGGAAGGTACGAGAGCGTGATTGCCACGCTCTGTGAGAACCTGGATTCCCTGGACGAGCCCGAGGCCAGGGCTGCCATGATCTGGATCGTGGGGGAATACGCCGAGCGCATCGACAACGCCGACGAGCTGCTGGAGAGCTTCCTGGAGGGCTTCCATGATGAGAGCACCCAGGTGTGCCAGGGCACCTGCTGCCTCGGGCTGGCGCTGGGACAGAGCCCTGCTAGGTGCAGCAGGGGACAGTTTGCTCTGAAAGGATTGTTGGTGCAGGTGCTTGGGCAGGTTTGGGTGTAGGATGTGGTCCAGGCGTGGAGTAACCTGGCAGAGTGGAAGGTGTTCCTGCCCATGGCAAGAGGGGGAATGAGGTGGGATTTGAGGTCCCTTGCAGCCCAAGCTGTTCCATGGTTCTGTGAAATGCCACCATGGCATTGTCCGAAGTCCCTTCCCTATTCCATGGTTGGGAGGCACCAGGCAGGGACCTGGGTATCCCACTGTGCCAGCACAGGATCCCTGTGGAGCTGGAAAAGGAGCAGGGGGAGCAGTGCCTGCCCTGTCTCCCAGGGCAACTGAAGGCAGTGGGTTTGCCTGTGGAATTCTGGAGGGTTTCCAACTCTGGAAAACTCTGAAAAGCACCCTGTAACCAAGTGACAGTGAACTGGGCAAAGTCTACAAATGCTGAGTAGCAAAGGCAGAGATCCCTGAGAGGCTGGGAGGGGAATTCCTGCTGCTCATCCATGTGGAAGTCAAAGGATACTCTGGCCTGTGCCCTGTGGGACCATGTAAGCTGCTCCCAAGATCCTGCCCATGGTTTTGGGGTTAGCCTGTGTCTGAGATATAGAAAGGGGCTGGTGAGGTGCCCTGATGTGTCACTGCCACTGACATGGTCACCATCCCTGCGGTCCCTTGAAAGGCACGTTGGGGTTAAGTCCTGGGGCAAGTCCATGTGTTCCTGCATGAACACAGTGTGACTGTGACCTGTCTGTCTGTCTGTCCCCCACAGGTCCAGCTGCAGCTGCTGACAGCCATTGTGAAGCTGTTCCTGAAGAAGCCCACGGAGACACAGGAGTTGGTGCAGCAGGTGCTGAGCTTGGCCACACAGGTGGGTGACACCTGGGACAGCTTCCCAGGGCTTCCCATCCCCCGGGAAACGGGAATGGCCTGGTCATGTGACAGCAGGCAGGTAATTGGAGCTTAGAATGGGTTGGGTTGGGAGGAACCTTAAGGATGCCCTTGTTCCAGCCTGCAGGGACACATTCCAGTGTCCCAGATTGCCCCATCCAGCCTGGGCACTGCCAGGGATCCAGGGGCAGCCACAGCTGCTCTGGGCACCCAGTGCCAGGGCCTGCCCACCCTGCCAGGGAACAATTCCTAATTCCCAATATCCCATCCAGCCCTGCCCTAGATGGGCAGGGTCTCCCTCCCCTACCCACACCCTCTCAAACACCAACAAACCACCCAAACTCAACACCAATTTTCCCAAATCCATAACTCCCCTCCAACCATTTCAACAACCCCCATAACTCCACCTCTCAACCAATGCATCACTCTCCACACTATTCCACAAAAATTCCTCAAAGACTTATAAACACAGCTCAGAACCACAGGGAAGCCATTCCCTGTGTCCTGTCCCTCCATCCCTGGTCCAAATTCCCTCTCCATCTTTCCTGTCACCCCCTTCAGGTCCTGGAAGGCCACAATTAAATCACCTCAAAGCTTCTCTTGTGCAGGCTGGACAATCTCAGCTCTCTCAGAGCTTGGCCCAGGTCCCACAGTCTCCATCCCCATTTCTGCCACCATTCCTGGACCTGTGTCCAGCTCCCACTGGGCTCAGCATGGAGCCAGGAGCTGGGAGGTGGAGAGGAGGTTCCATCTAAAGCTGTTCTCTTCAGCCTGAAGCCATTCCCTCCAGTTCCCCAGGATGGACGGATGAAGAGAAGCCAGAAGTCTGAACCTGAGCTTGGAGTGCAGCAGCAGCAGGAGGCATTAACAGATGGAAAGTCATCAGCTTGGTGCTCTGGCTTTTCTTGTCAATGGACTTTAATGTTATGCTGGGATTTTGGAGGAAAACCAGGAAAAAAGGAATTGTTAAAATTTTCCTTCAAAAAAAAAAAGGAAGTGAGGGGAAACATTCCAGTCTACCACAACATAAATACACTTAAAAAGAAAAGAGTAACAGTTTGATCTGCACCTTGGGTAAGGTGAAACAGCCAAAAATGAACAATAGAAGATATTTCAGTAACAAAATAAGAAAAAACTTTCAGCCTATCAAGAGAGAGAAGCAAAGGGACAGATGAGGGACAATTAAATGGGGACAACTGCAGGAGAGATCCTTATTAATCCATCTATTAAGAGTTGATCCCTAGCTGTGCTTTAGTTCCAGTGCTGGATTAAATGATCCCCTGAGGCTCCTTTCAGATCCTATCCCACAATCTGGGCCATCTTTTTGGTGACACAGGAAGTTGTGGCCTAAAAAACCAAAACCCCAAAGAGTGCTTTAACAGTGACAACCTCCAAACAAGGCAACCTCAACTTGGACCCTGCTGGAAAGGGAACTTCCAAAAGGTGGGATAAGAATAGAGGAGGCTGCAGGAACAGCAAAAGGATGAGTGGAGACTTGGGAAACAGCAATGAGTTTTTTGTGGAGATGAAATCTGGGAACATCATCTTAAAAAAACTGGAGGACAATTGGGTGTGCTCGGACCCTTGACTGTGCTTGTTCAGAGTTAAACTTTATTGACATTTATCAAGACAAGACTAATGAAGAAGATTGGGCAGAAGCAGGGCCTGGATTTTGTTTGTTTAATTGTAATTGGTTTTTCCAACAGATAATTAACTGTGGAACTCATTGCTCCAAGACATGACAAAGACTGGGAACTTCTCAAGGGGAGTTGGAACAGCAGAGATGTCAACAAGACTGAGAGGCACAATGTTTGTTTAGGGGGAATAAATTATCCCTGCTCGCAAATTAAATCAGCCATGGAGCCCTGTGGACAGCAAAGGGGGAGTTTGGAAGCTCAGGATTGAAAATTTCCTTATTCTGGATGTTTATTCCGTTTGGTGCTGCTCACCATGGCTGGCAGAGGAGGTCACCAGGTAGATCCATGGCATGGAGTCACAGAATCATTGAGTGGTGTGGGTGGGAAGGGATCCTACAGATCATCCCATCCCACCCCTGCCATGGGCAGGGACGCCTTCCACCATCCCAGGGAGCTCCAAGCCCTGCCCGTGGGAGGAATCAATCTAAAAATGTTTCTTCCTATCACCCCATGTATAAGAATCAAACATTTTGATACTTCTGGCAGCCTTTCTAATGCAGCTGCCATCGGGAATGTTTTTAGTTTATAAAGATCAAGGCTGAGCCTTTTATTGGCTGGAGTTTTTTAACTAAAAGATTATTTTTAGATAGGTATGTGTGTGATAATTTTGATAGTAATTGTATTAATCATAATACCTTTCAATGTGTGCAGAGATTAATTAATAAGGTAATTAAAGGAGTGGTTTTGATGGAAAAAAAAGGGGGAGATGTTGAGATATTGGGATATTGGGACACAAGGCAGATGATGGACTTTGGACCTGGTTAATGTAAGAGATTTGATAACAGGATGCTTTGACAAGAGCAAACAGAAATTTGAGGATTGTGAGAAGATTCCATCAGACTGGTTTACCAGAAAAAGAAAATTTCATTAAACTCTTCAAGCAAGAGATGTTGTAATATGCATAAGTTTGTGTATGTGATTTTAACCTAATCATTGTAGTAAACATTACTGGTCTCCCTAAAACAGTATATAAGCATTGGTAGTCCACAATAAATTCGTATTCTGATCACAAAATCAATCTTCCCTGTCTCTCTTCATTGCTGACAGTGCCCAGCCTGGCCTTGGGCACTGCCAGGGATCCAGGGGCAGCCACAGCTGCTCTGGGCACCTTGTGCCAGGGCCTGCCCACCCTGCCAGGGAACAATTCCTGCCCAATATCCCATTTAACCTCCTCTTTTTCAGTTTTAAGCCACTCCGTCCTCTTAGTTGTAGTTGTGTCTTCACAAGTCCAGCAAGAATACAAGCCCTGTGGTAGCTGGAATTTGCCCTTGGCATTTTCTTGGGTTTCTGTGGTTGAGATGACCCCAAGGTGTCAGAAAGTCTCTTTTTCCCCAGCCCCGTGCCCAATGAAGAAGTTGAGATTCCTCGGTTCTGCTTTTCAAGGTTGTTTATTTTCTCTTATCTGTTACATTCCTTCTCTGACCTGCTGAGATCTGTTCAGCAGGTCGGGTTGTGACACAGTGACCACCCTTGGGGTGGTGTTGGCTTTTTATACTAAGAACTATGTGTACTTTATTTACAATAATTTTCCAGTACCTATCACCTCTGTTAGACGGTCTGTCTGTACTCTAAACCAATCCAGAAATGTCACCATCCCAGCAGAAGATGGAGGACAATGTTATGTTTGCCCAATTATCCCATTAAAAAAGCCCCAAACAATATTAGAGGTAGCAGCAATTTTAATTGAATAGTTTAGAAAATATATAAAATCGGATACACTTGAAGTATTGACAATATAATTGGGTTAAAATAAGGGATAATTTTGCTCCAATAATAGCGCATAAGCAAAAGATAACCCCGGGGTACGGAGTGCAGGGCTCTGGACCCTTTCCACCTCACCTACGAGCTTGCCAAGCGAAAATTCCCCCTTATAAGCCAGGTGTCAATGCCATCACCTTCCATTTTCGATTCATCACACTTCTACCTCTGCCCTCATCACCACCTTTACCGCGCACGCTCCACCGCTCGTTTTGGTGCTCGCACAAGTCTTTGGGGGTCATCATGGATGAAGGCCTCTCCTCTTCCTCGATGTCCTTTAATTCACCTTTGGGTTACACATGCGCACCAAGCTAGTATAATGTTAGCCAAAACTAACATAATATAAGATAATATTATATTTAAGCATCAAAGCAATAAATCTCATATAATTAGCATTTTCCTGGGACCCAACCAGATTTTCCTTTCTTTCTGTTAATTTTTAGTAACTGTTATCTCTTGCTTTTTCCTGCCTTGAACATCTACAGGAAAGGGCAGGAAGGGGGGGGTGGAACCCCTCCTCTTCCTTTCTTTCTTGGCATTACACCTTTTAACTATTTTATTATTTCCAAATATTAATTACTGTATCAACATTGATTACTGTTTCAATTTTGTCAGCACGAACCATACCTATTTACCACAATCCTGATGGTACCCTCATGGAAGAGGCATGCTGGTTGTCCTTCAGCTAGGAGAATTGGTGTAACAGCAAAAGATCATACAGGAACCAAGTCACCAGGCAAGCAGTGATGTGGATCAAGTCACTCCAGGCACACAGCTGAGTGCTGCTGTAGATGCAAAGTAGAATGAGGGTACTCTGCTGATCTCAGATGTCTTTCCAGAGCAAATTCAGGAAGGAGCATGAGTCAGAGCAGGGGCCTCTTCAGTTTACTGGGTGTCTCACCAGTAATTCATGTTTGTCTGCTCCCAATATTGTAAGTAACCTGCAATCATCATTGTAGAGCATCATTGGAAAGCCTACTTCAGTGATGGGGACTATGTTTGTGGCATGATTTTGGAAAGAAAAGAGTGAAAATCATACTTAAATTGGAGGAACACTAAGCTGCCATCCATTACCACTCCAGCACCTGAAATGGTGGCTAGGTCCAAACAAAGGCATGGTGTGATATGAGAATGCTGTCTAGCTCTGCTGAGGGGAAAGCACACTCTATTAGGCTTACGAGTTTCTAACAAGGAGAAATCAAGTCAGTCACTTGCAACAACACATTCTCATGCTAGTGTTTCTACTTGGGGATCTGGGTCACCCTGCTGTACTGCTCAGGAAGCTGGCCAAACTGCAGCTGGCACCTCCCTTTCCTCTTTTACAAGCCTCTCATACCGTGGTTCCCATCTCTTTAGTCTCCTGTCCTGACAAAGCAGTGGGCGGGGTCTCCTTTTCTTCCTAACACGTCCTAGCTCATTAGGAACTTTTGGGATTGAAGTTGTTCTAGGAAGATAAATTATTTTCTTTTTCTTTGCCAAAGACAAACAAAGACAAACAACATTTTTAAGGACTACTGAATCATCATGAATACAAATAAATCAGTCTTTCTCTGAAGTCTTTATATTGAAGGATAACAGCATACTGTCAAAACAATAGCAGATTAAAAAAAATAAACTCTTGGAGAAGGAACAGTGTAGCTAGGAAGAAGATCAGTGTGTTCTGCTGCTGTAATCATCCTGCAGCTTGTAAACTAGTAGCCATTTGTGAATCATACACAGGAACTAAGGCACTCTATTCACATTGAAAATATGTCTTACAATGGGCAGATGGTTTAAATAAATAATTTTCCAGGGCTTGATAGCATACTCAAGCAAAAATATCCATCCACTTAGACAAAAATTACTCACTATGATATTCTATTCACATATACACTAGGATTCCTTACCAACAACATTCTTGAATACAAAGAGTGATTACCAGAATTCCTGCTACATTTTCTTTCAACATTAATCCTTGTTCAATCTCCAGACTCTCATGTCACACTTGGAAAAAACTGCTTCAGCAGAAAGTCATCAATCCAAGTTTGCCTTGGTTTTACTCCCTAAATACAGGTATAAAATAGGATAAAATAGATATACATCTACAGCTCCATTAAAATATTTTAATTATGTTGATAAATAATAACGGTTGTCAATATTCATTAAATCCATAGCCATGTCAATTTACATGTGAGCTGAATATGTGTATGAGTTTTCTTTCCCTTCTTTCTTTATATTTTAATCTCATTTTCCTTTCTCTTCTATCATAGAATGCAAGTAGTGAAATTTTTACCTTATTAAAATTTTTGGCAAAATTCCCAAGTCTGATATGGAGCCAGGATTTTACTCAGTAAATCTGGTTGACTAAATTTTTCATTTTAATACTACTACACTGTATCTTTTTTTCTGTCTTGTTTTCATGCTATAGACTTTTGTGGAAGCTTGTATTCGAACTAGCTAGCAGCTGTGAGTACCTGCTTATAGAAAAGAAAGCTGAATATTATTTTGCCAGGTTTAAAATAGAAGACATGAGCTGCAGTTGTCCTTCGTGCTCCTCTGATTGATATTCAAAAACATCAGACACCTCTTTTAATTTCTCACAATAATGTGAATTGTGTCTCTATTACTTTCAGCATATTTAAAGCAAAATGCCCTCAGCAACTTCCACTTAAATTCTGTGCCTTACTTTCATTTATAAGGATGCTTCCTCTTGTTAGGTCTTTTCAATTTCCCCACAATCCCTAGACATGCTTTGATCACTCTGGGGTTAGAGACAAGGTACACTCAAACTCTTCTCACGTAAAAGAATGGGCAAGGCTGTAACTAAAGATAAAGAACAGTCATCACAAAAGCATTGATAGTGTTATTCTGCTCAACAGCACATATATACCACACAAGTGGCAGAACAGTAGTAGGACCTGTGAAACAAATAGAGATGTTTTAAGGTTCTAAACATTCTTAAAAGAGAAAGATGTCATTGGATCAAAGAGCAGGTAATTCAGATCAGCATATACATATATGAATTTGCATCTCCTCATGTCTCTGTGGATTTCTAGATTTAATGACTATACTCTAAGGATAACATTTGAATGCAGGACTGATAGTTTGATCCTTTTGCTGTATGATTTTTCACAACCCATCTGGCTTCAAGTGGTAAATGCTGCTTCTCTTCCAATTTATTCCTGAAGTTGTTTATTGGGGTTCCTTTCTTCTGTTTTCTGGAGTTTGTGTGAAAACAAGGATTTAATTTCTATACTAGGACCTCCTTTTTTTTAAACAGTTATCTGTTTTTCCAGCATAGGCATATATACAGATATATAAATATAAAAATGCAAATATATATATAATTTTATCTGGCATTCAGGACCACTATTGTATCCATTCCTAATAAAGGGCAGTTATTGCAGTTATGTAAAATAAAGCTTGCTGGAAAAGCTTCACCATGAAGTTCATCAATACTTTTGCTGTCAAGCTATAATACCTGTAGATATTTTTGGTGAACGCGGTCATAGAGTTAGACAAATTAAAGCCCCCTTGAAAATCCCAGTGACAGGGAGGCTCACAAAAGTTCTCTTCAGTGACTAACAGTGGAAATCTGCTTGACAGCCACCTAAGTGGAGACCATCCTGATCTCCCTGGAACTACCCTTGACTACTTCATTCATGACATTTCAGAACGGTCTAAAACACACTGCAGTAACACTTTGTAGGTAGTTTAAATCACTTGCATCACTTTTCTCTTGGGTTACAACATCAAAATTTTTCCCTATTTTTCCAAACATTTTTCAGTGAACTGTAGAAAATTTGTCTGGGAAAAACCATTACGCTGTACTTAGCTTGTTCTTGGCAGACACATTTTTCCTTTGCAACCTTCTTCAGTGTTTATGTGATTCCACCACCTTCTTAATTCAGTTATTTCTGTGCTAACCTACATCCAAGTTTTTAATGCTCCCCAAATAATACCACATCTGCTGCAATCTAAGTAACTTATATTTTGATTTCTCACTTGTTTCTTCCACAGTGGCACTTGGCCACTTTGGCCCTGTGTGAGACCATTCAAGCAGGAATTTGCATTCATATATCTACTTGAGCATTAAGTCACAAATGTGTCCATCACCCTAAGCTGCACCTAGCTATGCTTATAGCTTTTGCTACAAGCAAAAGATGTTAGACTCTGACAGGAAAAGCAGAAGGTGGTACAAAGTGTGTTCAATGTGAATAGAATTTTGCAAATTAATCCTCAGCTGCAGGTAACAATTTTCATGGAAAGGTGAATACATTAATAATAGTGGAGGAGAGGAAGTCTGCCATAACAGTGGGGGGACAAAAATGACAAGTTTTAGCCTTGACTAACAGAATATTACATTCACAGAATCAGTTAGGATTTCATGGACATCTTATTGTCTGACACTAGAAATTATATCATTTGTTTATAATTTTTTTCTGTCAGTTCTTTTAATAAATTCAAATCTTACTGCAAAGTTAATTTCTCAGTAACTTGCTGACATAAACATATCCTATGCAGAATAAAATCACATGGCAAGTCATCTTAATGTTTGAGAAAAATTGTCCCTCCAACTGGAAAAGGGACTGTGAAGTTGAGATTTCTATGTTGTCTATACTTCTGAATGTAACTTATTGGATAAAGTGGAACTTTTCATCTTACTTTTGATGTCACACATTTCTCAGTAACCCAAAATATGTCAAATTTTGCACATCTGTAAACAGTATTTATGCACTATTCAAAACACATAATTTCTCAAATACACTACACAAAATTATATGCACAATGAAAATACATATTTAAAATCAAACTTGGTCTATGCAGACACTTAAAATATAGGACAGAAGAGAAAGGAAGAGTATGTATGTACAATGTCTGGCTGAGATGGAGCTGGTTTTTGTCAGAACAGCCCTTATAGTGCTAAGCTTCGCATTTGTGGTTAGAACAGTACTGAAAACACATCAGTGTTTGGTCTACAGCATCAAGGTTGTCTCTCCAACAGCCTTCAACTACCAAAGGAGGGTAGGCGGCAGCTGGACAAGAGTTTCAAGGGACAGCAGTCTCCAACTGATAGAAGAGATAGCCTGAATGGTGTGAAATTCTGCTCAGCAATAAAACTGTGGAAAAGGAGAATCAGGAGGTGTTACGGTGCTGGCTTTCAAAGCAAGCCTAGCTAAGTTGAGGCCTAGCTTCCAAGGCAATGGACAGACATCTGCCTGACAAGGGGAAGTAGTGAATAATTCCTATTTTTTGCTTTGTTTCCATGTGCAACTTTTTCTTTTCTGGTTAAATAGCTTGTATCTCAGTCTTCTCCATCTTATTTCCTCCTGTTGTCTTGAGGAGGAGTGAGAGAGCAGCAGAGAGGGCCTCTGAAAGTCATACAAGACAAAGTACAATGTATTACCACTTGATCCCATTTACCCTTTCCCTGCAGTACTTGGAAAAGATATTGTATTTGTAACTCTTAATACTAATATTGTACAAAAAAAATTGCACCATGCTGAATACAGCAGAGTGCCATTGGGATAAAGAAGCGAGAGATTTGATACTTTGTTTATCACATCACCTGAACTGGTATTTATTTTCTGGCTCATTAAAGTAATTACACAACAGAAGCAGTCCTGACAGGTTTCAATGTAGGATGGTGGTAATTCAATATAATTGAATTTATTTCCAAGTTTTTGAATCATTCAATTTTAGCATTAGTAAGTTTGAACAGAGTATAAACATGAGTTCTGCAGTAAATGAAAATCCTACTAACTTGATAGATTTCTGGTGGGGTTATAGAATCTGTTCCCAGGTGTGGTAAATAGTCACAGAATTGTACAGTGTTGCTTTAAGACAGGCGAAGAATTGATGAAGCTGGTTGAGGAAAACATGAACTGGGCCATTTGGTTATCATGCTTCTGGCTCAAGAAGGGCTTAACAACAGAATGATGTCTGGAGAGGAGACTCCCACCCGATGTTGTTTCAGTGAGGCACAGAAAAAATACAAAAATATGGCACCTGCTGTACCGTACTGTACTGAAAAAGGTCAGGTAGCCTTTTCTGCAATCTCAGTATCTGAAGGAGGACCAAAGCGTTTATTCTATCTCTTTTGTCAATTATAAATCCTGACTAAAAGTAACTGAGACTCTCATTAAGCCCCATTAATAGATTAATTTGTGCGACGCATGTATGACCAAAGTCAAACCCCACCCCATGTGATTGTTCCATCCCCTAGGGATGGGCCAAAATTTATAGTATAAAAGGTGAGCTTCAGGGCAGAAAAGGCTGGATTGGGGAAAACACATGGAGGGGGAATAAAACCTCTGGAGGAGGAAAACATCGCTGGAGGGGAAAAATATCTCTATCTGCTCAGCATTGACTGATAGACAGTGTCTCTCCTCTTTCTTCTCTCCTGAAGGGATGGCCTTAGGTGAGGTTTACACCTCCAACTGCATTGTAGCACACCTGAGAATATTAATTTTTATATATATATATACACACACCACTATTAGAATATCTCTCACAAAACTTTCTGATGTGACACTGTATTTTTCCGTATTTTTAGTGCATTTATCACTGGCAATTCTGAATGTGCTCTTCTGTTGCTTCTCATTATTGTGAATCTGGACTGTGAACATTGCTTTTTGAGTGCAACCAGACCTATAATGTTGGATTGGTGAACTGCACCTCTACTTCTAATTCCTCTTTTGAAATTGACCGGACTTACAGTTCTAAATTGGTTATAATCAAGCCACACCCAGGCCTTCTGATCTCTGAAGGCCATCTGTAACTCAAGGGGTCTCATTTTCTGCTGAATTCCCATGCTCTTAATGTGAGACCAGGTAATTTGGCATGTGGGGTCTCAATTTACTGTTTTTGAAATAAGTGCATGTCAACCTAAGTATAATTACAAAATTGTGATAGTATTTGGATTAGATTAGACCATGCTAGATTGATGTGCTAGGTAAGTTAAATATCCAAGTAAATAAATATTTTAAAATTGTGTACTTTTCCTTTATATTATGTTTTTCCAAGTGCAGCAGTTGAAAACATCAAAATCAGGTACTTTTGCATTCAGAAATATGAAATTCCTTAGACTCCTGTCTGAAGCAACTCTATTTTAGACATACTTTTTGATCTTACTATGTATGACACTGAAAAGCACTAATGACCTCCACAGTAAGGCTGTCCATTATTTCCAAAATAGATGTATTTGCACCTAAATGGCAATGATTATGTCTCGGAGCAAATATTTACAAATTGTGCAAATCACTCTTCACAGTTAGTTTAAATGTCTTAACAGCTAATTAAAAATTCTTTACAGATAAACAAGGATAATCCAATCCAAGAAAAACATATGTCTCATTTTTCACCATGTTGATTCATCTCTTATGCTTCTTACCCTGAGTGGACTGATCATAATTAGGTCAAGTTATTCACATATGCATATGGTTTTTTTGCAGCACTATATGCTGTTACAAATATTTGCTCTGGGATACAAGTATTTTTTCTTTCCTTTAAATTCAGCATACTGTAATAAAAGACACATTGGTAAATGCATATTTATTCAAAATATTGTCTGAAAAGATATTTTTTTCCTTCTTCTCTTCATGCAGTTTTGGAGTTAAATGAACCAGATACACAGCTCCTGTCAGAAGGAGCAGTCTAAACATTTATTTTTCTTCTTATCTCCTCCCCACCCTTCCCAGTATGATGATCCAAATAAAAAACTTTGTATTTTGTACTGATATGTTTTCAGTGAAAATTCAGCTCCCACACACCACACAACTTCACTGTCACTAGATCCAACACAGGCTAACAAGGAGGAGTGCACATCAAAAGGGTGAAAAAAGGCAGGACCAGTTGGCAACAGCACTGCTTCATCTTAATTTGAACCAGTCCTGAAGCATCTTCTGAGAATGAAAGACGTTAACAGGATATTTCCCTCGTTTTTTTTATTTTCTTTCAAGTTCAGATTAATTTTTGACTGCCTAGCAAAGTGACAGCCTGTAGACTTGTCAGATTTATTGAGTTTTCCAATGGTCTGTGGACATCCTGAGTGCAAAAGTTGTGCAATTGCACTGGTCATAAACTTTCATTGTCGTGCAAGAACTTTTCAGGCCTTCAGGCCCTTCCTGAGAAAATGCAGTGTGAGTCAAATCCAAACATCTCTCCAGTCCTTCTCAATGCATATTTACTGAATAATTTACTGAAAATGTAACTGTCCTTTATCATGTTATCATCAAACAACTGCTGAGTACAAAAATGGAATCAAGGAGCAGTATTGAGACCTTGTTTTTCAAATGAACGAAACTTCTCAGATCTCTCCATATTATAGACAGGCTGCTTCTTACTCAAGTCTTGATGATTAATTCAAGCAATTAACTCTCCATAATTCAGTAACAGTGCAAGACTCTATAATTTTCTCTACAGTTATTTTATTTTTTTTAAAAAAGGCACAAAAATTAACTGTGAACTGATACAATTGTTTCTCATTAATACAATTATAAGAGTAGTTCTCTATTCTAGGTGTAAGAAGATTACTTTCCTGTAACATATGAATTTGTTGGCCAGATTACTCAGCTTGTAGATCAAAAATGATAAATTATTAAAAGACACATTGATATAAAACTTACATTAGCTTTAAAAGGGGGTAGAGGTTTAGTATGTCAGCTACAGAAAAAGTACGTCTTACTACTGGGGTGAAAATCCAATACACCTGGCCAGACACTTCTGCATCAATTTGATCTGGGAAACAATGAGGTGATGAGGATGTGTTTGCAGTGAGTACTCTTACACAAGACAAGCAATGATGCTGTCTCATGCCAACACCTACTTTAAAAAAACATTTTGCAAGATGAAGCTTTGATCTGCTACTAATGGAAGGGGTTGGATACTATTGTTAACTCATAAAGTATCCTCCTTACTACATAGTATAGATTACAAACCATATGTAAACAAAGATAGGTTTAGGACACAGACATATATTTGAAGATTTTGTTTCTAAAGCTGTTACCAAAGATACGATCTCTCATCTATACTTTAGAATCATGGAATCATTTAGGTGGGAAAACATCTTTAAGATCATTGAGTTCAACCATGAATGTGACACTAACAAGTCCACCACAAAAGCACAACCTTAACCACTACATCTACATGTCTTTTGAATACCTCCAGAGATGGTGACTCAAGCATTTTCCTGGGCAGCCTGTACCAGTGCTTGATAACTCTTTCAAGGAAGAATTTTTTCCTAATATCCAATCTAAATACCCCCTGGCACAACTTGAAGCCATTTCCTCCTGTTTTGTTATTATGCGTCAGAAGAGACCAATGCCCACTTAATTACAACCTCCTTTCAGGGAGCAGAAAGATCACCCTTGGGTCTCCTCCAGCATAAACACCCCCAGCTCCCTCAGCTGCCCTCTGACGGCTTGTGCTCCAGACCCTTCACCAGGTCCATTGCCCTTCTCTGGAGACTCTCCAGCACCTCACAGCTTTTCATGGATTGAGGGGCCCAGAACTGAATGTAAGATTCAAGGTGTGGCCTCATCAGTGCCAAGACCAGGGGGACAATCACTGCCCTGTTCCTGCCGGCCACAGGCCAGGATGCCATTGGCCCTCTTTATAGCCATGAAGGCCACCTGGGCACAGCTTGCTCATGTTCAGCCACTGAACCAGCACCCCAGGTCCTTTTCCACTGAGTTGCTTTCCAGCCACTCTGACCCCAGCCAGCAACACTGCCTGGAGGTGTGACACAAGCACAGAACCCATCACTCCACGTTGCTGAACCTCTGCTATAACTGTAATTTCTAGAATGCATAAACTACCTACTAAGTCACCTGAGCTTATTACACAGGTATTAGTATATTAGTTATGTACATGTAAATTACATAGCTATGATACAAATACTATATACTAATAAATGCATCAGTTCATGCCAGATAATATATCTATTTCCAATGTGCTGAGAAGCTCAGCAAAGCTTTATATTGTATAGCCATAATTTGTCTTTTCTAGGCTAACTGGAAGTAAGAGGACCAGAGGACATTGGGAGAGTATCTGAGAAATAAGCTAAGGATTTCTGAAAGCAGGAGGCAGAAGATAGCTTAAAAAGCAAAAAAGAAAGAAAAAGTTTTCTTCACACAGATTATTAATTTGCTATTAATAATGTCCACATACATATTAAAGGTTAGGTATTTGTAGATAAAAGGCATTGGGATGTTTTTTCTCTGCCACTAAACTCTCTTCTTCAGAGGTATTCATCTGCAAGGTGGCCCAAGATTTCTCTAGAGTTTATTATTGCAAATTAATTATACCCAGTGAAATTAGCTCACCAATAGGCTGATTCACTGTCACAGAATCACAGAATAATTCAGACTGGAAGAGATTCCAAGGTAAATTCCCAACTTTAACAGCACAATTTTCAGTATGGAATTTATATATTTCTTTCATATTGTACGCAGTAAGAGACTGTCCACTGCTGTTATATGTGACTTCCATATGTTTTCTTGGCTGTTAATGAATCTTTATTTACCTACAGTTCCTCAGAAGCCCCAGAAAAAACATGTTTCTGGTAAAATCTTGTTTATGTAGAGTAGCTTTCTTAAACTGCTATACGTCACAGACATTTCTTTTATGAAAAATCCTCTCTCAGGATTTTTCCTGCTGAAGCTGAGAAGTTCAGCAACAAGATG
>JAWWEY010000130.1:33402969-33417434 GCA_035582745.1 Loriotus luctuosus | reverse complement strand
GAGAGATAAGGCACTTGGCTCCTCCCTCTGGGCGGAGCATCTCACAATGGGATGTTATAGTTCTTATCAGCCATGCACTGGTATTCAATGGTCTGTTATCAGCAGAGGTCCCCTCCTGAGGGAGGTGTGAATGTGGTCACTCAAAGAGAAAGATAAGGCAAACTGCCTACTTGACAAAGGTGATCTCCCATACAGATGGTAATGGAAAACATCTTCCATGCAATCTTCAACACACAGTAAAGAATTTCTTCCTGATACCTAATCTAAACCTATTCTCTCTTACTTTGAAGCCTCTCCCTCATGTCCTGTTGCCCCTTGCCTTGATAAAGTGTCTTTCTCCAGCCTTCCTGTAGGTCCTCTGCAGCAGCTGAAAGGCTGCCATAAAGTTACCCCAAAGCCTTCTCTTCCCAGGCAGAGCAACCCCACCTCTCAACCTGCTCTTGTAGAGATGTGTTCCAACCCTGTGATCATCAACTGAAAAACTAACCCAGTTTGCATTTGCCATGATACAAAAGTGTGCTGCTTTGGATGGTTACACAAGCCTGTGACAGCTTCTTGTTGTGCCAGCGGTGCAGGTTCTTGCCCTGTGGTTAAATACAAAGGTATTTGCTGTAGACCGAACAATTAGGAGTGGGTTAAAATTTACCTTTGGATAGAGTGATGTAAGGGAGGTTACCATGGCTTTGAATAACTACTAGATAGATCTCTTCTTTATGTTTTTTTAAAAGCCTTATCTTTTAAGATTACTTTAAGCATGGAGGACCATGTAAGTATGAAATGATCAGGCCGTAGGTTAGAACATACACAAGGTTAAATCAGCAAGTATTTTTGCACTGCCTGTAAGAGGGTGGTTTAAAATTAAATTGGACTTCAGTATCTTGGTATATTGTGCAAAGTCATAGGAAGAATTGTAGCAATATAGTAAAAAGAAATAATACCTTTGTATTACCAAGTATATTGTAAACATTGTCACTGTTTTTAAAGCTGTTGTTCTAAACTTTGATAGTTGATGATGATTCCATAGTAGAAGGACAGAATAGTAGTGAAATTGAACCCTGTGTTCTGTTAGCATAGGCAAATAATTAATTAATAAAAGAGGTTGTGCTTGTCCATACTGCTTGAGAGAAGAGTAGACAAGAGCTATAAGAAAAGTCTTTTAAAATGTGCTGTGTGTCTTTATTGTTCTTTTACTGAAGTCTGCATAATGTTGCAGTAATGGGAATTTTTTTTTCAAAATCAGTTTTCTCTATCATCTGTATGTACAGGAAAACAGATACATTTGTTCTTAGCCATTAGAAAGAAAATGAACTAGAAATGTATTTAAAAACCGCTGCATGATTTAGTGTGGAACTTGAAAGTTTATGTTGACAAGCATATTTCATTTGTTGGGGTTTTTTTTGTTTTTTTTTTTTTTTAAGGAAGCTCTTGTAAGCTTATTTGGCATGAAACAGTTCTCTTATCCCTTCATTAGCTTCATTCCTAGTCAGTAGAACAGCCAAAATGTATATGTTTTAATACCAGATATATGAAATTTTCTTTTGCACTTTTTTGTTTAATTTTTGGAATTTATTTTTTGAACCAAGAGACAAGCAAGGAATGCTTCAAAGGGCAAACATATGTCAAAATGTCAATGGTTCCTTAGCCAAATATTTAATCTGGTTGTAATATTGTCTATGTGGGAAGCAGATCAAATAAAAAACTATTACATTTTAATCAGTTTAATTTTAGGAAAATGCTCTGCCTTTGCACAGCTTCACTATTAATACCTTGTAAGAAGCCAGACTAAGCCTACAAGGTTTTCTGAAATTATTTTCTGGAGAACTTTCCTTTGTTTTCTGGTTTATTTATTTATGAATGCTCAAAGTTGCAGTCCTGCAGTTTTCCTTTACCCTGAAAGTTTGTGTGAATCTCACAAACATATTTGATGTGAGTGTAGACTTAAAAACTGGAGTTAATTGAGCTTTTTTTATTTTGTTTTTGCATTCTGGATATGGCATGCATATGTTATTTTCTACTTTCTTTTGCCTCATTAATCTCATTTTTCTTTAATTTATCACTGTTTTTGTCAGTGGGTTGTTTTTGGTTTTTTTTTTCACCTGTGCATGGTTGATAACTAGCAGTTCATTTTCAGGCAAAATCCTACGCCTATTTTTAATTGCAGTCTGCGGCTGATGTCTGGCTTAGTGACTATGTATTGTTATCACTGCTTCCTACTTGTAATCAACCCATATGACTTGAGGTTTGGCATTTAAAAATCAGTGTTTTTTGGATGCAGACCTAATAACCACTTATGTATGATGCCTTTAGGAATGGCATTTAATAGAGGTTTTTGGCCACTTTTTCTGAAGAATTTTAGGACCATATAGAGCAACACATAAATGTGATCCCAGGTT
Source organism: Loriotus luctuosus (assembly GCA_035582745.1). Lineage (NCBI taxonomy): Eukaryota > Metazoa > Chordata > Aves > Passeriformes > Thraupidae > Loriotus > Loriotus luctuosus. Next base: position 33,415,041 of record JAWWEY010000130.1, on the reverse strand, counting down.
CCCAAACTCTTTCCAATTGATGCAAAGGCCCAGACAATGGAAGAAGCCTTGATCTGTGAACTGTTGAGCTGGGCCAGCTGAGGTGATCATCTCTTGCAGGTGCAACTACCTGTTCTTTATGGGAAGACTGAGAACTTTTAAAACCTCTGGACAGAGGTGGACTAATTCCTACACAACAATAGTAGGCTGGCTGTTTCATTAGTTTCACTAGTGCTTTTTTTATGGAAAAAATAGAATGAAAAATAGATAAAGCATGATTAAAGTACACCTTTCTTCTGTTAAAAGTGAAGTCATTCCCTTTGCCCTTCTTTGTGCATTTTTTAAATTCCAGAGGTAGAAAGACCAGCTGGTCTTTGGTTCATTTATTTGGTAGAAGAGGGGTACAATAGCATGATTATGTAGATCTTCGTTTCCAGTGCTGTTGAAAACATCGCTCAGTGTATCATGTCCATACTGGTGTTACAGGTGCTAAGCAAGTTCCTGAGTTCAGAGAACTATTAAAAACTTGCTGCTTCTGCTCTACATGAGACTAAGTATAAATGTGGTTTTTATGTTACTTTCACTCTAGTGACGTCTATTCCTGGTAGTTAAATAAGGGTGCAAGTCGAAAGGTTGTGCGGCTGTGGACAATTAAATAGTCACAAGTTTTACTGAAGCATAGTATGTCTGATTATTTACAGAATTTTCTACCAAAGGATGATCTTCCCAGCAGAAGTATCTGCCACTAATGGGTTGGAATGATGAAAATTTGTCTATAATTATTTGAAGGGGATTTCTCAGTTTGTGTGATGCTGATGTAAACTCTGTATAACTGGTGATCTTTTAGTGCATTTTAGGAAACAGATATAAAAAACTATAATTAATTGATCCCCGTCTTGGATTGTTTTGCTTATTAGAAGTAACAAGGCACTTTTTACTACTGAATACCAGAGGGTTGAGAGGTGTCCACTCTATCACTGCTATTAAAATTTGTGAAGGCAAAGCGGAGAAATCGTTGTTGTTGAAGGTCATTACATTAATTTTTCTGTGTCGATGATGCAGGTGTTGAGGTATACTTGTAAAATGGGGTGAGTTTATAGATGCATGTATATACCAGAGTGTCTGTCTGGAAATTTGTTCTTACTTCATCATTTATTCATTGCATTTAAAAAAAATTATTTTTGCTCCATAAGCATCTGTAACTGAAGACAAAACCTTATATCTCAGAAGTTTTTTTTCTTAAATACAGTGAAGTATTGTGAGAGAGTTGTGTCAGAAAAGATAATGTTTTCATCAGTCAGCTAAACTTCTTCAAATGAAAACATGTCTTAGTTTAACCTATACTTATGGGAGCTGTAAATGTAAGTAATAAATTATAGGTGTGTGCTCAGAGGTAGTTTTTGTTATGAAGATAAGTTTCTTGAGCTATAGAAGGTGTTTATAGGTAATGACTTGTTGCATGATCTCCTGAGTCCTGATAAACCATGTTTAGTGTGTCCTTGGGTTACTTTTCATTAAAGTTCCATTAATAATTTGAAAGATAAAATGAAAGCATGCTTACAGAGAATAATTTTAGACAGTGTATTTTAAAAATAAAAATAGAAAGTCTAGCTAAATGGTAAATAGAAGATACAAGACTTGAAAAATTTGCTTTAGCTGTATTAAATTTAACCTACCATGAAGTAAACCACAGAAGAGATGATAATATTCAGGACTTTTAAGGCCTAGTTCTCGAAGGTTGTATTTTATTATACGTTTTACAGGCAGGAGGAAAAGCCCTTTGAAGCTTTCACTGTACAGAGTAATACAAGAGTAATTGGAAAAATTATAGATTAATAAGGTAGACATAATTTAAGAAAACTGTTGTTTTGGTTTTATTTAAGTTGGTAACATGTTTTTTAAAAGAGTTCTAAAAGAAAATGCTGATAAAACTAAATCACGAAATTCTAGAATATACTGAGCTGGAAGGGATCCATCAGGATCATCACATCCAACTTCTGGCCCTCCACAAGACCATCCCCAAGAATCCCACCCTGTGCCTGCCTGAGAGAGTTGTCTAAATGCTTCTTGAACTAGACAGATTTGGTGCTGTGACCCCTTCCCTGGGGAGTCTGTTCCAGTCACCCTCTGAGTGAAAAACCTTTTCCTGATATCCATATTAAGCCTCCCCTGGCTGAGTTTATTGCTGATTGCTCAAGGTCTGCCTCTGGTAATGAGAGTGAAGAGGTTGGTACCTTCCCCTCCACTTCCCCTCATGCAGAGGTTGTAGACTGCAATGAAGTCTCCCGTCACTCTCCTCCAGGCTGAACAGACCAATCATAAGGCTTCCCCCTTCAGACCCTTCACCATCCCTTTGGTTCTCTTTTGAATGCTCTCTAATAGCTTAATGTCTTTTTTTAGTATTGGGGCTCCCAAAACTACACACAGCACTCAAGGTGAGGCTGAATCAGTGCAGTACAGAGCGGAGTTGGGCAATCCCCATCCTCTGTTGGCAGTGCTGTGCCTGATGCACCCCAGGTTGGCCCTCCTGGCTGCCAGGGCCCTGCTGACTTACATTCAGCTTCTTTTGACTAGTGCCCCCAGGTCTCTTTCCACAGTGCTTCTCTCCAACCTCTTGTTCCTCAGTCTGTACATATGTCCAGGGTAGTCCCAGGTGGTGAAGTCAGTACTTGCCCTTGTTAAACTTAATAGGTTTGGTGATCACCCACCTCCTCTGATTGTCAAGATGTCTCTCAGTCCTTGAGGAAATCAATATCTCCTAATTTAGTGTCCCTGTAAAACTTATTTAGTATCCATTGAGTCATGCATCTGAGTCTTCAATAAAGATGTTGAAGAAAACTGGGCTGAGGGTTCAGTTTAGTTAGTTTAGAGAGTTTTTTTTTGGCATAGCAGGTTTTTTATGGTATAAGGCTGTAGGGATCTTAAAAATCACAGAATTTGAAGGGACCCTCAACATCATCTCATTCCAACCCCCGTGCCATGGGCAGAGACAGCTTCCAGTAGATCAGGATGCTCAAAACATCCTACATCCTGGCCTTGAACACTTACAAAGATAGAGCATCCACAACTTTCCTGAACAGCCTGTTCTTGTGCCTCGTCACTTGCGCAATAAATTTCTTCCTGATACCTAATCTAAACCTATTCTCTCTTTGAAACCACTCCCTCGTGTCCTGTTGCTACTTGCCTTGATAAAAAGTCTTTCTCCAGCCTTCTTGTAGGTCCTCTTCAGCTACTGAAAGGCGGCTGTAAAGTTGTCCCGAAGCCTTCTCCAGGCAGGACAACCCCAACCCTCTCAGCCTGACCTTGCAGCTCAGTGGCCCTCCTTGCAACTTCCTTCCAACAGGTCATGTCTATGTTTTTGTCTCTGCTGGGGGACAGATCTGGATGCAGTATTCCAGGTGCATACCAGGTGCATACCATGCAGGTGGTATTAGCTCTCTAGTCCACTCGTGAGAGTGGACTAGATAGGTAATACCACCTTTCCAGACTTGCTGGTCGTGCAACTTTTGATGCAGCCCAGGATGTGATTGGTTCTCTTGACTGCAGACACACATTACTGAGTCATATTGATCTGCCTCTTATCCACCAACACCCCCAAGTCTTTCTCTCTTGTGGTTGCGCTTCAGCTGATTGTCTGCCCAATGTCTGTATTCCTGCTTGGGATTGCTTCAGCCCAAGTACAGCACCTTGCACTTGCCTCTCTTGAGCTTCATCAGTTTCCCACAGACTCACCTCTTCAGCCTGTCCATGTGCCTCTGGATGGAACACTTCCCTCCAGCATGTGGACTGCCCTACACAGCTTGGAGTCTTCAGCAAATTTGATGAGGGTGCATTTGATCCCACTGGCTGTGTTGCTGACAAAGATGATGAGCAGTTCAGATCCCAGTACTGACCCCTGAGGACACCCCTCATCACTGCTCTCCTCTTGGCTATTGAACTGTTGACCACAACCTTTTTGAGTGCAGCCCTCCAGCAAATTTTGTACTCATTAAGTTGTCTAATCTATCAAATAATGTCTTTTGAGATTAGAGACAAGGGTGTTGTGCAGGACAGTATCTAATACTTCACAGAAGTCCAGGTAGATGATGTTAGTCACTCTTCCTTCAAGCACCAAAACTGTAGAAGGCCACCAGATTTGTCAGTCATGACTTTGTCCTTGGTTATTGGCTGGTGTTGACATGAAAATGATCCTCTACTATTACCCAGAAAAGCCAGTATAATGTTTTTCTTCAACCATCAATGAAGATGTTGAAGAGAATTGGACATTATGAAGTGATAAATTCATTATGGTGTGATAAATTCAACTTGTTTTGAGGACCACGATTATTTTCCTGTATTGGGTCACTGAACTACCCGCACATTCATAGAACTAAGTGTTAAGGCTTGTGTTATGGTTACATACAGCTGGCAACCAAATAAATACAACTAAGCTCCATGCAGCCCCTTGCTCACTCCCACACCAGCAAGTCAGGGAGAGAATTGGAAGGGTAAAAGCCAGAAAACTCATGGGTTGAGAGAAAGGCAGTTTTATAGGGAAAGCAAAAACCATCCAAACAAGCAAAGCAAAACAAGGATTTAATTAACTATTTCTGATGGCCAGGTAGGTGTTCAGCATTCCCCAGGACAGCAGGGTCATGTCACATGTAATGATTACTTGGGAAGACAAATGACATCACTCCAATGTCCTCCAACCCTTTCTTCTTCCCCCCACCTTTACATCCTGAGCATGATGTCATAGGGTACAGAACATCCTTTTGGTCAGTTTGGGTTACCTGTCCTGGCTATGTCCCATCCCAACCTCCCATGTACCCCCAGTTTCCTCAACAACATGAAAAACAGTAAAAAAACATGAAAGGCCTTAGGCCTGTGTAAGTCTGCTCAACAATAATAAAACCATTGCTGTGTTACCAATCTTGTGTTCAGCAGAAATCCAAAACACAGCCCCATACCAACCACAAAATTAACTCGACCCCAGCCAAACTTAGCACAGAATGTAATAGCGGAAATAAAATTCACCAGCTTGTCAGGAAGTTATAATTTAATATCCAGTGTCCTGGGAAATTGGAGGAAGAGAAGTCAGGTTTCTTTTCAACCAAATCTTTCTTTAGAGCAGGAACATCTGCTAAATCTTCAGATCTTAACAATAAGAAAAATAAAAGGAAGATGCTGAGCTGCTAGAAAACTGGGCTAAATGTGCAGTGCATTATTTAGAGCTGGAATATTTGGCCTCTGAAATGATACTGAAAATGCCTGAAGCATTTCTAGTATCAGTGGATTTTATTGTCGCAGATTACATGCTTTACAGAGTAGAAAAAGTGTTGGTTAAACTGTGATAAAAGGTACTCTTGGAAATAAAAAACCTTAGAAAGACATCTGTTTCTGCTCTGAAAACTTTAGCTGCAAAAAACAGCAAAGAAACTCCTGTGTAGTTAGTAGTTGTAGTACAGATAGGTGACTGTATTTCAGTAAAGCAATGAGTAGTAAGCAAGTCAGAAAGAAGAATTTTATATGAATGCTTCCTGTAAAAGGAAAACTATTCCCTGTGTACATAGGAAAGGAATGGATCTCCTGTAGATCTAAAGCTCATAATCCACTTTAATTATGCTGTTGGCAAAATAACTTCATACTCTTTATCTGGAAATATTTGTTACCTTATTAATTCTGAGTAGCTTCAGACTGTCTCTTGCTTAATGTATACAAAGTGTATAATTTTTGACGTGATAATTGCATGTTGGGGTCAGCTATAGTAGATAAGTTTCTCTGGGCTTAGAGTTGTTCTGCCTTTTAAAGCCATCAAACAAAGAGATCACTTGAATTAACCAGTGAGCATTTCTTTCTCTTGCTTTCACATGCATGGATGCATGTGGTTGCATTACATTCTGACCAGTATTAGTTTTAATTAGTTGTCTTCCTGATAGATGATGACTGCCAGGAAATTTGAAAAATGCTTTTAAGTTCTATACTGCCTCTTTTGTTCTGAAAGTTACGAGTAGTAATATAAGATCAAGTGTGTAATCAGTTGAGTTTTATGTACAGTAATGGAAAATACTGTTTTCATATAAAGTACAAAAGCAATAAAACAGCTTAAGTAATACTTCAAATAGTATTTAAAAATATTTTCTCTTTTAGATTTCAAGAAATTGTTGTGTATGGGCCTGTGTGTGCCTTGCATTGACTGGCTAAAACTTTTGAATAAATAAGTGAAAATGATGTATGACGTGACTTGCCAGATATCAGTTTTCTGACAAAAGTGTTTGATTCAGTACTTCTCTATGATACATGTTTGTGAACTAAGCTACAAATATTTTTGGAGGTATAGCCACAGGCTACCCAGGAAATTGTGAAAGAAATGACTGGATATAGCACTTAGTGCTACACTCTAGTTGACAAACAAGATGGTGTTCTGTCAAAGGACGGTTAATTTTGGAGGTCTTTTCGGACCTTAATGATTCTGTGGGGTTTTTTTGTTATTAGTTGATGAACTGAATATTTGCTATAGCACTTCTATTGATTTGTGTGGCCTAATTAATTATAAATCAGACATCCTTGGGTGAAAGGCAGAAAGGGTTCATTGATTCTAAGACTGCATAGTGAAACATCAGTCTACTAACAAAATGGTGAAAAGAGCTGGTCAGAACATGGTGTAAATTGAGGGATTGAAATGGCTTCCTTTTATTGCGTTTTGAACTAGTAAGATGAGCATATTTGGGGAGTGGTTCTAAGCAGGCATTTAAGAATTTTGTGGTACTGCTTTTTTGCGGTTCCTTTTGACTGCTTGTGGTTGTCGTCAGTACGCCTTAGCCTGGATGTGGCCTCAAAATTTTAAAAGAAAATTCATAATGAAACTTTAATCAAAATTTCTTAAGTTTCTTTATAATGAAAATATATAGTTAGGAAAAACTGATTTTTTTTTTTTTTCAGAAAGAAACTGTATTGTTCTTGATTAATATGTCAGACTTTGTATCAAAGATCTGAAATTGATAAGTATAAAGAATATATCTTTGTTAAGGGCATAGGTTTTTATTAGTGGAGAAAAATCTGTGAACTGCTAATGGATCACTTCAACTCAAAGAAATAAGGATTGAATAATTCTTGTTTATGCATACTTAACCAAAGACCCACTGCAGCAGAGCTTGGAAAATCCCCATGTTTTCTGTGCAACATGGTGTGGGCTAGATAGGATTGCAACTGTAATTTGTAGTGTTACTTGTTGCGCTGGTGAAGACAACCACTGAGACTTTTGGTTGTGTTCTGTGATCTGCTTTATGCTTTTTTAATGCTTCTGATGTTGACTGAAATGTAGAGTTTTTCAGAGTGATGGCTATGAATTTTATTGGTGACAAGTAGCCCTCAGTGAGAAGCCAGAAACCACAGGAAAGTGTGTACTGTTAGCTTTGCTTGGTTTTGCAAATAGCCTAGGATAGAAAAAAGTGCTGCAGGAATCCCAAGATTGTTGGCATGAGGAACTGTGTAAAAAAAGGTTGAGCAACTGATTGAACTGGTTATGGTCAAATGACTGAAGGACTTGTCCTGTGAAGCAATGGTAGAATGACTTAAATGCAAGAAAGACCAAAAGCTGAAGTCAGGGGGAGGGGTAAAGAGAGAACGTAAGGCAGTGGTTGAGGAGTAAGGTGTTTTAAAAGAAGTGAGAGAATTCTTGGCTTACTTTAGTTCAATATTTCATAGTGGCAGATAGTTTTAGCAACTGTAGAGTGACAAGTGGTTTTGAGAGGTAAAGAGACCTTACAGTCTGGAAGGGTAACCAGTGTATGGTAAATATGGGCAGTCAGGCAAGCCTGCATGCTGCTGGTGGTACGGACTTGTTAACCTGATACCCTCGATAGAAGCAGTTGAACGTGCTTATGTGGTACCACTAGCGACTGCTGCTGTGTGCCTTTTAAGGCTTACCTCATCTCTTAAATGGTCATTATGCATGTGCTTAAAATGTTGTGAATGTGAGAGGAGCAGAGATCAAATGAACATGGAAATAATGATTTTTTTTTTATAAAAAAGTGATGTAATTAGAATTAAGCAAGTGTAAGGGTTGCTCAACTTTCCCCTTAATAGTTGTTGAACTCTTATTAAATGGCGATGCATCGCAGCAAGTTTAAAAGATCCTACTAAGAAAGTGCTAATACTGATTTACATGATTTGGAGAAAAAGAAAAATTTCCTTGAGTTCTACAGAAAAAGTCTTTAAAAATGTAAAAGTAATTTAGAAGCCTTCTTTAACTTACCAACTAGGGATCTGTAGGCAAAAGCTTGAGCTTGCTTGGGATTTGATCTCTGAATTGTATTTTTCTCAAATGTAATCTTTAGATCAGGTTCAGGCATTTTAGATTGTTTTTAGGATATGCTGTATTGTACACTGCTGCTTTGTTTTGTGTTTAGGTTTTGTATTCTTTGAGCAATTTTTTTTATTGCTCTGAAATAAGAAATCTAAAATCAAAACATTGCTATCTTGGAGTTTCAACAGCTTGGGCAACAGCAGTTCCTGTTTCAGATCTGATGTTTGATTGTGGACTCTGTTTTATTTACAGTGTTCTTCGCACAGAGTGTGCTGAAATAAGATTGGGGAAAACTGTCTCATAGTTTTAACATACATGTTGTGAAGTGAGATTCTTTACATGTTACTTGATGAAAAACATGCTATTGGGTTTCTACTTGCATTAACAGCCCTTATTTTCTTAAAAGAATACAAAATCACGACTTTAGGTTATTTTTAATGTTAAAAGTGATTCTGATATAACCCAAATGTAAGGACTTTAAGAGCACAGTTGCCTGTCCAGGTCTCAGAAGGAACTTACCATAAGGTAAGCTTGCGCAGCAGCAATTTAGATAGCAGAAAACGGAGGAAGTTGGAACAGGAAGATGCTAATTCTAGGCCTGGAGGAGGCAAAGCCTTGTTAGTGCATCCTGGCTAATGCATCCAAATATTCCTATTGTATCAAAGTGTGTGAAAGACAGCAACTGCTCATAGAGTTATCATCAGTCAAACACAGATCTCAAGGGGGTACACTGCCATGCATTTGTGCAGCTTTTACATATGTACAACTTTTACATCGGACTTCTGAAGGAGGACAAACTTTGGCCTGTTTAGGAGACTTATTCAGAGAGTTCCTTGGGAAGTAGTCCTTAAAAACGAAGGAGTCAAGGAAAGGTGGGCATGCTTCAAAACAGAGATCTTGAGGGCATGGGAACAGACTGTCCCTGTGTTTCAAAAGATGAATCTGTGAGGCAAATGTCCAGCCTGGATGGGCAATGAGGTTTTGAAGGAACTGAGGAATAAAAAGAGGATGTATCATCTTTGGAAGGAGGGTCAAGTTTCTCCGAAAGTATTTAAGGGGCTTGCTAGGGCATGTAGGAAAAAAATTGGGGAGGCCAAAGCTCAGTTTGAACTTAATTTGGCAACTTCTGTAAAAGATAATAACATCTGTTTTTACAAATATATTAATGGTAAAAGGAAGGGTGAGACCAACCTTTGTTCTCTATTGGATGCAGAAGGGAACTTAGTAACTTCAGATGAGGAGAAGGCAGAGGTGCTTAACACCTTCTTTGCCTTTGTCTTTAGTGGGAAGATGGCTTGTCCTCAGGACAGCTGTCCTCCTGGGTTGGTAGATGGGTGTCAGGGAGCAGAATGTTCCCCCTGTTATCCAAGAGACAGTCAGAGACCTGCTGAGCTGTTTGGATGTTCATAAATCTGTGGGACCAGATGGGATCCATCCCAGGGTGATGAGGGAGCTGGCAGATGAGCTTGCAAAGCCTCTCTCCATCATTTACCAACAGTCCTGGCTCACTGGTGAGGTTCCAGATGGCTGGAAGCTGACCAGTGTGACACCCATTCACAAAAAGGGTGGGAAGGAGGATCCTGGTAATTTTAGGCCAGGTAGCTTGTACCTTACTCAGTAGTAGGGTAATGGAGCAGTTTATACTGAGTGTCATCACACAGCCCTTACAGGATGGCCAGGGTATCAGACCCAGCCAACACGGAGGGGGTAGGTTGTGTTTGACCGACCTGGTCTCCTTTTATGACCAGGTTGTGGATGTTGTCCATATGAACTTCAACAAAGCCTTTGACACTGTCTCCCAGAGCACACTCCGGGAAAAGCTGGCAGCCCATGGCTTGGACAGGAGCACTCCTTGCTGGGTTAGGAACTGGCTGGATGGCCAGGCCCAGAGAGTGCTGGTGAATGGTGCTGCATCCAGCTGGTGGCTGCTCACCAGGGGTGTCCTCAGGGGTCTGTGCTGGGGCCAGTTCTGTTCAATATTTTTTACTGATGACATGGATGAGGGTGTTGAGTCTTTCATGGTAAATTTGCAGACAACACTAGGAAGGTTAGTTTGGTTGATGAATTTGAGAGAATTGCAACAATCCAGGCTGTGTTCTGAAACCTCCAGGTGTGACCCCTTCTTACAGCTGGAAGGCATGGCGGGAGCGGTGAGGTCTTGTCTCTCAGCATCTCAAACGCTCCCTCTGGTGGTGCTGCCTTTGAAGAAGAGGAAGACATTACCTGATGGGATGCAGGGGTACGAGTCCTGCAAAGGAGGAAAGCAGGAGATAGCAGAAGGAGGACTGATTTGTGGAATATGATGCTCATAATGGAAGAGAAGCAGGAGTCATTGTAGGACTAGCTGGGGTTTCATACACAGCTGCACAAGAGGTCCATACCTCACAGCAGGGGCCAGAAACCTCAAGAGATGAGTCTTGATACGACTGCCAAAAAAATGTCCTATTAATAAGACTTTACCTGAAAATGCAGTTTTGGACAGCTACATATCTGAAGGTTATAAACCTTCACTGGAGAATTCTTGATGTTATTAAAAAACATCATCTGAAAAGTGAATAGTGGGAATTTTTTGTTTGTTAGCTCGGTGGGGTTTTTTTGCTTGTTTGCTTCTGTAGTTTTCACTTTCCTAGGTAAAAAAGAATTTTCATAAACTCTTTTCTTTGTCATACCGCAAAATGGATGGGGCCTTGAATCTGCTTGTGTGCTTGACCTTAAAAACAATTCTGGTGTAGTCTATATTTGACACACAAACCCACTTTTTTCTAAAATGTTTTAAGATAATACATTTTTGCTTTTCAGTATTCAATAGGACAGACTGCCACTGCACATGAAAGGCTGGCCTCCCAACTGTCCACCCTTCCCTATTTCTGTCTCTAATTCTTGGTTGTCTAACACCCTGCTTAAAGGTGTCTGGGCATGGTGGTGCTCTTTCCATATTCCAGCAGCTTCATCAGTTGTCTGCCCAAGAGGTGGTCCACATTTTATGCAGGTTTCTGAGAGGGAGAATGACTGTTATCTGAAGACTCATTACTGTGGGATTGCTTAAGATAAAAGAAAATGCATCAACATATGTGGATGGGTGTCTAAAACGGAGCTGTATTTCTTTTGGGCCCCCTGTGGGTGATGACAATACCTTTGGAACCCTCTCTGTCAACATCTGGAAGGCTCCACACACAGTACTGCTCCTGCCTGAATGTGCATGTTTGAGAGAACAGGGTGGCTGTGAGCAATTAGGCAAGTGAAATGTGCAAGTCCTGAGCCCTTAGTTACATTCGTGGAGCACGTCAAGCTAAAATAAGATAAGGGAGTGTTTGAAAATAAACAGAACATGAGCCAGCAATCAATAATTGCCTGAAATATTAGCTCAGTCAGAATCAGGGTTCTTGGCTAATCTAGGACATGTAACTGGTCTTGAAATACGTAAAAGACTGCTGTAAAACCAAAGGAACAGTGTGTTTTGCCTGTCCAGGACAGTGCAATACTGGAATGACTTGTCTGTGAGACTGTGATGCCTTCATCCCTAGATGTTTTACAAAACAAGCTGGACAAACAGCAGTAAGGAACAGTTTACATGAATTTGGGACAGCCTTGGACACAGGGAGAAGAACAGCAATATGACCTCATGAGAATATTTGCCCCATTGTTTTTCTCTGATACTGTGGAATTATTACTTTACTCTTATTCTTGTTTGTCCTTCTCTTGCTACTCTTCTGGATGTTCTCAGATGTGCCTTTGTGCAAGTTTTCTCAGCAAGGATATTTCTGCTGAGTGGGACCTTTACACTTTACTACTATATTGTGAGTAAC
>JAWWEY010000130.1:33361894-33393703 GCA_035582745.1 Loriotus luctuosus | reverse complement strand
GAGAAATTTTAACAGTCAGATTGCCTTTGGGGAGGCAGGTGCAGAAGACTTGCGTAGAATGATCCTTTCTGCTCATATAATAAGGATTAGGGAGTCTGAATAACAGACTAACATGCTGAATAACATTCTTCATCCAGCTTGTTAGTGCTGGAATAAACTATATTACTACTTCATCTGAAACGTATAGTAGTAGCTCTGAGCTAATTTATGGAAGTCACAATTACTTGCCAAGGAATTTAGTTTCTGCGTTTCAGTTTAGAATGACTCCTTCCCCAGAACATTTTTGTGAAGCGCTGGTTCTCCCCTGAGCAGCTAGCAGCGAAAGTTCTCAGTTGTATACAGAAGTGTTTTAGATAGCAAAGTAAAAATATTAAAGCCCACCAGGTGGTGCCAGTAAGCCTGATCGCTGGTGCCTCTGACAGCTGGAACAGAGCTGAGAAAGTGCAAGCCTGCCACTTTTGGCAGAAACTGTATCATCTAAATGCAAGCAATACATGCAATTACCCTTCCTCTCCTTCCAAACTTCTCTACCCCTAAAGCATTTCCTCAGCAAATACTTCCTTCTCTGTTAATGATGGTAAAATTTAAATACGCTGGTTAGGAGTGAGGCACTTAAAATTGTGATGCTTGGTGTCAGCATTATTTTCTATGAAAAGCTGTTCTGTAAGACCTTGATTCTTGCTAAACCTATGTCCAAAACAGCATTAATTTTCATTGGTTCTGTCTGCTAGCATCCCTTTTCAGTGGATAACAGAGCCATGAAGCGTTCACTAAACAGCATTATGCCATGTGTTGCAGTGAAATGCATGCAATTTTATGGAAATACGGACACGAGTATTAAGTGAAATTTAAGCTAGAGAATTATTTTAGATGGTTACACTTATTTTCATGGAGTTAAAAGCTCATGTAAACATTTTAATGTTTATAAACAATAAAGTTTTTAGAAAGGAGATAAGATATTCCACAGTAAGAAATCTGTGCATGTTGTTTTTTCCATAATTTCCCTTTATACTGCAAAAAAATGTTTTTCATGACTTTTTTTTCTGTCCTTGTGTCATGTCTTTCTACCTATTTTGATAGTATGATTCCACTACGCTCAAGTAGAACTGGAATGATTGACAATTTGTAATGTTAGTGTTTTTAATCTAACACTTAATAGCCTCTGAAACACTCTGCAATAATTAGACTACTATCAGATGAAGTGGTCATCAATTTCCACACTTCTTCCTAAAGTGTGCTTTTGTGTAAAAAGGCTTGTAAAAACAGATGAGCAACACACCTAGGCTGGTGAGCAGCAGCTCACAAGTCAAAGCAATGTCTGTCTTTTAGGTGAAACCTGCAGCTGCACTGGTCATGACCTGTGCTGTTGGGTGTTGGGGAAATGGGTGTCTGACAAGTAGGCAGTTGCACTTCTCTTCTGAAAGTTACTGGCAGTCTGTAAAGTCTCGTCTGTAAAATCGATTTGAATGTGTCATTTTTTATCCAAAAAACCCCTAATTATGTTGGATTTACTTTACTGTATCTGCCACTATCAACAGAATTACTTTAAAAAGTTGATTGCTTCATAGGTCATCTTACATGTTGCCAAACAAGGAATATCTGCTCTTTCTACACAGAACAGATTATTGCGACTGAGTGCATCAGAAGTGTGTTTTGGTTTTGTGTTTCCTACGTTTATGTGAAGAATAACGTTTCTTGAGACTTGCAGTAAAAGATTTTTCATTTTATGACTTAATTATCTTCTCTTTACAATTTTCCATATCAGGACATCAAGATATTTGCATGTTGGCATTACGTCTGATATTTTGTCATTTATCACTTTTAAGAATTCCAAGTTGTACAGGGTTTAGTGTATTTGTAATCAAATAAGTAAGACTTAACTTACCTATTCTTAAAATTCAAAGTGTTCTTAAAGTGCATCAATTTGTTTTCAGAAAATGAGGTTTTATGCCTCATTGTTAGTAACTTCAAAACTGTCGCCATGCAAGTGAAATGCGTTGACTTTAGAATACTGGTGTTAGGAAAGCAGAGTTTCATCTTCAGTAGGGCTTTGAAATGGTAACAGTTACGGGCTTAGTTTCTAGAAAATCAGTTTAAACAGCTGGATCTGGTTTTAACTTCAGTAGCCGTGTCCATCCATTGGTTCAGAGATCACAGTGAAGCACTTTATTAAGTGCTAGCAAATTAATTGTGACTTTAAAAGGATTATGAATAATTTTTCTGTCTCCAAAGCATGATTTCAAATTTGGGAATATTCTATTAAAAAAACACTTAACTGGTAGAAAACCATATCTTTTGTTGTGGTTTAGTTATTTTTCTATACATAACTGCATAAGCAGTGCAATCAAAATATCTAGTACTTTATATTTTTGCTATGAATTGGAAATCTTACGAGGGGGAAGTGAGTAATACTGGTGTTACAAAATACTTACCTGGAGTAACAGTTCAACAGCTTATTGTAAAAGGGCGTGTTATTTTCTAAATGTGAAGATATTTCACATTTTGTGGATTTGTGAAGGTTGTGATGGTGATTTGATTTATGTTTTGGAGGGATTGTTCTTTTAGTTTTGTGGGGGTTTTTAGCTAAGAAGATATAATACAAGATTACAGTTACTTCTAATAGCTAGTAGCTTTTCTGAAGGAGAATAGTTATCTCTTGTATTTTTATGCAGTACCTGTGAGACTGAGTATGGTAGTATATTACAGCAGTGCTGTGATTTTAGAGTTGGTTTTTTCATAATCTGTGATGCTTCTATATTAATGTGTTTTGGTCCGTAGGAGAATCCATCTGAGTTCAGTAGAAAAATAATCCTTATGCTGTATTTCTAGTAGAGTAGTTAAGCAAACTAATTGCTTTCTGTTGGGATATTGTTGAATATTGTTGCCATGGTAGCATTTAGCATTGTTGGGTATACACTGGTAGATTTCAGGATGAGGTGAAATGTGGAAAACTAGTATGTTTCTGTAAATAATTTTTTAATTTCACAAGTTCTTATGAATTCTTGACTGTAAATTGCTTAAGTTAGTTCTTTTTAAAATTTGCAGATTGCTCCCTACTGATATTGTTCCAAGAAGTTAATGGGTACAATTCATGAAAGAATTGTCAAGTGTTAGATGTAAATGCATTTTTCTGTGTAAAAGTTTTGCCATACCTTAAGATATGTCACCTTTATGTTCCGTTATTCAGTAAGGCATTAGCTTAAGCTACACTTTTTCCCGGATCACTAGTTAGGGGCATTCTTCAGGTTTTAACTCCTGTATGAAAATTGGCAACAGTTTCCAAAACTGAAGTAAAAGATGGAAGACAGTGCTGACTCACAGATTAGACCGGCCCCATCTCTCAGAGATTAGCAGTGACATTTCTTAAGGAAGTGATCTGATCTCACTTGCCTCTTTTGTAAGCAACACTGAAGTAGTGAATTCTTATACATAAATGTTTCTGGCCCAGAAATGTTATTCTGAAATAAATTAACCTGTAATGCTTGGATTTTTTTCACATGGTAAAAATTTTCTGTTATTAAATCCTGAAAAGGGTATTAAAAAATTGTCCTCAATTACCTCCCTTATCTAGAGGAATGTGATGACTAAGTGCTTTAGGAATTTGATGATCTTAGGTGGAAAGAATTGCCAGAAACTTAAAGAGATCTATGAATCATCAGATCTATGAACTATTGACCTGCTCAACAAATGGCTGGTATGAGCAGTCACTGCAGTGAAATCAGTGCTTTTAAAAGCTTTTGTGTTGCATTTTTTTCACCAGTCTTTTTTAAACTTGTGTGAGGCAAAGTTATTCTGCTATGTGAGTGGGAGCGTATTATTTCTAACCAAATAGATTGGTTAGATAGTTTGATTAGTACTTTAACCCAGTAAAGATAATACAATTTCTCTAAGTTAGTAGTCATACTTCCCTGGTTAAGCTCAATGTTTTTTAAGAAGCTTTCCTTTCTCTTTGTAATTGACATAGTGACCTGGAAATTTACTGTGATTAGGAGATAAAAGTAGCAACCCTTGTATTTGTTTAGCCGTATATGTCCTGTGTTGCTGAATGTTCTCAGAATAACAGAATGTGAAGGAATACCCTGTTGCATATGAAAACAGACATTAAAGTGGGACTTGGTTAGGATGGAATATTTTTGTTTCAATATCAAGCTACTTATAAACTTCATCTGTTTTGTTTTTCAGGGTACTGTAATTGAAAGAGCATCTTCTACGTTTGAAGAAGGACAAGTTGTTGATTGAATGGTGGATTAATAAGTGGTTGTCTCATCCTAAGACTAAAAAGAAGATATCCTGGAAATTGGAAAGAACTGGATTTTCACCCTAGTCCAGCAGCTTTGCTGCTCACTTAAACACAGATGAATGAAGACCCCATTTGGAAAATCACCAGGTCAGCGGTCCAGAGCTGATGCAGGTGAGGTGTTCTTTCTGAATTGTTTTCTTTGCTTTTAATGGATGAAAAGCATTCTTACTTTACTGACTTCTTAAATATGTGAATGATTTTCTCCAGATGTTAATAATTTTAGATGTCAGCATTCCTGTTTTAAAAGAAAATTTGCTTTTATTCTAGAAGATTGTGGCTTGAAAAGACAAGCTAAAAAATTAAGTGGTAAATTTAAATGTAAATGTAGCAGTAGAGATCTGACTGTCCTGTTTTGTGTTGTGTCAAAGTTATTTATCAGTGACCTGTGTGGGGAAAGCAACATAATTTTTTGTCACCAACCATTGTGAATTGTAGCTTTTGTGAAACTCTCAAGAAACCAACTGACAAGTGCAATTGGGAAAGCTCAGTTAACTTTTAAAATACCTAAGCAATAGGCGATTTGGGTGCCGCCAAATACACTTTTGATTCATTGAAAAGTGGAAATGATACTGGAGGATTTCTCAGTAACCCTTTGGAGACTTTCAACCTTGTATTTTACCTGAGACTGTGTTAAAATTTGCTGTCACTTATTTGAAACATGTACTGATTCCAAAAGTAATGCAGTTATCTTTCGAGTAAGAGCTAGGGGTTTCAAAAGAGAGATCCAGTGCAAAGTCTTAAACACTTAGTTCAGTGACCAAATGGAGACAGTGATGACTGGAGCATCTCAGGTGTCAGTATTGGGAGCAGCATTGTTTAACGTCTTATTCAGTGGTACGGATGGTGGGATTGGGTGCCCTCTCAGCAGGTTTGCTGATGACACTAAGCTGTGTGTTGCAGTCAGCATGCTGGAGGGAAGGAGTGCTATCTGGAAGAACCTGAACAGGATTGAGACGTGGGCCCTGCATGCCTTGGGACGTTCAACAAAGCCAAGTACCAGGGCTGCATTTGTGCTGGGGCAATTCCAAGCACAAATATATCATGGACAGAGAGTGGACTGAGGACAGCCTAGACAAGAAGGATTTGGGGGTGTTGGCAAATATGAAGCTCAACATGACCCATCAGGGTCACAGTCACGCAGTCACGCTCACAGCCCCAGTGGCCTCTCACATCCTGGCCTGCTTCAAAAGCAGCATGACTAGCAGGTTGAGGGATGTGTTACTGCCTTTCTAGTCCACTCCAGTGAGACACCACCTGGAGTTCTGCATCCAGCTCTGGGGCTCCTAGTGTAAGAATGATGTGGATTAGTTGGAATGAGTCCAGAGGAGGGCCGTAAAGATAATCTGAGCCCTGTAGCGCCTCTCCCACAAGGACAGGTTTCTGGAGCTGTGGTTGTTCAACCTGGAGAGAGAAGGCCTCAAGGTGACCTAATTATGGCCCGCTGTTACCTAAAGGGGACTTCAAAGAAAGCTGTAGAGGAGCTATTTACAAGCTCTTGTAATGACAAGACAAGAGAAAATGGCTTCAGACTGAAAGAGATTAGGTCCAAAGGATGGCCATAAGTGACTAAAGGGCTGGAGCTCCTCTCATGAGAAAAGGCTGAGAGTTGCAGTTGTTCAGCAGGAAAAGGAGGAGGCTCCAGGATGTGCAACCTGTTAGTTTTTAAGTGGTACTTACAAGGAAGACAGAGAAAGGCTATTTGCCAAAGCCTTCAGTGACAGTACATGGGGTAATTGTTTTAAACAGAGAGTACAGTTAGGTTTGAGTATACAGAAGAAATTTTTTTAAATGAGTATGTGTGGTGAAACGCAGGAACAGGTTACCCAAATGTGAGTGACTCCTCGTTGGAAATATTTAAGGTTACGTTCAAAGGGATATTAAGCAACTTGATCTAGTGAAAAGTGCCTTCCCTCATCATAGGGCTGAACTAGGTAAACTTAAGAGAATCTCTGAGATTACCTAGAACAGCTGTAAAAAAAGAAAAAAAGTTGTACTTAAAGAAGTAACTTTTAAGTCAGATTTGTTGAGCTTTACAGCATTATGTATACAAATATCTTATTTACTGCCTTCCATTTTTAATGGTGGTTTCCACTTTCCAAGAAACTTTACAAACAGCGCATAGGGTTCCAGAATAGCTACATCTTAAGTAGAAATTAGGATTTTAAGTCTTGCCTATAAAATTTCTGTCATCTGAGATTGAATAATAAAGCAGTAATATAGTCTTTATCAGGAGGAAAAAATAATAAAAAGATACAGTGAAAGAGTGGAAATAGTCTATGTATTTTATATTTGATATGTTAATAATGTAAAATAATAAAATTGTTAGATTCTAGGATCGTGTATGGGTAGTAGCAGAAAACAGTCTGGAGGTTAGAGATAAACTGATGGTAGTGTCAGGTATTCATATAGGGCAAAACTGGCTTTGATTTCTTCTTGTTGTAGAGACTTATCAATCAGTGACACTGCAGGTTGGTAGCATCATTGACAACGACAATTTTCAGCTGTCTTGTCTGTCTGCTTAAGAAGGATATGTTTTATAGGTTGTTAACTAGGTGTAAAAGAAGAGGTATTTGTGATCTATAATATCTAGGCTTTTGAAATATCTCTCTGGGAAACCTACTTTGTATGTAGTTCCTTTTTGAGAAGCAAGGGGTAGGATTGAAGGTGGGAAAAAGAAGGCAAGGTAGATATTTAATTTTTACACAACAGTAGAGTACATGGCTGCAGACTCTTGAGGTTTGTCAAAGTATAGAGTTGCTTTCCGCGATGTAGTTTCTGTAAATCAGACAGGTGTTCTTGGCAGTGTGCCTGCCTGTCTCTCTAATTAGTGTATTGCTGTCCCAAATATAGGAGAAAGACAGCCTTTTAAAAAAAAGTAATGTACTATATATTTGATTGTTAAGTAAGATGTGATTACCCGGTGTTAACTCAATTGACACTTCTAAATCTAATGATCACTTGTATAATGCTGTATAAGTGAAAGGCATGGTCCTCTGGAGTCTTTCTTAGCAGTGTTCTCCCAGAGACACAGAATCCCACTGAACTGCATGATGGTCAGGAACAATTGTAAAACCTTTACTGGATGGTTTGAAAACATAAAAGTACTCTCTTCATAAAGAAAACTTCTAACACATATATCAGCATGTAACGATTGAGTCATATATGAGCATTTGTAACTTTTTTACGTGTAAATGCAAGTGTAAATTGTTTCAGTATTGTCTTTGTTAACTAAGAAAAGAGATCATGGATGTGAATTGCTTAGAATTGCAATGAAATCTTTTGTGCGGAGTTAGAATTTGGCTTATGTCTGTGCTTCTGACCTACTTCAATTAAAGACCTCCCTTCTTCAAACTCATAAGTTGAGGTTAAGCAATACTAGGTGTGAATCAGCACACTGAAGTGTTTCTGAGGTCTGTGAAAGTAATTCTGAAATAGTCTCCAGATACAGAGTGGAATTACTGCTGTTCACACCAATGATTCTGGAATACAACTTTAAAACATCTAGGTTTTACTGCCTGTTGTAAACATAGGAGATATTCAGAGAAGTAAAATATGGTTGCTGTTTTCTGGAGAGCCTGTTGATTTTCATGGATTGCATGGAGGGTACCAGATCATGTCACAATAGCAAAACATTGCCAGTACCTTTCTCCTATCCTTCTTCCTGTTCTCCTATAGCACCAGCTGAAATGACATGTAGATTTCCCTTGAAGCCAACATCCTGAACAATTATTTTTTTAGTCTTGTCATATCCTATTTCTTTATTTTTGTCTTGAGTAAATGTCAGAAGCATGATTTCTAGTTTTGCTGTTGAATTTTAAGGTTTAATGTAAGGGATTGAATTAGTGAGCCTCAGAAAACACAAGTATGACAAAACACCATATGACAGTTGAATTCTTAATTCTGTTGCTCTTGTCTGGAAGCTGGAGGTTGTGGTCAATTTCTATCACAAAAAATATGTTTCCATGCTCTTAGTTATAAAAAAATAAAATAGTTTTATATGAATGGGACCTTTTAAAGGTCATCTTGTCCAACTCCTGCAATTAGTGGGGACATCTTCAACTAGATCGGTTGTTTTTTTTTTATAGAATATCCCCAGTCATTTTTTACTATGCCCCAAATTTGAAATTGTGCTTCAGAGACAGAAAATTTATTCATAATCCTTTTAAAGTCACAATTAATTCGCTAGCACTTAGTAAAGGGCTTCAGTATGCTCTCTGAACCAATAGATGGACACAAGGCTACTGAATTTGTAGTGAAGACTTGGACAGTTCCAGGGATGGGGCAACCACCAACTCTGGGCCACCTGTGCTAGTATTTCACCATACTCAATGTACAAAAACTTTTTATATGTAATCTTCTCAATTTTAAAATCATTACCCTGTGTCCTGTTGCAACAGGTCCTGCTGAAAAGTCTGTCCATATATTTCCTATAGGCCCCCCTTCACGTACTGGAAGGCTGCAATAAGGTCTCTTCAGAGCCTTCTCTTCTCTGGGCCAAACAATCCCAACTCTCACGTTTCTTCATACAGGAGGTGCTCCAGCCCTCCAGTGATATTTGTGGCCTTCCTGTGGCCTGATTTCAGCAGGTCTCTTCAGTGCTAGAGTTCCAGGTGGGTTCTCACCAGAGCAGAGGGGCAGAATCCCCTCCCTGGCCCTGCTGCCCACGCTGCTTTGGATGCAGCCCAGGACACGTTTGGCTTTCTGGCCTGGGAGTGCCCATGGCTGGGTTGTGTCATCCAGCTGCTCCATTCTTGTGGACCAAGACAAATTCAGGATGCAGATAGTTCTGATTTTGACCTTCTGACTAGAATATGTTAAACATAAGGATTCTGTGCTGTCCTCTTCCCATGTCCAGAGCTGCTGTAGAGGAAACTCTTGTTGCAATTTCTACAATTGTGTAGCTGTTATGGTTTAACATAGTTTAGGTTTTAGTTAAGAAAAAGAATCCATGAGCTATGGAAGTGATTCCCTGTAAGGACCTTGGCATTTCCTTTGGGCCTGACAAAACCAATCAGTTGGCTAGTTTGAATATTGACAACCTGTTAAACCACTTAAAAGAGCTTAAAATGCCTCTGTGGAAAACGTGTTTAAAAATGAAAAAATCCTGGGAAAAGCTTCTGGCCTTTCAGCAGGTAACTGGACGCTAGCCAGGCCAGGCCCCACTCAGCTGTGTGGTCTGGCCAGGCCAGTCCAGGCCCTGCTGTGCCACACAGCCCACCCTGCAGCGCGGCTTGGCTGAGATTCTGTTGCCACCGAATTCCAACCATGGCCAGTGGACCATGCCAGCTGGCTCCATTCAGCTTTGGGTGGAGCTGAACCAGGCTCCGTTCCAGCCATGAGCCACCGAGCCACTCTGCTGGTGCTGCAGAAAAATCATGTGGCTAAGAACAGAGATGGCTCTGCAGCCCCATGCAGAAATCAACTCCTGCAACTGGAATTTAATGCAGCAGGGGCCAAAAAACAGCCATACATCCAGAGTCGCCACTGCCGAGCAAAGATCATATGGCTATCCACAGGCTCAGGCAAGGTATTAACATCTTTAGGATACAGATGAAACTTGGAGACATCAATCCTTTCTCAAGTGAGAGAGAAGGAAAGGGTGAAGACACATAGAGAAAACAACATAGGGACACCAAGATCAGTAAAGGAGGAGATGGGAGGAGAATGAGGAGATGCCTTAGTCTTGGGCTGAAATTCTCTTGTAAGGCTGTGGTGAAGATATGATTGATACATCGGATGTTTTTTTTCCCCCCTGTAACTCATGGCATGCACTGGGGGGATGTAGTGTTCTTGCCACAGTGAGCAGAGGCACCAGTGTTGAAGCAAGCAGATGTTGAAGTAGCTTGAACAGAGAGAGATGAGACAGATGAGAAACCTTTCCCCAAAGATGGAAGAAAACCTTTGTTTCCAGAGATAAAAAAAGAGAACTTTTGTTTCTATACTATAACAACTCATCCTTAAAATTGTACCCCAGTGAGCTGAAATGACTCACTCATGGTGATAGTTATGGAAAAAACTACCAAAACGTGAGAGGGACTTAATGATTGCAGATTTCCAGGCAGCTGCTATTAGTGAAAATTAAAGCCATGAGGGGACTGTTTCTTGTGGGGAAGTCTCCACGACATGGCAAGAGAGACTCCTCTTCCTAAGAGAACTGAAGAAAGACTATTTTAGAGGTGGTAAACTGACTGAAAGTCCCAGACTTTGTCCCTTTATGTTGTCAGTGGAAAAGAAAAGAGGGTGTGGTGAGAGGTGTAGCGTTCTGAAGGTTTATTCTGATTTCTTACTATTTTTCTTTTAATTCTGTTAATAAAGTTTTCTTTATACCATTTGAAGTTTGAGCCTGCTTTGCTCTCCTTCTAATCCTTACCTCACAGCAGAAAATGAGTAAGTAATTCTAGTGGGTGGATTGGCATTTGGCCAGCATTAAACCCACTACAGTCGCCAAGCAATTCAATAGTGTAACCTGGTATATCCTTAAAAGGAGTTTACATCTCTGTGAGACCTACCTAAATTCAGACTGTGCAAATTAAGAGGGCAAATTGTGCCAAATCGGCATCTGGTTAATGCAAGAGTGCATTTAACCTAGGATCTTCAAATACTTGCTATTGATATATTTGTTAAACATCCAAATGCTGTCGCTTCATGTATTAAACTGGGAGTTCTCTTAAGAGACTGACTTAAGATGATGAGTAGTACTTAGTTGTCTTGGTATAGAGCTCATTACATCAATTGAATGTTGATTCAACAAGTTGAATCTTAGCAAAATTTGAAGATCCCAAAGTGAAAACTTAGGAAACAGCAAAATCCTATTCCCAGAGGTCGGCATAACTTCTCTTCTGTACTTATTGTAAATGTTGTAGTAAATCTTCCTTCTGTGTCAATCTGGTGTTTCTGTTCTTGACTTTGAAAGATAAAAGTACCTCCCTTCTTACAGGTTACATAGTCCTTGAGAGGTGGATGGAAAGCAAATTCTTGTTCTGCACCATTCTGTTGCTTGAGCTGCTTTAGCCAAAATCTTACTTTTCTCTCATTAACTGGAAATGTAAAATGTTAAGTACATATGTTCATCTTCTGGTGATGAAGTTTCTCTATTTTGTAAGAACAGATCTTGGATTTTAAGAAGTTACTTTTTTTAAAATAAAACATCACCGCATTTTTAATAATTTTTTAAAAATTATATTACATATCAGTAGAACACAGCCTCATATACTGAGAGGTAACTGAAATTATGCTTAGAAAGTTTTTTTACAGGCTGTAATAAAGTCCTAAAGTCTTACAGGTGTCTAATCAAACTTTTTGTGACGCTGTTTTTGTCTTTCCAGCTAAGTTCTTACAAATACTCAATTTAATTATTGGGTTTTGTAACAGTCAGAAATTGCAAGTAGGATCTTTGCTGCAGTAATTGACAGACAAGGCCTAATTTTTAAAAATTAAGAACATTTTAGATATCATTACTGTTGGAAATGCAGATTCCTGACTATCTGATGCAAGCTTGAATATACTAAACATAAGATTATTGTAATTATTAATTAATCATATTAATTCTGCCATTTCTGTAACTTTGTGTATGCCCTCTTAAATTTTGCGTACAGAAATTAAAACAGTAAAATACTTACGAGGACTTTGAAGATTATTGATACTGTCATTGCTTGACTCCTGTGTGATTCTCTTCAATATGTATATAATTCTAGATATGCTTGGAATGTACACATAGTGTACATTTAAAAGAATTGGTTTGTTTAAGCCTACAGAGAAAATAAAGCCCTTCTCTGCAGGTTTTAATTCAAGCATTCCTAGTTAAAATTCTAGGCATGTTTGTACATAAACACAAGGCGTTAGAGTTATACATGGTTCAGTCCAGCACTGTGACCACATTGTTTTAGATATGGCAACCAAGAAGCAAAAAATCCAAAACAGCCCAAAACAAGCTGCTGTGAAGAAATTTTAACTCCATACTATACATCAGCAGTATAGTGAGGAAGACAGGGAGAATCAGGATCAAGGCCAGTTATCTTCTGGCCATGTAGTCACCATCAGCCATCACTTTAACAGGGGCTGTTTCAGTCAACCCCAGTAAATTATCCCTGTGCAGGTGGCCTTTGACTGTGATCTGAGACTGCAGTTTTCATTCTAATTTTGATTTTTCTACCTGTGCACATTACCTTTTATGTACAGTGTTCTTTTGAATGTGTTTTTCTGTCATTTTGATCTTGCATATTTCCTCTGCTGAATTCTTCATGGCTGCTCATAAGCAGCTAGCTCTCTTCCAGCAGAAGCCTGATTTCCACTTTCCTCATTTCATCTTATTAAAAGCTTTCCATTTTTCATATTCATCCCAAGTTATCACTGGGTTGAGTGCAGTGCTCTTCTCTCAGTAAAAATTTTTTTATTTTTAGTTTATGTGCTCTGTTAGGCGCAGGTAGTGCTGGTCTTGCTAACTCAGGATGATGTGTGTTGGCATCTCCTTTTACTGACTCAAGGATGGAAGCTTAAAACAGCCTGGTGATTCACTATTGTTGCTGATTGACCATTGCAACTACTGTCTCTGTTGTGTTTAGTTCAACTTCCATTTTAATAGTTGCTGTCACTCGTTAACGTCCATCACTGAGCTTCTGTGTTGGGTTTGCATGGCAAGGTGCCAGGGGGGTGCATGGGTGACTTCTGTGAGAAGTAGGTAGAAGCTTCTTCTGTGTCCAAGAGAGCCAGTGCCAGCCGGCTCCACGATGGATCTGCCACTGGCCAAAGCTGAGCCTGTCAGTGATGGTAGTTGTGCCACTGGGCATTGTATTTAAGAACAGGGGAAAGATTCTGCCCCACAGCAATTGCAGGAGAGGAGTGAAACTGTGTGAGCATAGCAACCCTGCAGACTCCAAGGTCACTGCAGAAGGAGAGGGAGGAGGTGCTTCAGGCTCTGGAGCAGAAGGTCCACTGCAGACAGTGGTGAAAATCATGGTGAAGCAGCTGTGCCCCTGCAATGCATGGAGGACCCTACACTGGGGTGGGTGGATGAAGGAGTCTGAGCCTTTAGGAAGTCTGCACTGGAGCAGGTTTCCTGGCTAGACCTGTGGCCCCATGAGAGAAGAGCCCATGCTGGAGCAGGTCTTGTGACCCTGTGGGGGGCTCACTGCAGAGCAGCCTGTTCCAGAAGGACGGCACACTGTGGAAGAGATCCATGCTGGACCTGTTTGCCAAGAACTGTAGCTGCTGAGATGGATTCACGTTGGTGAAGTTTGGAGGACCCCACATTTCAGTGGGGAAAAAGTAAGATGAGTCCTTCCAATGAGGAGGGAGAACTAACCCTAACCATGAGGAGAAAGAAAGAAGCAGCAGAGACAGCATGTGATTAACTGACTACACCTTCATTCCCTGTTCACTTGTGCTACCTGGGAGAGAGGAGGTAGAAAAAATTTGGGAGTGAAGTTGGGCCCAGGAAGAAGGGGGAGTTGCAAGGAAGGTATTTTTAAGATTTAGCTTTATTTCTCATTGTCTTACTCTGACTAACTTGGTAATAAATTAATATTCCCCAAGTCAAGCCTGGTTTGCCTCTGATGGTAATTTGTGAGTGATGCCTCTCTGACCCTCTCTTGACCTAGGAACATTTGGTTGTATTTTTTCTCCCTTGTCCAGCTGAGAGAAGAGACAGAGCAGCTTTGGTGGGTACCTGGCATCCAACCAAGCTCAGCCCACCCCAGCTTCATGTGCAGATAACCATTGTCTACATCTCTAGAGCCTTTTCCCATTTTAGCAAGTTACTGATCAGTCATAACATGAAGTGTTCGGATTCTTTACATTTTGACATTCAATATGATGGCTTTTATGTAAGCTCTTAAATTATTTTTTGGTAATTCCAACATCTTTTGTATTGTAGGTCATGCAGGAGTGTCTGCCAGCATGATGAAAAAAAGAACATCTCACAAGTAAGTTGTTAATTTATTTACTAAAGAGTAGCTCTCAGTAACTGGAAGTACTGTTCTAAAAATATATCTGATTGTTCCACTCTATTTTTGAAAACTGTGGGATAATATTCAGTCTGTGTATGTGTGTAGAGTCAGACTTTTAATTCTTTCAGGAGGGTAGTAGGGTAAAGAAAGCCCCACAGATAAAGTTTTAAATGTTGTTTTGACTGTTAACATTATATTTTTTAATACAATTTCAAAATTCTTCTGGAATCTGTAGAGAAGGATTTTCAAGCCTAGCTTAGTCATGTCCGCTGTAGGATGTCTTTTCTCTGGCACAAAGTTCATGCAGTCACCAGATCAAAAAAAACTGCAAATCATCCTTACTAAGAACCCAGTTGGGAAGGAATCGCAGAGATATCTAATAATGTATGCACTATAACTGTAGTGTTGGAAAAGATTGTTCATTTTTTAAAAATAAAGAATGTACTGAAATACTTCTGTGAAGAAGTTGCTATTAGTATGTGAAGGAAGGATACCTGCTTTTGCTACACTTTCATGGCATGTATTTTTCCATCTTCAACATTTTAAATAGTGGCAGCTGAACACTGGTGAGTAGCTGTGTGAAAGTAGAGGTAACCTTCTGGATATAATTGGTCTTAGTGTCAAGCAGCAAAATACCATATCTGGCTGTATCTGATGAGAGAAATCTAAGCTGGGTAAGTGGGAAACTTGAA
Source organism: Loriotus luctuosus (assembly GCA_035582745.1). Lineage (NCBI taxonomy): Eukaryota > Metazoa > Chordata > Aves > Passeriformes > Thraupidae > Loriotus > Loriotus luctuosus. Next base: position 33,378,767 of record JAWWEY010000130.1, on the reverse strand, counting down.
ATGTTACTAGCTGTTTGTAAGTGTAAAGTCATATAGTGTGTATCAATCACAAGCAGTTTGTTTGGCAGGTGTATTTTCCACAATTAATCTAGTTAATCAGTATTAACAGTGTTAACTGTTTCCCAGAGACAACACTTGGTGTTAAACTACTCTGATGCCTTCCACCAGCTCATCATTATCCATTCTTGTCAATCTTCATAGAAGGCAAACATTTTTTTGTCTAGGGGCAGGTAGAGTTGGTTAAACTTTAATTTCTCTTGTTCTCTTTCAACCGCTCAGAGAAAGGAGTGTATGATGGGAAGACTATCAGAGGTGGGTTGCCTTTTGTACTTGAGGGTGGCTAGATTTGTCTTTATTGTTGTGTTAATATACACTTATTTAAATAACTAAATAGGCTGTAAATTTATTAGCATAAAAACTTTTGTGGGACATAAGAAGTTTTGATCCTAAGTGACATAATTTTGAGGTATTTAACTTAAGCATCCAGCCTAGTTTTATGTTAATTTTGCCTAGTTCAATTTTTTATTACTTAGATAAGGTTTTTTTGTACCAAGCCAAGATGACTTCTTGTGTGCTGCCTGAGAATGAGGTGGAGTGGTGGAACATTGTTTATAGTTTACCATAAATGAGTAGGATATGAATATGATGTAATACTGTATACTAATACTACTCTAAGCCAACGTGATCGACTGTGAGTTAATAATGTATACTTTGTCACTGATTTAGCTATTTGTATAGTTACATCCTCATTTAAGGAAAAAGAAAAAGAAGCCTACTGGTACTCAAAGGCCATTGAGGTTTTAAAGGTTTGTTTCAGAAGGTTTGTGGCAGAGGAAGGAGCAAGGCATGACTCAGTAAGTGAGGCTGTGATAGAATGAGCAGTGTGGATAAGCCTTCTGAACTCTTTAAATCACAGTTAACTATTTGTCAGACATTGCCCTTTTCTTTAAAGGAAAGAAGGGCCCACAACTTTTGAGCCTTTTGGAGATGATTCCAGTGGTTTTAGGACAGTTCTTCCATGCGCTCAGTCATTGAGTAGTGGTGATCTCTGCCAGTATGAAGCTGACCTCACTGGCATCAGATCAATCAATAAACTCACAGATGTCATTCTTTCCATGCCTAGTGTATAAGGATAGTGCAAGATCTAGCACAGGTATGAAACAATCTTTTCTTCATAGGCTCTCCAGATTTCTTGCAGTCAGCAATTCAGAGACTTGGAGGGGTAGGTTATAATTGGAATTCATTACAAGTGAACTTAAACATTTTGAAATTTTGATACTACTTTAATGTAACATGCTCTTGGTTTCTGCAGCATCTAGAGCTGAAATTCACAACTTAATGATTTTTTTACTTTTGAGGGCATACAGAATATACTTCAAAACTTGTGTTAATTAACATACCTCATAGTCTGAATATTGTGAAAAGTAGTTAATAACAATTCTCAGATCACCATTATGTTATGAGTCATAGACATTAATAAGATCACAGTTGTTTAAAGTTTTGTATCCTATTTTCAATAACTTTTGTTTTGTACCATGAGAGATTTGAAAGCATACTGACTGCTGCTACTGTACTACCTCTATAACATTTTATCATTTTCATTCCAGTTTTTCACAGTTGTATGTGTTTTGCATATCTGAGAGATGTGGTTTTCTTTCATCCTTCTGGGTTTTTTTTCCTTTTGGTGTTTTTCTGAGATGACATGATAAGGATAAAAAACAATCAACAATGAAACTTAAATGGGTAACTTTGTTGGTTACTGGGCATTGCCATTCCTGTTTTTATAAATGCTAGTTTGTGTTTCAAGCACAACTCTCTGGTAATAGCTGATTTTTCTGCTAACAGTCCTCTGCAGCTCTGATATATGTTGGTTTCCCAGATAGCAGTAGCCAAATTAAAGTTTGTGTAAGGACCATATAAACACAGCATTAACATCTGGGCAGATTTCCTTCTGCCTGTGTAGTCTTTAGAATATTTCCAAAGTATCTGGTTCTGATAATGAAACTTTTTCGCATTAGGTTTTTTTTTAACAGCATACAGCCTGCAAGATAAGGAAGAGGATCAGAAACTTTTGGGAATCGAAGGGCCGTTTACAATGTGTCTGATGTGTCAAGTACTACTTCCAGGACTTGCTATTTTCTGTTTATCCTGGCTTCATTTCTTACGTGTCTAATTGTTTTCAAATATTCAAGAGGAAATGTCTGTGGAAATTTTAAAGACTGTTTTAGTGAAAGAGAAGGAAAAATTGTGTTGGACCTTCTGGATAGAACATCATAGAAGGTTATCTGAGTAACTTGATTTATTACAAAAATGGCACACTGTTGAGGAAAGGAGATTTGGTTACTTGGTTGTCTTACATGGAAGTACATTCATAACTTACTTATTAATAGTTAGAAACTTTTGCTTGCTTTCTTACCATGTTCAGATACAAGAAGTAGGTTTCCCTTGATAATTTACTAGTTTGAGTATCTAATTTGTTATAGTATGAACCGCTTCAAATGAGAAGTGAGCAACTGTTCAGTTATGCAACCTTCAAACAAAAATTTGAACTGCAAGTTCACGTAGTGGGTACTTGATTTATAATTAAATTACTGATACTCTTTGCTCTATGAGGCATTTTAAACCTGTTTGAACTCAGTTATGTTGTCTTATTCCATCTTTTTTAGAATGAGTGTAAAGCTTTCTACCTTATTGTTCCAAATTAAATATTAAAGTGGATTATGCTTTGTAGGCAGAAAGTAAAGTTGAATGTGAGGTTGAATATCAATAGCATTATAATTTTTTTCCAAGATGAAATGATGAGCAACATAAACTGCTTAAACTAGACAAAGCAATGTCAGTTTAAACTTTTTTTATTTCTAGTAGTTTTTATTCCCTTCAGAATGAAGCAGTGTTCCATTAGCACTGATTAAATTAATTGACTACAAAACAAACTCAATTTTGTGCTGAGAACCTGATCTCTGAACTTACTTTATAATAGTAAGCTATTACTGACACTTATTACAATTAAAAACACATATATATACTTGAGTAGAGCTAGAATCTGAAAATACATTCTAGTTTTTGCATAAAATCAGATCCAGCTTTGTGGGAGAGTTTCTCTTTCTAGGAACTCAAACCTGTTCCAGTTATCTGTGCTATCAAGATTAGGAATGCAAAACTGCAGCCTGATCTTTGGAAACCTCAAATGATAACAAAAGTGAAATTTGAAAACACCCTTGCTAAGATCTTTATGGTGAATTAAAGTCTGGAGGTGGGACAAGTACTGAAGTTAATTGTGAATCTTGTTTTTAATAGTCTTGATTACAGTTCTGATACTACGTTAAACATTCCAGTATCATATTGTGAATGTATTATTCTGAAATACTTCTTCCAGGATTTCAGTGGTATGATTGTTATCTGTGTTTTTTGGATCGTATAGGGACTTCTATGACAGCATTAATCATATCTGGAGACCTTTTTCTTTAATCACTATCTCTAATCTAAGGAACAAAATTGCCTGCTGCAACTGATCGTCTTTTAGATGTTACTTTTAAGCTAGTTGTGTGCACATATTACTGCCATTGAAACAATGTGTGCTAGAAGTAGTAGCTCAAAAATTTGTTTTACAGCTAGTTGATATCCAGGAGAATTTTGTATATTGTCATATAAAGTCCCTTTGTTTCTTCCATTTGTGTTCAAAACTGTGTTTTTAATAGCTGGATAAAACAAAACTTGTATAACACTTTCAGTGATTTGGTACTGTCAAATAGCTTACATTACAGTTCATTAGAATCACAACTGTTACTTACCAAAGGGAATTTTCATGCCAATTCCATGAAAATATCAGAAGGACGAAAAAGTTACTTGATCTGTTTTCCACATAAAGGACTATCCCTTCTCTGGCCATTTACATTACATGCAGTTTTTAGTTTTCCATAGTAAATATGAAAGTGTTGTTGCTGTCATGTGTCTTTAAAACTACTTGGAATCAAAATTACCTGTAAATGAAGGAGCCAAAATCTTCTTCAGGTGAAAATAGGTCAGTTTTAGGGAAAACAAACGTTTTGAAAGAATTTCAGTCAGCCACATAATGCTTGCACTGATTTCTTCCTTCTGGGAAGGAGTTGTTTACTGTTCTGCAGAGAGTAACAAGGTAGTAAAGTTGTAGTACTGCCAGGTAGCCTTGTGTTTTGAGATTTGATCAGATGAGTTTCACTTTTGACATTCAGTGTAGCAAGGGATAGAATAGTTATTTTGGCTTAAGCAAACTACATTTAGAATTTACTGCTTGAAAACTGAACTTACACAGCATGTCCAAAATGTGTCACTACTTTTAAGTATGTTTTTCTTTTTTCCAATAAAGTTTGATAAACTTTATGACCTAATTTGAATAAGGTGTGCTAAGCTATAAAATATATTGTCATGTAAAAGCATACAGCTATTTTCTGAGGTAGAATATGTATGTACTTGTTTAATATTAATGTTTGTATCTGTGTACAGAAAACATAGAAACAATGTGGGACCAAGCAAACCTATTTCTCAGCCACGAAGAAATATTGTAGGCTGCAGGATACAGCACGGATGGAAAGAAGGAAGTGGACCTGTAACACAATGGAAGGGCACAGTTCTTGATCAAGTTCCTGTAAATCCCTCGCTCTATCTCATAAAGTATGATGGATTTGATTGTGTGTATGGACTAGAACTTCACAAAGATGAAAGAGTTTCAGCACTTGAAGTTCTTCCAGACAGAGTTGGTAAGTGTTCGGGGTTTTTCTCCTAAATAAATATATTGGCTGACATTTATCACCAAATGTTTTCCACTAATCCCTGCAGACTTCCCCCAGGATAACCCATGACTACTTAAATGTTACTGGTTAATTTCATTTTTGTCTCATGGCAGGTAATCTAAATGCTTTGATTTTTTTTTCTATTCCAACAAATTTTGATGATGCTAGTGAGTGCAGTTGCTGTCTTCTATCTTTAAAGTAGTATGCAGTATATTCTGTAGTTTTCAGATTAACACTGATAATTCTGTTAAAATTTCAACTCTAAGCCATCTAGACTGTGTTGTCTATTTTGTGTGTCTAACAGTCATAAGGTTACATTTTTTCTTGTACAACTGCCATCTACTTATAATAATGGCTGGAAGACATTTTCTAAGTGAATTAACCTGATGAGTAATAATGCTTTTTGTTTTTCAGAATTAGCACTTGGATTGTTAAACGGCAGGTTTTTCAATCCACGAAGTTTGATATCTACTCAAGTAAACACTAGTTTATAAATAGAAAAAGCTGTTGCCTCTTCTAACTCTAAAGAAATTGGTTGCAATCTGTAGGATGCCATTATGAGGAACCATCCCCAAAGCTGAATTAATACCATCATAGAGCTACCTTGAGATAGGCCTTTTGTTTCTGCCTCTCCTGTCCAGTGTCTAGTTAAAATTCAGTCTTTGCCACTTGATTGATCTCCTGTTAGCTTACATTGTGATTGTTTAATCACAGGGAGTACAATAATTCATAATTATTTTAACAACATTCTGAAGTTCTTAGTTCTGCAGCACTAAACTCTGGAATGGACACTATTTGTTTTGTGTATGAATTTACTAACTACCAACAAGATTTGTGCATTAATCAGCATAAAGATTATTTTTACAAAGACACATTTTGAGTGAATTTCTGAAATACTGTCATTTCAGCTTCGTCTCGAATTAGTGATGCCCACCTGGCAGACACAATGATTGGTAAAGCTGTGGAACATATGTTTGAGACAGAGGATGGCTCAAAAGATGAATGGAGGGGGATGGTTTTGGCTCGAGCTCCTATTATGAACACATGGTTTTATATTACCTACGAGAAAGATCCCGTCTTGTACATGTACCAGCTCTTAGATGATTATAAAGAAGGTGACCTTCGCATTATGCCTGATTCAAGTAAGTAGGCCAGTTACTGTTTTGTTTCGGGAGTTTTTTGTGTTAAACATCTAGCTGTGGTTTATTTATGGTCAAGACAGCTGACAAACAAGCATCATATTTGATATTCCATTTAATTATTTTTCAAAGTATCACAGCTGACAAATGTGGTAGTACAAGAAAGAACATCTGTGTTAACTTTTCTTAGCAGTGACATATGCAGGATAATACCTTTTCATAATTAATCTTAATTCTGCTGAAAATACGGGTGTGCTACCATGAAAGACTTTACATTTTGGTTTTTTAGTGGAAATTTACAAGCCAGAAGTCTTCCACTGCTGTTTTCTTACAGAAGTATCATTTTGTGTGGAGTTGGCTCTTATTTGTGTCTCTGAAGCAGTTCTTGTGGGAATGAATATTTTGGGTCAAACTGATTGAGTAAGAACAATTTCACTGAGCTATGTGTCTTGAGTGTGAAAAACTTCTTGAGTAGTTGCTTGTGGGAAAGAAGTACTTATTTTTTGAAATTTGATTTTCTCTCATATTTTGTAACACTAAAAAGATTTCCTCTTAGTATCTTTCCTGTCATTTTGGATGAAGCAGTCTTTTCAGGACTTCTCTTAGTTTAGGAGGCTTTTCACAGAATCAGTATTGTTCTAGAGATTTAGATAGTCAGTTCAAAGAAAGAGATTATAAAGAATACTTTGGGTTTACTTCTTCTGTATGACAAAACCCTTTCTGACAGAAGCCATCTGGGATTTAAAGAAAATTATTGTAACTAATACATATGCAAAGCACTATGTAGCCAACCACTACAGTTACCCAATTAGTAATTTGTTGAGTTTGAGATCATCTTCTTTCAGATGCACCTGGCAGAATAAAAAAGTGGCATTTATTTGCATAATCTCTGTGTTAATGGTCTGTGTTTAGATTACCCTCTCCTGTAGCCCTAGCAAAAAGCAACATCTTTGATGCTTTTAAAGAAAGAACCACAAATGTTAATGGAAAAAAGTGACCTTCCTCTTTTTAAAGAAATAAAGCAAGCTCTTTCAGATTTGAATGTTAAAATAACTTGGTCTTTGTATTAACCATCAAAACTGACTAGGAATGTATTTTAAGTCTGCTTCGCTTTCTTCCACCTTGAGAGTAGGGAAAGCTTATATGCTTTCTTTCTATTTAAATCTTACTTGGTTTTAGTGCACTTTACCCTCTGTGCTTGCCAAAAGATTATTGCTTACTGATTTTCTAAACACTTCTAAGTATTTGCTTCCTTTCCTGAATGTGAATGCTTTCCAGATATTTTGAATCATATCCTTGACTCAACAATTGCATGTTAGTATTTTGGAGTAATATTATTCAAAATCAGATTTTAGCATATCTGCAAATACTTCTGTCGATTTGGTTAAACTTGCCATAATGTTATAAATAAAATTTCTAGGGTACTGTCCCTTATCAAATACAGATTCTGCTTATGTGAGGAGACCAAATAACAGGTAGTTTGTTTTAACTTTTTGTTAATCTTTTTTCTTTTTGTAAGGGGAAAATATATTGCTGGATCTGATACTAAAACTTGGCCTATGCTTCTAAGTGAAAATGTAGGAGTTGAATTTGCATCTTTGCTGAGAAATATAAAACTCATACTAAGAGGATAATAACTATGCGTGACAATGCATTTATAGAGGAACTGAAAAACAAAAACCTTCTGTTTGCAAGACTTTCAAAGTGCAAATGCAAGCCAGTCTATTCATTCCCTATTGGTTTTTTTTCTCCTTTGACAGTTTTTTCACAGCTCTCAAAACTCAAAATAAAATTGGTAGAATCTGTAAGGGAGTCTTAATACAGACTTGTAACTAAGTTATTAATTTAAAAGCTTATGATTTCCAGAATAAAAGCCACATCAGATATTACAATTGCTTTAGAAAGTTTTCCTGTAGAATACAAACTACAAGTTTATCTGAATTAGGAACCAAAGTAGAGGAGTTGAGAAAGAAGATGTGGTTAACTTCCAGTTCTTCATACAGTATTTTTTACCCTTTATCATGTTCTGTAATTGGCTTGGATCCAATCACTTGGCATGTTACAAATCACACCTTTCATAATCCAGATTTAGCATAGGGATTGTCTGGTTAGGTTTTGCTAGAGAGGAAAATAATACAGTCAGGCTTTACCAAAATTATTCAAATATGGAGTCAAAAGTCCCTTCTAAAAAGGACCTGACACCTGCTACCATTTCAGAAGAGATGCTTCTGTTGTAGTTAAATGCACACATTGAACCTTTGAATAATGTGTGTGGGAAGAGGGAAGTTAAGTTAGGGTACCTTTCTGCTAAGTAGGTACAATGCCTTTTTCTGCCCACGGCTTAAATTCAGCTGTCTACAGCCATTTTCTACAACTTGTGCATACACCCTCCTGTCAAAGATTTACTTCTCTTACTAAAGTGCTATTTTTGTCTTAAAAAAACTGAAGACAGTATTGCTTGAAAACTTTTTCTGCAACTACTTTCTACAAGCATGGCAATTGTTAAATGCTTGTCTGAATGAAATTAAGTAATCTGTTTACAAATTGTAATTGTTTTGTATGGTCTTTAAAGATGACTGTGCAGTTGTGTTCCATAGTGCAAAATTTTATTAAAATGTCTACTAAAGCATGCTGGGTTTATGTTACAGATGATTCACCTCCTGCAGAACGGGAACCAGGTGAAGTTGTGGACAGCCTGGTAGGCAAACAAGTGGAATATGCCAAAGAAGATGGCTCGAAAAGGACTGGCATGGTCATTCATCAAGTTGAAGCCAAACCATCTGTCTATTTCATCAAGTTTGATGATGATTTCCATATTTATGTCTACGATTTGGTGAAGACATCCTAGACATCATCATGAACTTTTGCCAAATTTGTGGAACTATTAAATGTAAAATTTGTAGACACAAAGACTTGACTGCTTTCCAGTTTAATGAAAGCTTAAATGTCCCTGCGAACCCACAATCTCTGCCAGCAAAACTGTTTTGTTCTGAGTAATACAAACATGACACATTTTGTGTAAGAGAACTCCTTTTCTTGAAGGAAGTCAGTATGTTTGGGCAGGAGGGAGTTAAAGCAAAGAACAGCTGCAAATTCAAGCTGTGTAAAGTTGACCTAGTGTTGTAATCATTAATCTAAATTTTTTCATAGATTTTGACTTTTTCTTCAATCTTGCACTCACTTGTTCAACTGCCACATGCAAGTGTAGTTTGATATTTTGATACACCTTCTTTTGTAACATTAAATTTAATTTCTTGGATACTGGCAGTCCTTGTCTTCAGGGTTGGGACAGAGGTGACTTTTTTGAAAGGTTTAAACAGTTTGTGCAGTATCAAGGAGTGCCTAACCCAAGTAACATCAATCGGCTGTGTTTCTACACTTTATTTCAAATTTAGCTTTTTAAGAACTTGCAGTGCGTGGAAATGCTTGTGCATTTTTTACTAGTCACAGGGCAGTAGGATATCAAGTGTTTGGATTACGCACCTTTCAGTGAAAAGGCTTTAAACTATAAAATTACATTTAATCTGTGTAACCACTTAATTAGAATATTCAGGTTAATGGCCCATATTTACAAGTTGTAGGAACCAGTAAAATACATACAACAAGGCTGCCTTCAATCCTAAATGTTGTACTTCTTTCTTTGTTTGTTTTACGTACTTCTTAGCAAAACCCAAGTGCTTGGTGCCACAACTCTAACAGTATATATGCTACTTCAGAAGACTTTAGACTACGCATTGGCAGCAGTAGTCTCATTTAAAATCAAAACCTAGCAACCTGAATGTTTGTGTGTGGACTTAGAAGCCTAACAGTAGTTAATATTTTACATGGTAAATACAATCTCACACCAGGGGAGCGGGAGGGGGTGTCCTTTTACAGTGGAGATGTAACTTTCGAGAAGGAGAAACATTTGTTGCCTTCTGCTCAGTCTGTTGCATTCCTTTGTTTGGTTTGCTTTTAATAATTTTGGTTCAAGAAGGCATCTTCCCGGTTTTTTCTTTTTCTGGCTTTTCCACTTAAAGAGTGTCTGGAAAAATCTACAGTTTAAACCTGTTGTTGCCTTTTGTGGTGTACATTGTACTTGCTTTGAGGTATGCTGTAAACATTAATTTCATTCTATGAACACTAGAGTTCTGCATGCCAGTGGTGTACTATCTAATGGAAGCTATAAGGCAGTCTCAGTGGTTCAGTCATCTGCATTAGATTGTGGATGTAAATAGCAGCCCACAACTGCAAAATCTTTTCATGGTTATAATCTTGCAAGATAGTTGTAAATGAAAATTAGGGTTTCCTTAAGTGTGGCAGCTTTTAAAAATAATGGAATTGGAACAACAATGCAGCACAGCAACAAGGTTGTCATGTTACAATAAGGCAGAGCTCTGCAAGTTTCAAGAACTGCTTCACAGAAGTACAGAATGTGAAGACAGTTAACACTGTTGATGGAAGGAACAAATACCCTGATATCCAGCTGTGTGCCATTAATGGAAGAATGCAGGAACTGTTAATCAGAGGACAGAGGTGCAGATGACCTCTGTTGTGGGTATTCCTGATATTGAAGACTCAGTGGTTTAAGCCCCTTTCTGTCCATTTTTTTGCCTGATTTCATATTTTAGCCTTAAGGCTTGTGCCTCATTATGCTGTTGAATGGTAATAAATACTCTCCGTATAAATATGATACCTTAATTCTTTGTCCATTGCTACTATATTGCATTATGTCCAGTATTTCATCATGGGCAACCAAAGGCAGGCTATTGTCTTTCAGTGAATAGCTTCTGATGCAGTCCTTATGCAGTAAGTACCTGAGTCATAAATGTTTCTTGTGTTTGAACAAAGTGAGCAGATTTGCAACACAGTGTTTTCATCCTGCAGATCTGTTGTGTTTTCTATTGACTCTTAAGAGTCCTGCATGTAAATCTCAAAGCTGAGCCTGGCTCCATGAGCCCAAGTCGATATTTGTGGCACAGGAATGAGTGAGTGTATTAATTACACACAAGATACATTGATTACCTAGTACACTGAGCTTGGGGCTATATATCTGAGGAATAAGAGGTTTGTTTTGAAATGTCTGAGGTTTAGGTCTACTGGAACACTTCTAGCATTAGGCTTGCATTTGTGGGTTTTCTGCAAGCCTATTGAATACACTATGTATTCTGACAATTAGAGTATAACCTACAAACTGTAAATTTCACTGTCATTTTTGGATGTCCCCATTTGTCTGTTGTGTGGATATTTTCACTTGGGGTTTTTTTTGGGGATATTTTGTTTTGTTTTGTTTTTTTGAGTTTGGTTTTTTTTGATAGCTTAAACCACAGTTTTGAGGCTTGAGACTAATTCCACTCCCTGCCCATCTGCTTTGGGCTTTGTTTTAGGCTCATGTTTCAGATCTGCATGCAGTGCTTGCGTTACCCTGGTAACTAAATGTTGGTTCCTTGTTATAGGGGTTCAACATTACTTTCCAAAATCACATAGGGCTTGTGATGGCACAAGCCATGGATCTTTGTATAAAAAGTTATTCACCTTTCACATTTACCTGCTGTAGTATTGTTGTATATTGTGTGTGTGCGTGTGTGTGATGTCAGGCTGCCATGTAAAACTTAAAAGGGAAAAAAAAAAAAAACAACTTAAATGCAGACCATCCTTTTTTGCATGCTTAGAGGGTTAGAACATTCAATGTAACAAACTAAAGTTGCATGTTAAAATGTTTAGGTTTTTGTTCTGTTCTGTTTTTATTTTGTGTTCAGTTTTTTGTGAATTTGCTTATTGTGCTGTTTTAATGGTTGTTAGTAGGATTAAATGCACCGGTGAGACGAGCATAGTGCCAACGGAAGGTAATTTTCCAGTTGTATGTGTCATACAGCATTTGAAGGGACCATGTATTCTGTTGAAGAAAAAAATAAAATTTCAGTTGAATAGCAGAACACTACATTCTTCTTCTTTCTTTTGAGTGCCAAATCCTAAACTATGTTGGAGTAGAGATGGGGAAAACCCTTGTTGTTGGAACAGGTAGAAGCATTCTTTAAATGGATTATTTAAACATAGGGGCTTTGTCTACAGAGAGAATTGTCTAGTTGCATCAGGGAAAAGAATTACGGTAAAAACAGTTTCTGGTTCCTTGAAAATGCTGTGCTTTTTGTATTTTACATCATTAGTGCAATTTGGATGGTTCTTGGTATGTGTATAGTTCAGAGGTCTTCGTGTTCACATTTTTAAATTAGGTAATGAATTCATCTTTAGAGCTTGGTTTCTTTATTTTTATTTTATTTTGAACAATGTAGACAGTTCCCTGTTCTCTGCATTTAGAAGTATAAACACTTTAAATTGTTACTTAATTCTGTAAGTAATTTTTATAATTATGATGTAACTCTATCCTTAAAACATTTAAAATAAACCCTTTATGTGCAACTTATGCCTGTAAACTTTGTTCTCATGAGCAAAACACAGAGATGTGATTTCAGATTTTGAAGAAGCAGTTTCTTCATTTTTCTGATTGAAGGGAGTTATTATTTTAATGTTGAGCCATGTATGCTGTATAATACTCGCCCTATGAAATATGTTTGCTTGCAAGATGGAAAAGCATACTGTTCAATTGTATTTAACTAAATACAGAACCCCCCCCGCCCCCGACCACGGGCTGTGCAGATCTGTGAAGCAGTCTCTATTTCCAGAGCACACAAAATATCTTGGCAGTGGGGAACTGCAGAAGCATTTGGCAGTGTTTCAGTGTTTTGGTGATACATTAATTTACTTTGAATTAAAACAGTTTAAAATTTAATAAAGTGTATTGTACTGGTGATAAAAAACAAAGTTGATGCAAATTGGAGGTGATGAGGAAAGAAGATAACATTACCATGTTGTGGATTTTCTGAAGTCTTCTAAGTTGTTTTGAAGACTTTATATGGTTTAATTACTAAGGCAGGCTTCCCATATTGAACAGATTTTCTTTATTATTTTTCTGGTAATAAAGGGAGCATGGCACTTAAAGGATGTGGTATAGTGGTGAACTTTAGTGTTAGGTTAACAGTTGGACTCAATGATCTGAAGGATCTCTTCCAACCTAAATGATTCTGTGATTCTAAAACATGTTTTTGGCACCAAGCTCATTTAGTCATATACTGAAGAACATGGAGAATGCCAGTATGCATACCCAAGCCTTTTCTCTTAGTTCATCATCCAGTTTATTTTATCCTGTTGCCCCTGACACTGCTCCCAGTGAAGATTTACGTTGTGTACATCTGTGATTAAGGAGAGTCTAAGACTTTCTCCAAAAAGTCTTTGCACCTGCAAAAAGTAGGTGTTTATCTCTGTGATCAGTCTGTTAAATTGTAGTTAACAACAGATACTAACACTTTGTGACTAATGCCTGAACCTGTTCTGTATTACCACTAATACACCACCCTCTTCTTCCTCTGTATAGAGAAAAAGAGAAGGCTTATAAAAGCAAAGATATTTTTGTTGTCTATCACTGCAGTAATGAACTCGTTCCTGAGAGCTGGTTGCTTACAAGCTCACTTACAAGCATCTTAAATGTCGGTGCTGTGTAGACAGTAATGTCCCTCAGATTTAAGAGGGTGATAGGGGTCCTACTCAGAGCTATTGTGTTAATGCTGCTGTACGGTTCTTTCACATCTGTCAGGTTCTTCCTTGTCAATATGAACAGGTTAAATTTTCAGGGAAAAAAAACGCTGCTATTTGCTCAGTGAGTTACTTATTTTGACATAATTTTTTTTATATTCATGCTATAAGCAGTGGAGCCATTGATGACTTCAGGGGACTACTGCTTTCTGGAAAGGATAAAGTTCAGTAAAGATATTTTGGAGGAGGTTGGGCTGCTGTAATTTAAGATCGTTAGAGTACAAAAGGAGAAGTAAAAATAGGTGAAGGAAATCAGAGGTGTGTTCTTTCATCTTCTAGCACTAGATAATAAAAGATCTTTACTATTTTACAAACTTTGAAGCATTATTTTCAATCTGACTCATTTTTCTTTCAGTAAGTTCCTGCCTTAGCATGTTACATCATACATTAACTTCTTTGCCAGTATCAGTAACTTAACCATTTTAATTCATTTCAGGATTTACAGCCTGAGGAAGTTATCAAACTACTCAGGATTTTTTTAAGCTCTGCTCTTCCCATTGCCTTGTGAGTTTCCTGATTTCCAGAGTACAGAGCTGCATATGCTCAGTGTCCACCTGTGTGTATATAACAGGAAGCAGCTGAGATCTCTGCAGTGTAAGTGATGTCAACACTTCCCTATACGACGTAGATGTTCGTTACAGATCTCTGCACATTTTTCTTCTGAAATCAGTAATGATTTGCTTAACTTCACTTGTATGCAACTTGTGTGAATGGTTTTGCAACCTCACAGTTTAAGTACCTCTGTGTTTTGACACTGGTTCGACCCACCCTCATGCAATTAATCCTTAAATTTGTTTATATTCAATGGAGTCTCGCTTTTACAGGCCCTTTTTTAGTATTTTGATGCCATTGTTCCTCAGGTCTATAGACTGATCTGTTTGAAGCTGACTTAAGTAATGAACATGGATGTCTTCACGTTTACTTTGATTTGCATAATCTTGTCACTTCCTAAGGATGTTCTACCCAGATCTGAGAGATGAGAGGCATTTTTTTTAAATTAAAAAAAAAAACCAAAAACTTTACACTACTTTAAACACACATTCTTGTTGATCAAAGTGATTCCTTGTAAACAAATGCTGAGGAGAGAGTGGTCTTATTTTTCTCTTTCTTTTATGGAAGATTACTCAGTGTCAGGGCAGCACTCATCTGAGTTTTGGGCTGATGAGTGTTGTTCCTGTAGCACTAACTAGCTACACATGATGTATTCAGCTTTGAAATGGACAGGGGGACCACTGATTAAATTATCTTCATAAAGACCTTTACCACTGGATAAAAGCTGTCACTAATTTGTTTGATTTTGCACACTGTTCACTAACTCCTCACTGTTTTAGCTTACAGAGGCAGATGTCTAACTTAAACTTCATTGATCTAATGAATTACGAAACATTAACCTTTTAAGCTGTAAGAACAAAATAAATCGTCACGAACAGCAGAAGCACTAGAGAAGATTAATTAAAAGATTGTGCTTAAGAGTTTTGAAGAATGGCAACAGCAGTTTTTACAAGTAACTTTTCAATAGGATGCCACACATTTCATTATGGAAATGTGGAACTCTGTTTTGCTGGGAATCCTCAATATTCTCCAGCATTTTTCATTTAATTCAGGTTATGCCTTAAAAGGATGTCATTCTGCCTGACACAAAATCCTTTTCTGTTATTATTACTGCAGCTCAGTGTATTGTCTACTAAGTAGCTCATAGACAAAAAATAAAAAAGGGAGTTACAGTGCAGTTGTGTGAAAAAGTGAGGCAGAAAACCTAACCACTCTGATTCAGAATTTCTGATTGTGGGGGGGAAAAATCCAAACAATTTAAGGATCGATTCTCTACTGATTTGGAACTGAAAATAAGATTTTATTCTAAAAAAACTGTCAGGAAGATTTAACAGGAAGATGCTCATAATATATGAGAAATGCATTCTGTTAAATTTTACTGAGAAGAAAAGAAAATGAAGATCAACTGCAATAGGTAGTGCTTTTTAATGTTGTAAATCCAAACATTATCCTAGCTTTTAACTTGATATTACAAGACTAGCAGTGTGCACAGGAGATTCTTAGCATTTTGGCTTCCACAGATTTGATTTAACACATGAAAATTGTCATATTTAAAATATAATCAAATTATGCAGGTAAATGGCCCAAAATAACACCATATGTTCTCCAAAATTCTGAATTTTTAGTTCAACAAATACCACTCTAGCAGATGACAAAACTACAACTACCTAAAATTACTGCTAATTGATACTATCTATTCATACTCCTTCAGATAATACAAAAGCATGAAATGGAGACCTAAATTGCTTCAAATTTTTAAAGAATGCACTTGTATGTGGAAGGAAGAAAATATCTGAAGAGTGCTAAAAATCTTACTGCAGAAAGCCTGTGCATTTCATGCTTGTTTTGAGATGCTCCTCTGTAGAGTACAAACATTTTTTGCACTCAATATAGGTTCAAGATTGCAGGCATAAGAATTGCTGATACCTGTGTCCTTTTGAGTCAATTAATAAAAAAAATAAGTAAAATTTAATGTACTGCCAGAGGCAGAAATTTGAATTCTTCAGACATCTCCTTTCCTGTAAACTACCTGATTACATCACTAAAAACATTTTGGAAATAACAAATCCAATTTCAAAGTTAGTTTTGGTTTTCTTAACTGGGATTAATCAGTACTTTTGAGTGGCAGAGTAAAGGTGCAGAGTAAGCACCAGAGCAAATCGTGCTATGGAGTGAAAAATGACCTGCCAACTGACTGAAATGCTGAACTGCCTTTGGGATGGCACTGGGGTAGGAGGCTCCTGCAAGGTATGGCAGCAAATGAACCTGGGTTTTACTGGCCTTTGGACTAGAGCTGTAAGGGTATAAATCCTTAATTCTGAAGCAGTGATTCTTTCTTGACTGGACCAGATTAAGGTTGGTCCTGACCAATGTTCTAGCGCTCTCTTTGCAGTGGGATTAACAACATAAGGAAGGCTCTGTCTTGATGCTCTGGTACTGGGGAAGTCCTGTCTCACTCTGTTACTTCTATTCAAGATCCAGGGCCATCTCACAGGAAGAATTTCTGTCAGAGCCACTTGGAGATGCAGGATTAAATGTGGTTTTACTGTGAACATGGAAGACTTCTGCTTTGAGGCTTTAATACTTTTAATACTGTTTATGTAGAAAACAGATCTAGCCTTCTAGAGGCAGATAACATAAACAACATTGAGGTCTTTGCATCCTGGACCCAACTTTCTGCATCTTCTCCGTGTCCTGTTCACAGTGATCTGTTCTGTGGCTTAGGCCCAGAAGTATGCCTGTAGCAGCCATTTTTTCAGAGTTAGCAGCCTTAAGAATTTCCTG
>JAWWEY010000130.1:33349736-33361794 GCA_035582745.1 Loriotus luctuosus | reverse complement strand
AAGCTGTTGATTGTTACCTGTGCAATGATCCCTACAAATTGTGCCATTATCCCTCAAAAGGAACATACCAAAATATAACAGCCTTGCGATAAGTGACATAACTCACAGTTTTCCTATCGTGACAAGGGAGACAAGTCTGTTTCTTGCCAAACCTCTGTCCTGCCTGTCTCCTGTTCATCATGTCCACTCCTAAAGCATCACTGATGGTTCCTTCCCATTTTTTACCCACTTCCTCTCCTTGCAGCTGGTGTGTTTTGCTGTGCTACAGGATAGGTTTGTGCTGCTCCTTGCCATTCATAACTGGGAAGTGGTTACCTCTGGAGTGATGCAGAAGACCTGTCAGTGTCTGGGAGCTGGTATTATGTGAGTTAGCATATTTCCTTTCTAGTGGGTATCAGATGAAGGAGGTGGCAGCTGTGATCCTCAAGATGGTAAGCCACAGCACACCACTGGGCAAAAGTGGGTAGAGCACAACAGACAGTGCCTATTAGTGAAAATTAGAAAGCAATTTTCAATTACTTGTTATATTGACAGTAAAAAAGGAGATGCTTTGTCATCAGAGGAATAGTCTTCTGTCATATGCTGCCAAATGTTTGATTTTGGTGGCTTGGCCCCTATGAGTTTCTGCCATTGGCTGGAGCATTGCTTGAATCATGAGAATGAGCTGCTTCTGTTCTCTACCTGGTGAATTCCTCTTCTGGTGAAATGTAACAGAGCAATTGCCCTACAGAGAAATCAGAGCCTGAGGAATGAAGGGTGGGAGCTGGCATCAGGTTCCTGGGGAAAAGAAAGACCAGTAACATTAACTATGATAAAGCAACTCTGGGCTTTAGGGCTTTTTTTGATGAGGACATCCATGCAGTAGGGTTAAAATCCCAGAGTGCACTCCAGAGCCCCTCATCATACAAGGTGTAGGACAATTCTTTAGAAAAATCAAAGTTTGGGAGAGGACAATTCTTTGTTGTGTTTTATGCACCAAGGAACACTTCTCTGCTTAGAGCTTGCAGCAGTAAATGCAATATGATGAGCCACCCAAATTTCATTGCTAGCTGGTGGAATATGGATCAGATGGATTACACTTAACATTTAAAATCAACAGTTGATTATGATTAGTGTGACTAATTAGAGTACCTTAACAAGATAAGTGGCCTGCAAGATGAAGCCTCCACATTCTCATGGAGATTTGTTATTTTTGTGATCTGTGCTGTGCAAGCACTTAAAAAATACAGTATGAATATAAGAAAGCTGTGTCATGACCCTTACTTATAGCAATAAAGTGTTGTTTTTCTTTCCTGGGGAGTTTTTACAGAAAGCAGTGAGCTCATCATCCTGTATGTTCTGCAATGTGTATGACACTCTCAGGTTTAAAAGCTATGGTTGAAGTGGGATGAAAAGAGAAAACTGTTTCCATTATGTATTTTGTTTATTTCTAGATAGATAGATAGATGGATGGATAGATAGATAGACATATATATTAGATAGATTGATAGACATAATAAATATATATAAAATTCCTTTATATGTAAAGTCTGTCCTATGACTGAAGAGACAGTGAGAGTCATTGTCTCCTAAGAAAAAGCTGCATGAACCAGTGATGAGGGAAAGATAGTTGTACTAGTTTACTTTCTTTCCATTTTCCAAAATACGTTTGCTCTGTGACCTTGAACAAATCTTACAGCTGCTGTTTACCATGAATTAATCACAGGCAATGTTTTTTTAATTGAAAAATGCTTTGAAATGAGAGGATACCAAAATCCATGGAAACCATCTAAGAAAGGTAACCTGTTGTGCTCAGATGGGGTACTGTAGATGTAGGCCTTATCATTCCCTGGAGTTTAACACCATTAAGACTACAAGAGTGTTGTGAGGAGTTTCTTCATTTTATTTCTCAGATTTTAACCCCTTTTATGCTTCTCAGTCCCCCAGACCTATTTTGAAGCTTCTGGCATTGATGTGGCATAGATGTGGCATACTATCAAAGTTTAAAATTAAAACAAGAAAGCTACAAAAAATCACTCCAGTTTCAAAATACATGCAATAATATCTGGACCCCATTGCCTTCTCTGTAACTGGAAACTAATGAGGATGAGCCTGGGCAGTTAACATTTTCTTAGAGATGGATTCTCTAGTTAGCCATAGCCAGGCTGTGTGATACCAGCACTTATAAATACAATTTTCTTGCAGCAAAGTAGAGAAATGCTCTACTCTTCTTCCTTGGTTCCTGTGGAAGTTATCCTCTGTGGCAAGGAGACAGTCCTGACCACTGCTGGTGGCAGGAGTGACACTGACATCACCCCTCCCCTTCTGCTTTCATTGGTTCAGAGGTCAGGTGCTGGTGGAAGCCCCCTGGCCTGCCAGCCACAGCAAGAATAGACTTGTCCAGTCAATAATTTATCTGCTCCATTGAAAAGTGATGAGGAATCAGGTCCTCTCCTGAAGCTGATTTGAGCTTTGACACTGCCAGTAAATATCTACTCTGTGTCCCATGTTAAAACCTCTCAGATCTCATGATGCATTAGAGTCTGTCAGATCTTACACACACACAGAATGAATAGAGATGAACTCCCCTCGTACTGTGCAAGCAGGCTTAAGTATCCTGTGAGCATTCACTTCTACTTCCCTGACTTCCAAGCCACTTCATTTTGTTCTTTTCTGAATTTCAGCAAAGTGAATACACTCTAAAAGAGAGATCTGTGGTTCAGTGAAGTACAGAGTCTGAAGTAACACACCAGCTACTCCAGTTTTTTCTTTCTACCTGACCAGAGGTTGCAGACCTTTCTTCCTTTGCTGGGAAATTTCTGGGGAGCAGCTATTTTGCTCCACAGTGGTCTTCCCCCTTCCCTTTTCAAGGCTAGTTTTCTACAGCCAGTCTCTTCCTGGTAAGGGCAGCCTGGTCAGTATTGTGGGAGATAGTGTGGAGCTGCACATACAGACAATCTTCCCTTAGAAGCTGTCAGAGAACTGCCAGCATCCTTAATGGAAGGTATGATTTCAGACCATCACAGTTGGGCAACTGTGGAGTAGTTGTCTCCACAGGAGCCCAACTACTACTGACGTGAAGAAAACAAAGGAATTTTTCTTCCTTGCTCCAGGCTAGGCACCATATGGCATTGTTCTAGGAGAAAAAGTGCGTAAAACATTATTTCTTGCTGTTTTTTAAGGGAGAATGAAATAATTATTTCAATTGTGATGCTTGATATTGCAACCATTCTTTTCTTGTAAGTGCATTATCATCATATATTGATAATATCCATGATGTGTTTTCTTTTCCAACCCAATGGCAACATGCGGACCACACTTTCAAAGAATATAGTCTGACTAAAAGAAATGTGGCACATGTATTGAACAATTGTCTAAGGGAATACTCTAGGCTTGTAGCACAATCAGGATCTAGAGATTAGGTGACAGTCTCTTCATTTGCAATGTGCTTTACCTCAATATCAATTCAAGGATAAGAATGAGCTATTGCAAGGAACACTAGAGCAGTAAATTTGCCCCTTATATTCTGGTGTGATGCAGCACACAAAATGGCAACTGCTCTTTGAAAGAGTTTGAAGAACTCAGGAATCATTTATATCTCCATGAAACTGCCTCTACCATGCAGAGTAGGATTCAATCACTTTCTTCAAACCATGATTCAAGAGAGAGATGAGTATCAGAAAGGCAAGTGGTGCTGGGCTGGACATGCCTTTGTTGAATTGCCAGACGATGGTGCTTTCAAAGAGCCCCAAGTGTCTAAACCTATTAAATTGAGATTAAATGGCTGAAAGTCTTAGTCCTTGAAAATTCAGGTAATTCTGAGAAAAAGAAAAGTCATGACTAAACCTATGCAAACTGTAGTGACTTTCAAGGATTGTTGGCAACCCCAAATGTACAGTTTGTGAACTAATAGCCCACTTAATGTTTTGCAAGGCCCATAGTTGGCAAATGATTTTTGTCCAGTATTTCTGTGTTGTTTTTAGCATTGTACAAAATGTTCCATGCTTAGACCATTTTTCTGAAAGCAGACATAAATTTAACAAGAAAATCACTTCTAAAGCTGTATATTAGGGTCTCAGAGTACTCTCGTTATCTGTAAGGCAATGGAGACTCAGGGCTTTGCATAGGTCACACTGTGATTTAGTGATTCAGCAGAGATAAGATGATTGACTTCCCTTTCCCTTTTTTTACCCCATTTATTAGATCCCCCTGCCAGTATAAACAGTCTGCATAGCTTGGTAAGGAGGTTAAAATGTCAGGTCGAGTTCATTTCAAATTGCTTGAGCCACTTGTGGAATGTAAACTCTATGATCAAGTTTGTATTTAAGCAGGAATCTTCAAACAGTTCAGTACTGAGACAAAAACTGATTGCACAGCAAGCCATGGCTGCCTGATAGATACAGGCCAACGGTGTAGGTGGGTCTTATCTTCTGCTGGAACTTCTAAAGTGATTTACTATCTCCATATAACAGATGTGTTTCATTCTCATTAAAAAAGTTAAACCCACCTGGCTACATCAGGATTAGCTAACACCCAGCCCTGCTAAACAGGACTTGCCAGAGTATGTAAAAATAAAACCACTTAATCAGCTATTAAGAATGACGAAGAAACAGTCATGATGTTTCTGCAATTTAGCATAACGAAGCAATATTCTGCAGTAAGATAAAGGGACACAGGGCATGCCCTGCTCTGAGTGGAAGGAATAACTGCATCATGTGCAAGCATTACAAATCAATACAGCTTGAGCTTCAGAGCAGCTAAGGCAGGGTGGCATTGACTTCAGTCAACGCACATTAACTCCACCAGGCATAATCTATCTCCAGATAAGTTTGTTGCAAAAGTAAGAACTCAATGCCTTAATTTCTGCTCCTATGATTTGCATTCTACTTTTTTTCAGCCAGAAAACATGGAAATCTATATTAAGAACTAGTCTCTGCCATCAAGTTCCCAATCTGACAGGCAACAAAGACTGGTAAACAGCTGGAAAAGGAAGTCTACTTGATTCTGTATTAATTCTGAAAATTGCTGTCTTGTCAGGATCAATCCTGCATTAATGCTCCAAGACCCTTCTATCCTCACTAACTAGCTCCCCACAATGAAGGCCAAAGCAGAACTACAGCAAAAGGCAAACCTGGTTTAAAGCAGGGTCTCTGCTCCTACAAACTGTGGATGCAGCAAACTCAAGCCCTTTGATCACAGTCACAGAAAGCTCCCTGGCCAGCCAAAGGCTGTTAAGCAAGCAAAGGCACCAGGGTTTCTTGGCCAAATGCAGCGCCTGGAGCAGGATTGCTGTTGTTTGTTACCTGCTCGCTCCTAGAGATGCCTGCAGTCCTATGGCAGCCACATACCAAAAAAAGACATCCTGCAGACACTTGTGCATCTCTGCAGGCACGTCTGGACCTGTGCACACCTGCAGGGAGCTGAGCAGGTGGGCAGTCATCTCCTCTTGCAGACCTGCCTGGGGACCATGCTGCACTCCTCTGCAGGGACCACACTGGATGATAGTCCCTGCTCCGTGTCACTGTGGACAGGAGGAGAGCCTGTCACAGACTGTGGGATTTTAGGTGGTCCCCCATGTTCAGGGGGGTACGTGCGCATGTGTTGTAAAACACCCTGGGTGTCAACTGCTCTTTTTATTATTTTTATTATAAAACTATTTTTTTTTCCTGTGAAGCACTAGCGGTAAGGATAGAAACTTGCATTCTTATGCTCAATAAGAGACCTAGAGGCAAAGATAGCTCTCTGTCTTGGATATTTTTCCCCTCCTCTGAGGTCAGAAATCATAAACAACGTATTATTTTGTTCTTCACAAGAGCTTTAACCGGGGACTTTGAAACTCTTCTATCTGATTGCTCTTTGTTTCCTCAAGTAACTCAGCCTCACCTGAGTCTCCTCTTCATCCTGACTACATTTCTTACAGGCACTGAGAAATCTTATAACCACACTCCTATCTCAACCTCACTGGCCTTTTAAATTTGGAAAGGAGAATGGTAAAAACTACTAGCAGCTCTCAAAATGAAAGTGAAAAAAGAGAATCCCATAAAATTTCAATGTAAGCAAAATGAAGACAGTTTGTTATGTAAAGCAGAACATCAGGTTGCACTCCCACTCCTCTCCCTCTCACTCTCAGGGCACCCTGGGAGACTGGAAGCTATTTTTTTTTCTGTCCTTTCCCTTCCTCTGCATAGGCAGATTGTTTTCAGTTGCATAGCTGGAATGGTAATCCTCTTCCCTCTGTCATTTTTTCTCTTTCCTTTGGGCCTGGTTCAAAACACAAATTAAGACAGTCTTTTGTGTTTGACATAGTAAGTCTGTGTCAGCAAAATTCAGTCTCCAGGAAGAATTGCAAGAGATGTTGTGACATCTCAAGGAGTAAATCACTCCTCGAAACGCTTCTGAGGAAAACAGACTTTCGATTTACGACTGGTTTACTGTTAAAGCTTTCATTTGGATATTTCAAAGTGATTTTTATTTCTGAAAAAAATTCAATAATATCCAAGCAGCTGGACCTTTTCTTACTAATATAATTAAAAATAACCACAACATTTAAGCCCACAATTAGACTCAAGTAAAACAGAGCAAATAAACTAATGAGGAATAGGAATTTTCCACCAATGCAAGCATCAAGGCACTTTTCTGTCAGACAGCTTGTTTCACATCCAGACCCTAGCCCAAACATTACCAAAAAAGGACAGTTGAAGGAGCAGGGTGGTATTAGATGTGAGATAGCACTCTTGCTTCTACGAGAATTATTCTTTTAATTTTCTATATTGGTGGGAAATAGCCAGAAATTCAGGGTAGTATGCAACAAGTGAGGAAGAGAGACTGAATTTATTAGTATTTCAGGAAAGTAATAACCTGCTGAAACTGCAATGAGTCATTTGTACAAGATGTTAAGAGATTGTGGCATAAAAAATACATAAACTTGCGTCAGGGTGTTGCTGCAACACACACACTACTTGAAATTATTTTTTCTGACCTTAATTTTATTAAGAATTAGTCAAGAAGAAATAATTTTAGAGTTATATCAGACCAACACTGTGTGTACAGAAAGGAAAAAAGAAGTTGTTTTTGCATTTGCATTTTTAAAAGACACTAGTTTTTCATAAAGCCTGAAGTAAAACAAAAAGGATGAAATGGACGGCAGTGTGCAAAATACGCAACCAGATGCATGATTAAGGCCTAGTCAAGGGAGGAAAAGGCAGACTGAATAGTTCTGTGGGTAGAGCAGATCTATCCAGCAGTATCTGGGAGCAGGACATGGCCCTCAGCCACAAGCTAGAAAATGACGATTTTGGGGATAGGGCAAGACTGCACAGGATGAAATGCAGCTTAACGTGCTGGGACTCACTGGTACCAAATTAGCCCGGAAGCACCTGTTTAATGTAAATTAACCACGAAGTTACTGCTTTCAGCAGCTATTAGCACAGATCATAGCTTTATTCAGTGGCCAGCAACATCAAGGGACAGGGAATCAGGGATAAAATGGGCTGGTAATTTGCATGCCTGCTTGGGAGTTATTCATGTCAGCCTATCTGTGGGTACATCTGTCTGTGCCTCATAGGATAATATGTTCTTACAGAACAAAAAACAAAGTGTTCAATGCTCAAATACCTGAGAAAAGGTGCCTAAATAAAGTTTAAGTCACTCTATGAATGGTTTTATACCACATGGAAAGTCCCAAGGCTGGTATGTACGGTTTGCTGGACCAGAAACATTGTTTTGTCAAGATATATCCATCTTAAAAAATAGCTCTCATCTGTCATCAGCCTAAAGTGCTTGAAGGTGCTCTGCACAGAGCATGAATACAAACACAATCAAAACTGGCCCCACTTTCTCCCCACTCACTCGCACAAGCTCGCTCCAGTTTCCTGCTAGCATTTCTGACTGCCCATGCTGTGCATCCCTGGTACTTCTATTCCTTCCCAAATGAGGATTGCTGGCACTTCTTGCATCACTCTGCTCACTGCCTGCCTCTCTGTCTCCCTACCTTTCCAGTGTGGTTTGAACTGCGGCCCTTTTAGTGGCAGGAGACCGGTGCTGATGTTAAGCTTCCTTTTCTCTCTGAGGGAAAGCATTTAATGACATGATGGCTGCAGTCCTTTTCTGTACAGTTCTTACCCTCAGTGGCACAGCGTGCAAAGGATTGTCTTAAACCTCTGTCATGGCATTTCCTAGTGACGAGTGTTTCACCTGCTGCCTTAGGCCTACTGCCAGTAAGGTAATGAAGATATGAAAGGTAGCGGTTTCTATTTCATTTCCTTAAGTGCAAAATTGCTTTGTAGCTGAAAGCAAAAAAACTTCATTTAGCAAGCCAGACTATTAGAGCAGAAGATTATACAAATACATTCTGGAAGGACATAGGGAAAGAACAGTATATAAACAGTAATACAAGAGTATGTTCAGTTTTTAATGCTGTCACTGCCTCAAAGTCCATGGTACAGAAGGATGAAGTCATCCAAGGGCAAGTTAGATAGCCCTTGGGCAAGGAGGTCTTCTCAGGGAGCTCACAGTGAGCCTGTGCATGTTGGTGGTTGAGAGGCAGACAGCACTGCAAAAATATTCCTTGCTTTGCTGTTTGTTTTCATTCCTTCCTCATCAAGATCATGGAGAAATTTCTACCCTTCCGAGGGAGCTATTAGCTCTACTACTCCATTTCCTCCTCCACATCCTGCAAAACCCGAGGTCTCCAGGGATGACTAAGCCAATGTTTTTAAGATGCAAAGAAGTGAAATGGATATAAACTCAGAGTAACCTCAGTCAAAGCATGGGAGAATACAAGTGTGACCATAAGCTGGACTCTGCTGAGACCAGAAAATGTGCTCCAGGCCAGCACTGTTCTTCTTAGATGACATAGATTTTTAGGAAATAGCAAGGAATGAACATATCCCTTTCAAAGTAGGAAGGTAGGGTTGATCATTTGCCAAGGCACTTCTCAGCAGCAGCTGGCAGGTAAACTGTAAACCCACTAACCCCAAGTGCACTGAGGATGTGGGAGACACCAGGTGGGGAGTACTGAGAGGAGAAGCACAAGCCAACATGCTGTGAATTGATACAGCTTGTGGAATGTCAGGTTTATAGAAATGACACATTTTAAACGCTGTTTTTTTGTATCACGTTAAAAACACATATAAGGACAGCACTAAGGCATTTGGTGTTCTGAACAGT
The DNA here is from genome assembly GCA_035582745.1 of Loriotus luctuosus. NCBI lineage: Eukaryota > Metazoa > Chordata > Aves > Passeriformes > Thraupidae > Loriotus > Loriotus luctuosus. The sequence goes on along the minus strand of JAWWEY010000130.1, from coordinate 33,352,647 downwards.
TCCTGACTTGGCCTTTAAGAAGATATTAAATAGGTCTGATTAATCTCTCAGTTACGTGGTTGCAAGTGAGGATAATCTCACTGAATTTAGGCCATTAGTTGTCTACAGCTGGAAACTGCATGCACTACACTTATAAAATGTAGTATTAACCTGGACACGGAGTTTTCTCTCTTTTTCCAACTACAAACTATTACACAAAGACTTTGAGTTAAAAGCCAGCTAGCTTAGGTCATTAAGAAGGAATTTTTTTTCCCATTCCAGATTTCCACTATGGCACGTACCTGGTCGTTGCTGACTGTAGTAAACACTAAGGAGAACAATCAATGAAATGCTTACAAAACACTTTTAACCTTACAAGAGTATTAAAAAAAAATAATTAATACCCCCTTTTGGAGGGAGGAGAAAGATGTTAATCTTGTCCATCATAGTGCTGAGAAATGTAAAGAAAAACAAGGAGTGGGTACATGGATACAGACCAGCTTTGAAAGTAGCACTTTTTCCTGATATTGCCACTGGCAGCTGCTCACATGTACAGCATATAATCATCTAACTGTTGAACCTAAAACCTTGTCTTGGGAGCCCTGATAAAGGATACCCAGAAGCCTCTTTCATTGCAACTGGAATGCTGGTTTCAATGGATGGACAGCATAGTTTCGTGTTGGGGTGGAAGGGATAGCACGTATATTGTTAAAAACATAGATGTGTCTACTTTTTATGTCAGGAGGGGATTTCTTTTATCAACACATTATTAGCTGGAGTCAAACCCAAATATTTTGAGTCTACATTGAATATTTTGTTACATCAGAGGATTATTGTTTTCATCATTTTGTATCAACTTAGAATATAAATGGTATTTTTGCCACTGTGTTTCCGAGAGCACACAAATTTCATTTTTGATGAAATTAATGATGCAGATCTGCTGATAATGATCAGTTATCAGTTATTTTGTATTATTTTGTATTAATACAAATTGATAATTTATTTTCATTAGTATTTTGCAAAAGCGTACTAACCAAATTAAATACTAAGGGACAGGAATGAGGAGGGGTGGGGGGAAGTGAATATTATAATTTTAGTCCAGTACACTGAAAGATAAGCCAGCCGTAGATAAATATACAACTTTGTTTTCGACAGGAATGTGCATCTGTTTCCCATTAAGCTTGCTTGAGACAAGCAAGGAGTCAAGGTTTCCCGTGATTTAATTTGAAGAGCAATCTGGATTTCCTGTGCCTCAGCTGGAGGTATTATTGGTTTGAGACCAGAAATGCCCTAACTGTCCAAGGAGTTTCATGTTCCACAAAGAATAATACCTACCGAAATTTAAATAGAATGTCAAGAAGTGTTTATATGTAGGCTCTCAGTGCTCTCCAGTATTTCTAATATAAATTCACATGAGTTTCATTCTCTCTTTTTGCCACACAAAGTGACCAACTTGGAAAATATAATCTAACAACTACTACTCAGCATAACTCACAGTGTAATTCTGTCCATCAGAGGAGCTAAAATTCCACGTCAGATTCCCTGGAAAAGACATGACTGACCTCAACAGCCAAGACTGTTTTTCACAGAGAGGGAGCAGAGCCCAGACAGACAGCTGCCAAGCTCTGGTCATGCATGATGTTCAGAAAAGTCTGAACACATTTCCTGTGACAGCAAGGTTCTTCAGTGCTTCTCAGGCTCTGTACACAGAAGTCGAGACACTCATACTGCTTATTTTTTTAATTTAAATCATGGCCTTGGTTCCTGCGATCAGCATATAATGCTGATGATATATTTGCATGAATAATTGAACATTATTAAGAAGATAATGACCATCTGTTAGATGTTTTTAGTGGATTTATTTACAAATTACACTTCACTGTCTTTTGAACAAGGAAACATGTTATTTTGAGCCAATCAGATTGACAAGAGATTAATATATCAGTGCTTCCACAGATCTCCTCTTCAAATGAAATCTTAGTCCCAACTGAAGTCAGTTCTGGTTTTTGCCTTAGCGCTAGATACAGCTGATATTTTCATCTCTTGTGTTCCCTGATGACTGAGAGAGCTCTGAAGAGTCAAGTATAGGAATTGTGATTTTTTTTTAACACCTCCTCTGGTAAATATTCTTGCATACAGACAGATTTTTGTCTAAAATACTCATCGCCTATGTTTCCTCCTAACCAGAATAATCCACAAGACATAGGGTTTTAACTCAGCTACATCAAAAGGGGTAATGCTGATTATTATTTGCAGCTTACTTACTTCCTTTCAGGACTTGTAACAACTATGTTAAAATTCAGTCACTGTCAGTTTTGAGGAAAAATTTGCATTGTTTCTTTGACAGTATAAACTATACGGCATTTTTTCTGGATAAGTTAAACTGCACTGGATTTTGTAAGATCACACCATTACTGGATATTTAGGAAGCTTCAAATAATTCTGTCATTTAATGATCTAGAAATAGAAATTTACCTGTAAAACAGTTTGGCTCATTGTGACTGCAGTACATAACTCTTCATAATGAATAGAAAACACAAAATTACTTAATTAAGGCTAGGAAGATATCAATATTAGTACTTATTTAAAATTCACACATTATTTTTCCTGTGTTTTCATTGTCGTTGTTGGGTCTTTTAAATGTTCACTTTATATGCAGACATTTGGATTTTTAGGTGAAAATCGAAAGAGTTTCAGCAGAGCAGTTTACCTCATGTCTCATGTTTTGGAGGCGCTGTTGATCTCAGAAAGCAAGAAAGCAAGAAAAGCAGGCTGGTCTGCTACTCTATTGAACTTGTTTTAGGTTATTCCAGGCTATTCCTGGAAAGTATGCATTTTCTGCTTCTTTCTTCCTACTATTTACATTTTTTAGTGTATGAGATTTTAATTTTCATGTTGAGATTCTCCAGTGTTACTGATCCCACAGCTAAGA
>JAWWEY010000130.1:33314635-33328383 GCA_035582745.1 Loriotus luctuosus | reverse complement strand
TCCCAACATATTGGTGAAGCTTTAAAACTGCAGCAGAGGATGTTTTAGTTTGTGTGCAGGACTGCAGCAGGGTGCCAAGATGCAGTTATTTGTGTCAATACGTGCACACTTGACAAAGCCTGAGGGCAAAAGAACTCCAAACATTCATTAAGGCACTGCTAAAGGGAAATCAAACCCAGGTTCTCTAGTACAAGCATTTAACAAGCCTTTTCAACAGATGTTGGGAGGCAAAAAATGTTTCTCTTGTGCTGGAACTGGTTCTTAACTGCTGGAAAAGCCATTTCACCTAGGAAAAAGGGTGGTACCTGAAACCCACTCTTACTGAGAGAATTTTAAAAAATAGATGTAAAAAATATGATCTTTAAAGTGAAGTCTCGTAAGATACAGGTACCTATTCTAATGAAATAGGGACAGGATATCTAAAAGAGAAAAATGAAAGATTTTTTTCAATCTTATCTTCAATTGTATCTGGTTTAGTTTGCGACTTCTTAAAGTTTTATACTCTCATACATTAAGGAGAAGGAAATTTGCCTGAATTATGCCTGTGTATTTACTATTACCCTAGTAAGTTTACGCATGCCTTATTTTTGTGACACCTGGAGTGGCATTATAGTGAACTCAGAAAGGAGAGAAATAGGTAAAGGAGTTCTATCAATATTTTTCACACTCAGCAGCAAGTCTAATTGTCTCAGAAAGTGACATGGCCATTTCTAGCTCTGAAGGGAGGTGGTTTCTCCAGAATTTCCCTGGAGAAATTAGAGGAATTAGCATCTTTGTCATTTCACATGTGAGAAGACTCCTTGTACATGCTGCACCCCATCTGGGTGGGTGCAGTGAGGAAGCACAGGTGGCAACACGCTGTGTGTCTGTCTTTCACTCAGCTTGCCTGTGCCTGTCTTTTGGCTGTATACTCTGCTGGTTCAGTGAAAAGTAATCCTGATAGTTAAGGTATGAGTTTAGAATAGGGTTCTCTAAACATAACAATATAGACTCCACAAATAAAGAGCTGCAAACTCTTTGTCTGCCATACAAAGTGGTTAGATTAGCAGACACTGCTTTTAAGCCACCATGGTTTCAGCTTCAATAAAACAGGTCTAGGAAAGACGAAGAAAAAAGAACAGAAAGCTGTGGCTGAAGTCTTCGTTTTCATCATGCCAAAGGCTTTTTGATCTTGTATTGGAAATCATCAGTTTCAAACACTTAAGATGTGTGGTAAAGGTCTGTTCAGAAGTGGATACCATTTCCCCCTTTTGTTATTTCGCTTGGTGAAAAGGAAAGAAAGAGTGGTTTAAATGTCTGGGCTTCACAATCCAGGGAAAAATGAAAACTCCAGGAAAACACAGTTCAAGGTTGGCAGTGGTGGAAAAACAAACAAAAAACCCAGTGGAAATGAGAGAGGCAATAAGCAAAATTCATAGTGTGCAGAAGAAAGGCAGATTTCAAATTAAAATGCTTCACAGGTGATTGAGGTATTTTGCCTGAAAGTTTCAATAAACATGTCCACTGAAGAGTATCAGCTGTGTCTACAGCGGCTGGTGTGAAACAAAGAAACATCTGTTATGTATATGTTTTGGACACTTTGGAAAGTCTGGAGCCAAGACTGAGGGTCAAGAATGCTATATACGCAGATATATAAAGTGCATTTCTCAAATGTAAGCAAAGCTAATATTCTGGGTCTTTGATAATATCCCCTGCAGTGAAATTGCCACCAAGAGTGAGTTTGCTGTGCCTTCCCTCTGCATACACAAAAGTACAATGTGGCGCTGTGCAAAGTCAGCCTAGTCAAAAGAGAAGACCCAACCAGCCAAAAGCTCAAGCATATCTAGCTGAGTAGAAGGTACATATTTACCTTCAGACTCCAGTTTAGAATAGAAACTACAAAAGCTCTGTGTTCACCTTCACCCCCACAAAACCTGCAACTGTAACAATCATGATTATTTTCCCTGGAAAATAAACACAAATTGGTTGCATATACTTAAGATTGCATTGCTTTGTTTGAAAAAATAAAATGGATGCATGCTCACATGGACAGGGTTTCATGCTGCTTGTGATACTTCATATTTTGTATACCTTCTTTTGTGTCTTCCCATCCAGCCGACTCTATATCCAGTGAATTGAAAGTAGTGAGAAAGAATCAGATCTGAGAAAGAAAAGAAAATAAAGATTTTACTTTTTTCTAGTAAGTATTTAGCCTGGATGATATTCAATCTGGCTTTGTCAGTCAACACACATCAAAATATTTTTAAACCAAGTTATATGGGACAGGTTGATGAACCAAAATAAAAGGCCTTCAGTGAGAGAATGGGATTTTCTTGGCAACATTCGTGTCAAGGTTGTATTAGTGGCATAGCAGAGAAGGAGTTCAGGAGAACGAGAACATCAAGGGAAAACAGGAAGACTTAGGGAACTGTAGGATGGTTAGTTAATGAGCCACCATATATGCTTGAACACAGCAAAGCCAGTCTTGTGCTGCAAAGGTGAAAAAGAGAGCGGAGCGCATCTTGTTAAAAGCAGAGATGAATAAAGTATGATTCCCTAAACAGTAAACCTCAGATGGTTCTACCCCCTTTCCTTCTGAAGTGCCAGGGCAAAAGGCTAATAGCAGAGGACAACATGAGCGCAGAGCACTTGGAGAATCCTCAGTCAGTCTTGATTATTTCCACAGACCTATCTCAGCTCAGAAAGCCCAAAATTGCCAATAGACACTGCCTTCAGAAACCATTACCCAAATCTGGCTGGCATCCTCTTACACAGCACGGCTTGCCAACAGTGACATGTTCAGGAATGGTGGAAATAAATGGCAGTGTAGCAAGGGATAATATCCAAGTGAGGAATTTAATCTGCAAAAGACTGAAAGAGGGGAAATAATCCAAATCTTAATCTGTGCAATGTGAATGACATCTGCTCTGTCTGGCTCTGAGGCCAAGATAATTAATCCACAAGAAGTGGTTTTGCTGCACATCTTGACAAAAATCTTGGAGTAATAATGTCAATAAATGAAACAAAATGATCAGTATAGGATAACCTTTTACCCGAAAGGCAGTGGTATCACCAGTGGCTGCTCAGTTACAACCTAGCTTCTTATCTTAAAAAGGTAGAAATTTCCCATAGGAATCACTTTACCGGGAAGCTCCTCCTCTATTTTCACAAATGTGTTCACTGCATACTTGCAGATGTCTTTAGAAATGCATTTTCTCCCTGAGAACCAGAGGGATCAGGAACATAAGGAGAGAGCATATGGTAAAGTCTTAGCCCCAGGGGGTATGCAGATTGGACTTTGCTCTGCATTTTTCATGATATATGATTCTTCCCATGGAAATAAATTGGAGTCAGGAGAAAGGTTTTGTATTAAAATTTCAGAACAGAGAATGTTCTGCAAAACAACTACTTTTTCAGGAAGTTAATATTGCCTCCCCCAGTACATATCTGCAAAGACCTTGACTACATTGCTGAAAAGGTCTTATTTTGTGGAAACATTGGAGAAAGATCAGAGAATTAGACAAATATATACTCAGGAAACAGAAGTAGTTGGAAGAAGGTTTATCTTTGGAGAAACTCCCTCTGTCTCGCAGAAAAGAGAAAATACATCTGTCCCAAATTTTCTACTGTAAAAACTGATAGAAAATTTTTGGTACTCTCTCATCAAATAGCATTCACCAGTTTTTATAATCAATAAGTCTTTGATTTTTGGCACAATTTGAGCACGCACTGTGCCTCAAGACCTGAGCACAGCCATCAATGGGGAAGTCCTTCTGAGCCTCAAAATCCTGGAGGGAGCTGCTCACCACACTGGAGTCCACAAGAGACTCAGACATTTGGAGGAGGAGGTCAGCACCTTCAGAGTCATAACTGCTCAAACCACAGGCTTCAGGCAAGGAGGAGGACAGCACCTTTCCATGTACAACTGCTAAATTCAAAGGTTGTTGCAGTGAACATAAACGAACTAATATTCCTTATGGTTTGTCTCCGGGCAAAGTTCAGATGGATTTTTCCTTGAGGTAGATAGATAGTATGGATATTTTTCATCATCGATAGTTTGCATTTTCTAACATGGAGACTATTATTATAAAACCTCTGGACATTTCTCATTCATGCCATTCCATATTTACTCAATCCAGTATCCATGTTAGCCAGATCACAGTAGAGATGCTTTCCAATTTACATGGCTCTTAAATGATCAAGGCAGCAACGCTGACCAACAGCAGGAAGACAAAACTTACATTTCACTTAAAAGTGTGCAATAAAAAGCAATACATTATATACAAACTGGTGAAACACAAACCAGTGATCACATAATGGGTGTATGAATCTCTAAGTTAGATCCTGTATATGCAAAAATAACTTTCTTCCTTTTGGCCCCATTTAAACCTGGAGGAACTGGATTTTACTTTTGTAGAGCAGAGAAAATACAACATCAAACTTGCCAGATAGGCTGATAGTTTGTTTTAATGAAGCAGTGCTAGTAGGTAATTACAGAATCCTCTTTTGGGCAGTGTACACACATCCGTTGGACTAAGGATAAGATGTTTAGTTTGCATTTACAAGTTAAGCCTCAGCTTTAACTTTACATGGCTTTTAAAATGCCATATGCTACCAACTTATAAACAGGTTAAGATTTCGCTGCAGAATAGCAGGCATTCCTCCACAAGACACTTCACTATAATTTATGGGTATTTAATGTACTTCCAGAGGACAAAATTATGTGTACAAGTTCTCTGAGCATGTACTAGTCATCTCAAGAAACCCAAAGTAGTTAAAACCCTAGATTTATAGTAAAGTAGTTTAATATTGTTACTCAACAAAATTGAGAGTTCATGGAAAGGACAAATACAAAACACATGCTTGCAAAAATAGCACTGCTTGAGACTAACAATATCAAAACATGTCCATAAGATCTTTAATGTTTGCAAGCTGCATCTGAAGGCTAATGAGATTTCAAACTACAGTATGTCAAATTTATGAGGTGTAGAAGGACATGTCCCTTACTCTCATGTAAAATATTGTGCAATAAAGAAGTTTAAACATTCCTGAGCTGATTTGAAATTTAATGTTATGCTCTGACTGGACTGGAATTTAGAGTAGATGGTGTTTTTCCTGCCTTCCAAATCTATCATTCTTAATATTTTCACAGTGGCAGTGTCTGGAGCATCTAATGCCAATGTATCTTCAGCAGCACGAGTTCAAGTGACTTGATATTTACAACACAAATCTCATGTGAGCTTTCAGAATTGTCTACAGACACTATGAAAAGACAGGCTTAAAAATTCTGCAATCCTGACACAGTCTTTATGCCCTAAAAGAGGAAGAACATACTATTTTATATACGTCAAAAATAGTTTTATTTCTTCTTCTATGTTATGCATTTGCTGGGTGCACATTGTTAACCTTTTATTTTACTTAAGAATGTTAAGTATATATTAACGTATGACCACCAGAAACTCACTCTGCGGATTTGTTTTTCCTTTAAGTCACAAAAAAAATCCATAAATTCATGAAGTTAAAGTTACTAAATCTAGAGATTAAGTCCAGAACTTTTTGAGCTGTGTTCAGTTCTCTTTTTACAAGAAATTTAATTTCAGATCTTGACCAAGCCAGTTCCTTTCATGCCTTTGAAAAGAACTTCTTTGATGAAAGGTTTCTGATGAAGCTAGTTACACTAAAGTCTGTACAGACCTTTTTAACATATGAAGGAAATAGATTAAAAAATATTTTAAAATTAATATACAACACTCCTTTTTTTATCGAATGCTCTCTGTATTCAATAACCATACACATAAGACTTCCATAAAGCAATAACTCACAGAAATTGTGTGAATGTGTATCATAAGGTGTGCAAGATAGTCCAGACAATTCTTGAGCCTCAAAGGGACAGATACTGAAAGAGCAAATAATAACTTTGAAATCCTCTTTTGAGGCACTATAGATTACAGTTGCCAAGTGCACAAAGGGTAGTAAACCCGAGAAACTCAAATTTAACTATAACTTCTGGGGTTTTTTTCCTATTAAATTATGAACAGGTATACTTGTGCTATTGAAACAACCTTCATTATGCCTTAGGCATTATTTCAAGGGCTGGAAGGAATCTGCCTTTAAAATTGTTTAATCTAATTTAGGTCTTGGGAGACCAACATGGCTTAATCTTAACCACATGACAAAAACCACGGAGTATCATTACAAATAAAAGTCATTATCTGAATTTTCTGGGCTTGTAATTTTTGCTTTGGAATAATTCTGGAAACATTACATTAACTGTTTACCTTATGCCGATGACATGTACTCTCAAAATCACTTGTCCCGTAGCTTTTGTCAAAGACAGGACTATAAGTTTTGAAAGTAGAAAATACATAACATTTCACTTGAACTGCTCTTTTATTTCCTCCTCACAGGAAGATCATGCATGCCACATTGTGTTTGAAAATCTCAAGTATCTTTTCGTGACACAAGAAGTCTCACTTACATGAAGGCATTCCTGACAGGGACATTTTTTTTCTCCTAGTTTAACATCTAGTTCTTAATTTCATCCTGGTGTAACATGCTAAGTGTCTGAGTTTCCTCTGTGTTGCTGTGCAGTCAAAGACACTGTAACTTACATTGATTCTGGCACCTTGAAATCTGTGGTGGGATCTGGAAGCATTTGGATGTATATGCAAACAAGAAGTGTGCAGCAATTTATAGCGCAGACAAACACTGACCCTTTTTTTCCAGGAAGTGGGAATAGGCATGTTCCTGATGAAATGGTTTCAGGTCTTGGTCTTTGCCTTGGCAAATGAAAGCCTGTGTTCAGAAACCAGCAAGGGGTAATTCAGCTCATCAGGAAAAGAATTGCAAAGCCATAAGCAAAGAAGGCCATGTGCTGTAACCAGGTGTCATGCCAATATTTCAGCTCCAATTGCTTCTTTATCTTCTAACTCTTAAAAAGTAAAGGGAATTGGCATGCATGTGTAAAATCGAACTGCTGACTGTCAATCTATCCGCTCCCTCACTGTCATTCCTGAGCACCAGCACAGCCTCTAGAAACTGCCTTTAATCTTTCCTACACTTATCTCTTTCCTGGAAGCTTCTCCCATTGTGTGTTCTGGGAAACATCTAATGCATTAACAGCAAGCACAGCTGACTTGAGCAGTTCTAAAGCTGAGCATTTGTCAATTTTAGTTTGGAGTGTTATCATAACAAAATCCAGTCACTCTCTGCTAGGAATGCATGTGCTGCACACTCTACTAAATCTAACTCTTTGTTCAATGTAAAATACCTTTCTGCTTAAGAATGATAACAGGAAAATGTCAAACCAAAGTCTAGAACCTTTTTAGGCCAATATCCAGCATGTTTAAGATCAGGCTTTGGTAGCATGCAGGCAGGGATAGCAGGAAATGAAGCAGTGACAGTGGAGAAAGGGATGCAGCCAGAACTTTCTGAATGGTGACCTTTGTTTGCAGAAGCTTGAGACTTTTTCCACGTTGATGCCAACACAGCTTTGAATTGTGTTATGGGAAAAGAGAAGCTGCTGAAAGAATGCAGAGATTCACAAAAGATGGTTCGGGTCCATTCCATGGTAGGGGAAGAGGAGTGGATATGTGAGGGGAGATATCTAGAAGTGTACGCATCTGCATACACATATGTGTGTGCGTGTGTGTGTGTGTGTGTGTATGTATGGGTGTGTGTGTGACTAAGAGAGACAGAGGCAAATGCATACGTTGGACATGAGCTGCATCCTTCCAGATGCACTCTGAAACAAAACTGTGCTTTGTTACAGTGCTAAAGCTGCAAACAACAGCTGGAGGCGTTCTGAAAAGAAAAGGGAAGAGTGCTCCTGTAAGGACAACAGCATTGGTTAAATCTGGCACAGTGACTGTAGGTCTCCTAAAAGGGCTCCTGGACATGCCATGCAGGTGGTGGCCCTGGAGACACTTCCTCTTATCATCTGTGGCCTGTGGCAGCAGGAGTGCCTCCTCTGTCCCCACCGGCCAAAGGAGCTGGAAGGGTGTTGCAAGATTCAAAATTTGTTTCCAAGGGATGCTTGAAATAGCAGTGTAAAACTTTGATGGTGACGGAGTGATCAATCTTTGAGAGGTGAATTCCTTTTTTTATTCTTTTTTTTTTTTTTTTTGGTGAAAAGGTAACTGTAATGTGATAAATCTCAACACCGCTGATGAGGTTGTGAGGTTGTCTTTTTCAATAACATAAAGCTTTACTTTGTGTCTAGATGAAAATGTCCCTGTCGTTTTAGGGCAGGCCTTTGCATTAAATATACTAAGAGATCTGAGTAAATAGGTACATAGGAGAGGAGACAAGAGATCTCTTTGTTTAACATACATTCGAAATTTGATTGAAACACAGGACCTGAAGCAAAATAATTTCAGCCAAAACAATATTTTGTATTAAATAGATCTATCTAGAGTGATGGTGGAATCAGTGAGAACAGAACCCATCCCAGAAAAGACGGCTGTTGCAGTTTTTGTTACTTGACTAGTCTTTAACAACACATTAGGATCTCATTTTTAAAATTTATTTGGGTTTTTTGTGTCCAAAAGGTAATTTTTTATTTTGGTCAGATACAGCATAGGTAACAGCTGAATCAACTTACCAAAAGACATAGTAAATTGTACTCAACAGCAAACAAAACAACAAAACAAGGTTACTCATGCAAGGACCCAGTAAGAAGACTTAACTTCCACAATGTGACAAACGACTGAAAACCCATTATGGGTATGAGGTCAGCAAAGGGCCCTGCTGCCACTCCTCCTTTTGTGACAGGACTTCAATCATTACAGAAGCTTTCTCAGCATTTAATGAACAGGATAAATGAGCTTTAGATGGGTTGGTGCTTGAAGGAGCCTCTGAGAATACAATAGTTGCTTACAGACATTGCTGAACTGCTGAAGAACCTGGGAGTGAAGCCTTGACACACTTTTCTTCATGGAGTACCCAGTGAGGAAACCGGCATCCCAGGAGCTGTGTTGTAGGGCTGCTCCAACTGGCTTTATGTACCTTTTGCAAAAGATGCCACCAGGTCACCAGCCAAAGAGGTGACAGACACAAGGATCTGTAATGGAGAGAGACTGATTTCTGTTTCTTTGTCTTTCAGATTTAGCAGTCTGAGATCCCTTCCCATACAATAGCTTCTCTCAAGCTTTGCAGACACCTGCATTGCTTTCCCCAAGTTGCAGATGGCAAAGATTCAAAAAACGTCTAATATTTTTCAGTATTGAATTTCCTGCTCTGAGGGGAAATGATGTGCAGATGATGTTTTGCAGATGTGGCCTTACAAAGGCTGCATCCGCAAAGCCTCGCAGGCACGATGCAAGGAGGACTGAGGCTGTGTGTTAGATGAAGTGGGAATGGTCAGTACTTCTCATAAACTGTGCTAGAAAAGGAAGTCAACTGTATTGATCTTCAGCTCAAGGACACATTACAAAATGGCCTAGGACCTAAAACAAATCCCTTTTAAATTATAGGAAAAGAGTAATCATTTGATTTCTCTTCAGCGTGTAGCATAGAATGCTTAGAACCGGGCAAAGAATCAAGTAAACCAAAACAAAAATAAATACTGAAACAAAGTGTCCTGTCCTTTTTAAAAGCAGTAGTTGCAACAGACACAGCTTCTTAGGGGCCTAAACTGGTCACAGGCCTCTGTAGCTGGGCAAACAAGAAATCAGTGAAACACAGACTCACTGGACAGCCCAGGCTGGAAAGATCTCAAAAGATTGCCTGGTCCAACATTTTATTGGAAATATAGCCTGGATGAGATTACCGGTAACTCTGTCCAGCCACAACTTGAAAACCTCCAGTGATGGGGACCCCACCACATCCCTGGGCAAGATTGTTTCAGTGAATTAATATTCTCACCATTTTCACCAAAACCTTCTTTCCTATGAAACATCAAAAAGAGATCCTATACTCAGGAAGTAAATACAATCAGTACTTCTCTATTGAATTTCAAAACATAGCCCCTTTGCAGTATGTTGTAAATCCACAAGAGTAGAGACAAATTGTTTTTAACTTCACTGCAAAGGAAAGGTCTTGATTTTGCAGCTCTTTCTCACCATGCTCAAGAACCCAAGCAAAAATGCAAAAGGACAGGGGGATATACAATAAATAATAGTAAAAATCTTGTACAACTGAGGTGTATGCAATATTGCTGTTGTTCTCTTCAGAATACTGTATCAATCAATCCAATTCTTCCATTTTTCCACTAGTTAAACACTCCCCAGAGCCATGAAGTTGTGGGACCTTACTGGCCTACCAGTTGTCATCTGCAGAAGCAGATGAGTAAAAGGGGCTTCTGTTTGCTTCTCCTCCTGCCTGTTCCTCATCACACTTTCCCATATCACATCTGCAAAATTTTCTAACAAAAGCTGCTGCCTGCAACTAAATCAGCCAAGATGTGTCTCTTGTTCCATCTCATGAGCTGCCACCCACAGGTGCCATCCTTTTGGATAACCAAGGCCATGATTTTTTCTGACTAGGATATAAACTGGAAAAAGGATGTAGGTTTATTGTCAAGCCACAATATAACTTGAAGCTGAAAACCTCAATCTTTGGTCTGCAAACTGAGCTTATTTGTCATGGAAACATTCAAACACCCATAAATTTTACTTCAGAATATTATTTCCATTAATTTGTTTAACGGTGCTTTTAAATGTTTTAAAGTATCTCCTCTTTCTGTGTTACAAGTGCTGCACGTAGCTTCCTGCTTTGCTGTGATTTAGATGCCTCCTGAGACAAGCAAGTGAGGAGCCTGGAGCAGACCTGACTGAGCTTGCTGTGATCATCACCACAGGATTCGACCCTCCCTCTGGCTCCAGCTGCACCTTTCCACCAATGGCTCCCCTCTCCGGGGAGATCCGCTCTATGGGCCCCAATCTTCCACCCCACTGTGCCTACATGTACCTTACTTATTACATGTGTGAAACAGTAAGTGCCTTCTGCAAACTCTCTGAGTGTCTGGAAGGTAGAATGAAGCAATCAAATATCTTGCATGACTTTTTTCTGTAGTTTAGTGCCAGAGGCAAAGCCTTCAAGTTTCCACAGCAGCAGTAGCGGAAGAGCTGGATGAAGACTGGCATGCTGCACTTTCTAGAGCCTGAGGGAAACAGAGAACTTGGGAGGAGAACAGACAGCCAGGCTTCAAAACACGTTAGAGGTAAAGCCTGTGCAAATGAGAGAACGCCTAAAGGAGCTGCTGCAAATTGAGAAGAATATGAGCCCAGTCTCATCAAATGAAATATTCTGTTACTCAGTATTTCCAGACCACTTACAGATATACCAGATACATTATATACTTATTATTTATTTGAGAGTTTTTCTCTCAATGTTAAGACTGCTGGTGGTCATTTTTAAGGAAGACAATGTCAGTTTTCCCCAAGTATCTTAAACCTACATTGTCTATAACACTGCTGCATTATAAACTGTACATTACTCCAAGAAAGAGTTCATATTAAAATTAACAATATTTTGGTTAAAAACACACACAGAGGAGTGTGTTTACTGGCCAGTCTGAGAACTACTGCAGGAATAGCAGTGAGGACCACAGGAATTTTTTAATTTTCAGCCATGGAGTGGTTTGGGATTATAAAATATCTTTATGAGTTCACTCATTTTCTTCAGAAGATATTTCAGTACTCCAACAGAATACAACAGAAACACCTTTAACCACCATGGTTATGTGGTTTTAAAGCTTACTTTCCCTAGAAAAAGATGAAACATGGCATACTGGTGCATTTTAGAGGACCTTTTTTCTTGAAATGAGAGAAATTTGCAAGAACAAGGAGGGACAGACTTGCTCAGGAGATTGTAATCTTACAAAACCTAAGTAATATGGACAATAGATGCAGATGAAATTTGATGGAAAACATTGTCTTGTTAATGAGGAGCTGCTCTAGGAAGTAGAGCAAATCTTCCTATGTCTGTCCTTCCATATTAAAATCTGGAGACTGAAATCTGAGGATGCCACATGCAGGGTGGTGAATGGGCTGCAGTGAAAATAAAATGCCAGTGCAAGCAGCCTCAAGCATACTGCATCAGCAGAAGACCTCAGGATCCCCAGGAGCACTGGAGAATAGTTTTCTTAAGAGCTATCCAACTCCCCAGATTTCCTACCCAGAAAAGATTAATTTCTAATTCTGCTTTCAGATCTCCATCTGGGCCCAGGTGCTAAGGCTCACCTCTGAAACAAAACCAGTGAAAGTCAAATATCTTTTCCTGCCCCTTGGAGTCTTTTGATCAGCTTGTAACCACAAACTTCTTTTCTGGCTCCAGTGAGAGTCCAACTGAACAATCATTTTCTTTTTAGATAATACCTGACAACTGTTGGACCATTGAGTATGAGTAATGTGGCCATAATCCACATACTAAAAATCAGTTCATGGACACTACCAAAAAAT
The DNA here is from genome assembly GCA_035582745.1 of Loriotus luctuosus. Classification (NCBI taxonomy): domain Eukaryota; kingdom Metazoa; phylum Chordata; class Aves; order Passeriformes; family Thraupidae; genus Loriotus; species Loriotus luctuosus. The sequence continues at coordinate 33,316,003 of JAWWEY010000130.1, read as the reverse complement.
ATGTGTTAGGAAGGGACAAGCTGTCTTCTGGATCAAGCAGATGAGCGTTGCTTTCGGATGTCGTGTTTGTTACAATAGAGCAAAAGCCCTTTCAGCTTTATCCTCAAACTGCCTTTTGGATTTTTCGTCTGTGAATAACCTTTTTCCACTACCTTGTTACAACATCAATGGTTTGATCTCATGAGAGCAACAAAATATCTGGGAGAAGATAAAGGTTTTCGTAAGGTCAATTATTACACTTGATAGTATGGTGTCACTGATCTATCTGATGGATGGTTTAGCCCATCATGATAATTTAAATAGAAAAAGACTCCCTAACCACATAAAGCCGTTCCTCTGTAAGCATGTTTTCTTTTTATATTGGGGCTACCTTTAAAATTGCACATTCTAATATATTGTACAGACATTCTGCAATCAAAAATAGCTTTGCACAAAACAAATTATTTATATCTTGTTAGGCAGGATAAAAGCTAACTTTCTATGCCTTTGCCTTTGTTTTTCAAATCAGAAAATCATCAGCCAAATCAAGACTGTGTACTTTACTTTGTAGTCTTTTGATCTATTGACAAAAACTACAAACTGACTTTTTATTCAGGATAATGTCTCCCTTGTTTTCTCTGCAGATTACCCAGGTACTGCAAAGTTGCAAGTTACTCCAGACCAGCAAACCTCACAGTGTTTAATACAGCAAACCAGACTGGAGAACAAAAATAAAATACTCTCTTCCTGTTTCTAAGGTGCTTCTTCCTTCAATTCTCAGAAAGCTTAAGCTGCCCATATTAAAGATATCCTCACTGGAAGAGGCGTTCCAGCTGTTCAACAGTGATGAATTGGGAATAGGCAATGTTATTTCCCTGTTTCAGCTCCTGAAGGATGTAGAAATTTCTGTTCAAGTCCTAGTGTTATGGATATTTACTCTCTGACCATACAAAAAAACATTGACAGAAAGGTAAATTCAGAAGACTAGAGGAAGAGTAGATATCCATACGTAAAGGTGTTTTCTAAGAGGACAAGGTGCAAGATGACAGGATGGTTAAATTACTAGGTGGTATTTGCTCAGAGAAATGGTGCATGGCACCTCCCTAGGAGTTTCAGAGCCAGACTGGATGGGGGTCTGGTCTAGTGTGAAGTGTCTCTACCCGAAGCCAGGGTGTTGAAACTAGATGAACTTTCAGGTACCTTCCAACTCAGGCCACTCTATGATTCAATGTTTCTGTGATTCTGTGATTCAATTATTCTTTAATATGACTAAGAAGAAAATACAGAAAACTCCATACACAAAATTTTGATGAATGTATCTAGTGGGTTTTTCTTTAATTGTCTCTTATATTAATTTCAAAATAATTCAGTAGAAAATGACACCTATCT
>JAWWEY010000130.1:33278184-33305903 GCA_035582745.1 Loriotus luctuosus | reverse complement strand
CTGCAGTGTTATTTTCTCATATTTCTTTTCTTACAGCAAAGTGAGCCAGCATGAGGGCCAGTTTGTCACTTGTACTAATTTGCTCAACACTCAGAGGGCAAAGAGCTTAGATGACTGCAGGGAGATGTCATACCAATGCAGGACCTAGGGAGAAAGGAAAGAAGAAGGAAATGGAATTTCAGGGAAATTCCAATGAGTAAAGAAGGCAGCTGAATGTTTCTCTGGAGTATAGAAGGCAAACAGAGTATGCACAGTCCCATTCACAGGGCAAGAGGGGATCCAGCAGCCCCTGGTATACCCTGCAGGGTCAAACACCATCTCAGAGGCTATTCTTCGCCTAGAAACCTCTGCCTGATGTTCATCAAAATGCATGTCCCCACATAAAAAATCCTCAGTGTGTGCAATGGGCTTGTATCCCTTTGTGGTAACTTGATTTTCCTGTACAGAAAAGAATCATTATGTTTTAACAAAGAAAAGCTATGAATTTATGAGCACATCTTTCTGTGATTGAATCTATAGATCATCAATAATCAACAAAGAACAAGCTTTACGTGACCATCGGGAAAAACAAAATTCTTCTCATTCCTAGTAGGTCCGGAGGGACTCCTGCAGAATTCAGTGTACTTTACAAACTGGAGTGTGAAGAAAAATAGGTAAGTTTTTTGCTGAACATTATCATGATCTCCAAGATAAAAATCAGAACTTGCATGTACGCAAAGAAATCAAAATAAGAACTCCTGTGTCAGAATTTCCTGCCGACAGTCACATGAATAAAAATGCACTTTTATTTTAGTATAACTATGCTTATTAAGTGGGCTGCTATATAATACTAAACTGAACTTTTTTACATTCTACGTGTGTGCACACAGATGAAAGTAACAGGAAATTCTTTCCCCCACAAGATTTTGTGGTGTATTAAGATCTTGGACATAAGGATTGAGTAATATGTCCCTAGGGGTTTTTTCTAAGTCTGCACATAAGCTGAGATTTTCCTCTTTTTTTTTTCTTTTTTTTTAAGGTGCATTGGTCTTATTGCTTTTTACCATTGAGATGGTGCTTAAAGTTACTTATAAGTGGTCCAGAATTACGCTTCATAGATGGACATGCAAAGTTCTCATCTTCAACGGCACCTCTCAGGGAGAATTTTGCTCCATCTGCTAATGCATTTGGGAGAGAATGTTTTTACTCAGTGAACTCTGAGGTATCAGTTATTCAATTCCCCAGAGCTGTCATGAAGGTTTAAGTCTCGAAGTCTGGTGTCAGAAGTCAGTGAAGTATGTCACTATCTTGAGTCCTAGAGAGAAGTCCAGGATGATATTTGCTGCTTGCCAGTGGTAATTATTCCCTGTGAAAACTCGCAGTCTGGTAAAAATCCTGAAACAAATTGTCTTAGTACTTTATTGGGTAGGTAGGATTTATTTGGGACTTTTTGTAACTCGTAGTGCATAAGTCATACTAGAGACTCTTTGAAAGGTTTATGCACCGTAGTGCATTGTCAGCTACTTTTTCTACACTTCTTGGACTAAATTTTCTATTAGTTTATATGGTCATGGAAACTTTACATTGCAAATAAAGATACCTTAGTTTATATCAGCTAGAATCTGAAGACTGACATGCTCACCAGCAGTGTTTCCTAATGCAGAAGTACCTAAGAAACCACAAAGAAAAATACGCTACCGATGTGTTAAAACCCAAAACAATCCTGAAATTTAGGAATATATCATTCATTAGGTTGTTCTAAGCATTTTTGGTCCATGTATTTGCTAAAAAATCACTGTGTACCTTGCAGCTTCTGACCAGGAAGGCCACAGGCAGCTGTGCATCTGCCAACCTGAGACTCCACAGCCAGGAGGGATTGGGGATTGTGGTATGCAGAGCCAGGGGTTTGGCTCTATGATCCTGCTGGGTCTCTTCCAAGTTAGCTGTGATTCTATGGCCTCTCCGTGGGCTGTGAACCTGTGGCTGGGTATCTGTCATGCCACAGAGGGTAGAGAGCAGCCACACAGCAACTGGATGCACAGCCCAGAGAATCCTCAGCTTTGCATGGACACAGTTCAGATGTAGAAGTGTCATCTTCCAAACTGCAGCAATGGCATTAGTGCTATCTGCAAACGCATGCTTTGAGTTTGTGTAGCTCAATCATCAGCATATATGTGACCCAAAAAATAGTTACTTGTACTTTTTCCTGTGTTTATATTTACTGATCATTTATACTCCTTTCAGCTGCTGAAGATGTGTCTCTAAATCTAACCATTTTGAAGTACAGTTGAGAGAGAGTTATAACGCTGCAGATCATGCTGATCTTAGTTCCACATTTCTGTGTTTTCAGATCATATATAAAGAGCCACATGGAAATAGTCATTGCTATAGAGCAGAACAACTGAAGCAAGTCAAAATTCACTTCGTAAGGACCCACAGACTTATGGCCTCACACGGGTTAACCCTGTGCTTTATTTAATTTTGTTATTTAGAAATTCAGATGCTAAACAGATGTACTCATAAAAAACCAAACCAAAACAAACACACACAACAAACCCCCAGCAATTTCCTATGAGAGCTGAGAAACTCACACAACAAACATGATCTTCCTGAAGAATAACTACAAGACTATTTTTGTACTATGTCCTATACTTCTCTCCCCATGACACATACTGTGACCTATGTCATGGAAACAGAGGCAGACTGCTGTCAGATGTCCATGAGAACAATGGGAAGGAGGTGAACGTACTAAGACAAACTCAACCTCACTGAAAGTTTTTAAGGAGAAGCTTTCATTAGTCTTTAATTTAGTACATGCAGTGCCATCATGGGAACAAAATGACTGTCCCTAGACTTTGGTATCCATTGTAAGTCTGTGAGACAGATCATCTCTCTAACCACCCCTCAGCTTCACGTGCTCATCTGTCCCTGCACTCCCCACCAGCTCCTGTGGGAAAACACAGGGAAAGAATCGGCAGTACCAGCTCTTCCCACCACTCCACCCACAACGCCCTTGTGGATGAGAAAATAGCCACATGCTTTAGTAGTGAGGCTCTACTCCACAACCGCTCGCCCACAGATACCTCTGAGGGAATATCTGATCACCTCATGGCAATCTGTGTTTGCCCACCATGCCAAGTCCTCACTCAAGTGCACAACGTGAACAAGCACTGCTGAATACATACTGTGTACTTTGGGATTTCAGTAGTTTGGTATCCAGTTCTTTGGCAAGGACATGGATCTCCCATCTTCACTTTGAGTATTTCACTCTGCAAGTACATATGTTTGTCCACACAGGAGGGGGGAATGCAAGCACCATAATTATGCAAAAGGAAAAAATATGTAAAAAAATGGTTGGAGACAGCAGTCATGGCTTCGCTGAGGGAAAATCATGTCTGGCAAATTTGATAGCCCTCCACAAAAGGATTACAGCCCTGGTGGATGAGAGAAGGCCAACTGACACCATGTACCTGGATTTGTGCAAATCATTTGGCACACTCCTGCACAACAGCCTAATCTTTAAACTGGGAAGCCTTGGGTTTGATGAGCATTTGGCGGATAAGAAGCTGTCTGGATGAACACATTCAAAGAGCTGAACTCAGCAGCTCGATGTTGAAGTGGAGACCATTGATGATTGGTGTTTCCTCGGGTCAGTCCTGGGACCAGTGCTCTTTAACGTCTTTGTTGGTGATGCGGACAAACTTCTACAATAAAAACAGGCCAAGAGAACTGGAGTTGTTCAGCTTGGAAAAGAGAAGTCTCCAAGAAGGCCTGGCAGTGTCATTCCAGTACCTAAAGGGGGCCTACAGGAAAGCTGGAGAGAAACTTTTTACACAGGCATGGAGTGATAGGAGAATGTGTAACCCAAAAGACAGTGGGTTAAATTAGGTAATAGGAAGAAGTTCTTCATTGTGCAGCAGGTGAGGCACTGGAGCAGTTTTCTTGGAGAAGTTGTGAATGCCTCCTCCCTGGAAGTGTTTAAGGCCAGGTTGGATGGGTTTTTGAGCAATCTGATCTAGTGGAAGGTGTCCATAGTGGGAGGTGTGGATTATCTTCCAGCTTTAACCAGTCTCTGATATGATTCTGTGGTGAAAAGTACTGCATATTGATGGATAAATACCTTATGCCATCTAGAAATCCAGTCTTGGTCACTTAATTAGGCTCCATACTTAACACTGTAAGTGCCCCGAGAGCCTGAGATTACAAAATTAAGCCACGACTTTTGAAATATCATAGCCCTAAGCACAGTGGGGCCAAGCTGAGAAAGATATTGCTGGCATCAATTTCATGTGGTAATCTTCTGCCATATAATTGGACTAAAAGTCAAAATCAGTTTTCAGAAGTGTAGAGGGGGATATTTGTAGCTAGCCAAATATTTGGTTATCTAAATATTTAAATTAAGAATCCTAGTTTATTAGTTGGAAAACTACATAGTTTCCAAGGTTTTTTTGTGTCACTATGAGCAATAACCGTATAGAATTATGTCAATCAAATAGCAGTTCATCATACTCAGATGTGTGATATACTAGGAGAAGGTGATCACGTTCATGCATTCCACCATCCCCAAACATTTTTTTGATCCAAGGAATATTTTTGATGCCACTCCTTGACCCAAAGCAGATGAAACTGCATGTGTGAATAACAGAGTTATTGAGAACTGAGGTGTCACTGATTGCTATGATTTGCATGATGATAGATGTGTTATCTGAAGAAGCCAGCATCTATCTACAGCAGTACATGCCAGAGTGGTGTGTGAGGGTGGCTGAAGAAGAGACAGACATGTTCTTCTCTAAACCCAGCCACCTTCAGATAACCTTTCTTTGACAAGAGGTTTTGCATTTTGTGTTGCTGCTGCTGCTGGCAATGAGTTAAGCCCCCAAATAGATCTTGTCTAAACCTCTACATCCTTTGTTTGGTAAGATTCTTTTCTGGTGCCGCTTTGCACAAAAAAAGTACTCTCTGAAGAGGCACAGCATTAGTGTTTCCAAGAAAGAGTAAGAGAGAACCAAGACATACTCAGAGCTTTAAAAATGTCTATTTTTAATAGAAATCAAGTTCCCAAAGAAAACCCATTGCATTTATTTGGAAGATTATGAGTATAGTTATATTTCCAAACTAAATAGATTACATTTACAGCATGATAAAATACATTTAGAAAAAAACTGTGTCAAGTACCACATAGCTCTGATCTCCGAGGGTTTCCCAGCAGGAGCTCTCAGCCACATTGAATTAATGCCAAATTCCTACATTACTCTTCTGCCTCCATCTGATAGAGAGAGATCAGGCTTTTTGTCCTAAACCTCAACTTCCTGCAGCCACCCTCTACCCCTCCCATCCCTGCCTTCTGTCAGCACTTTCAGAGACAGCCCAACAAATTTCTCTGATGCTTCTGGACCAGCAATCAAAAAAGCACAAGTTCCAGTAGGCTATTGATGGCATTTAAGAGGAAGGTCTTTAAAAATACAAGGGGGAAAACTGGAGGAGCAGCAAAATGCCTTCTTTTTCCAATAAATTTGCAAACACTATTTTTGTTTGGAAAATCCTGGAGAGGGGCTCTTTGGTGCAACTCTCTTCTACATCAAGTTTGGAACATCTTGTTCTCCAAATACACACAGAGGGTCAAATCCACAGAAGGCCATTATAAAACACTCACCTATTTCAACAGTAACCAACTGTTTTACAGAAAAAAATAGAAATTGTAAGAACAGCCTAAACTTTTGAAATGTAAAGCAAAGGAGTTACTGTCCCACTGAGTGTGCACAGAGCTTCTCTTCTGGGCAGAGAGATGGGCCAGGAACCTTGTCTCTCTAGAAGTGTTGGGAAAAAAGTCTGCCTGTTTCTTGACTGTTGCATCCAGAATTCTAGACAGTAATGCTTCTGCTGAAGGTAGATATTACAGAAAATATTTTAGAGTTCTTCTGGAGAGCCCACACTGTAATAACCCAGAAGGATAACCTCAGTCATTTCACAGCCTCGTATGCACAGATGCAACTCTGTTAAAAAAACCCAAAACAACTTCAAGAAGGCCCATGAAACAAGTTTTGTGGGTTTTTAAAATCTTTATCTGAAGGTGGCAAAAGAAGGCAGTGAAATGTATGTTTGAGAGAGTAAACCTTAGATTTCTGTCCTATGTGAATTTAAACACATACACTTCTAATTAAATAGAGTAGCAAAATACTTCATTTTAAATACTCGCCATTTGTTTGCTATATTACACAAATTAGGTCCTCCTTTTGATTTTTTTCTAACACATTTTGTACGTTCATTATTTATTTTTCTCCCCTGTTCATCTTCTCCCATAGTTTGTTTCTCACAAACCTTCTTTCATCCCTCTCTTGCAGCTATAGATTTCTCTCAACACTTCTCTCTACATTATGTAGTCATATGTAGTCAAAAGTCATACTTTTTATCAGTTTTATTAGTTTTATTATGGTTTTGCTTCTTGCTTTTCACCTTTATTAGCTGTGATTTCTTTTACTCTTCTTTTTCTTCTCTCTCCATAGCCTCACTGTTTCTCCTCTATATTTTTCTGTAATCAGAAGGTGAAAGATAAGCACTACAGGCTGACATTTAGGACCATAGGTCATGGCACTTTAGATCAAACTTTTATTTTACATTCCTAAACTTCTACCACTGTCATTGCCAAAAGACTTGAGTTGTGAAACATTGCTGTAATTAGTTTTAATGGATGCAACCAGCTTAATTGGTGTTACAATATTTGCCAGAACTTTTGGAAAGTCTGAAATACTGGTCTGGAAAATTTTCTTTTGTTCCTTGTCTTGCCTCCTCATTGCCCTGTAGAAAGATAAGGAGAAATAATGCTGCTTTTTCTCACAGATAATTCTGGAAAATGTTTGCTTTTATGTTAGTCTGTCTTGGTGAGAGATCAATACAGTTCTCCTTGTATATGTGGGGCTGTTCTGTCTGATCAGACACCTATTGCGTTTGATGGCAGGTTGCCTTGTTTCAGTCAGCTTCATTCCCTGCTTATCAAATAATTGCAGCTCATCTCTACCTTGCTTTCTCCAAGTCCTCAGTCAGAGGCACATGCATGTGTGCCTGATCTAAGAAGATGGCCATCCTTCCTACCGGAGACCAGACCTAGGAGGCAGGCAGAACAGCCAGATCAGAGGAAGGTGGTGAGAGAGAGGTTTTGGTGTGCATGCAGGGCAGGTGCTTAAACACATGTGTTAATAGATATTTAGTAGACAGCAGATGGTGCTCCAGTATTAACTGCCACTGTTACTACATATTTTAGTGGCAGCTTTTCTGGACCACTACCTTTTCTTAACTCTCGGTCCAGGTCTTACACAAGTCTATGAAAAAATAAAGGGTGTAGTGAAATTCTTTGGAGGCCACAGGCTGGGACAGGATGGAAATTTAGGTTTGGCTTGGAGACATAGCTACAGCTGCCAGATCACTGGGGACCCTTTTCTCTGGTCATTCCTCTTGCACATGGAAGAGACAATTGATGCCCTGTATTCCTTTCCCCAGCAGTAGATTCTTAGGTCTCCTTAGTCCCAGCTGCCTCAGTTCAGCAGATAATTATAAGGCTGGAGTTCAGGGATATCTCTGCGTGTTGTGAGAGTAATTGGTACTTCTGTAATCTACTTTATTGTGATGAATTAGCAAGTTACCAGATTCATTTTTTCCTAGTTGTACTCTATGTACTAATAGCAGTATGGTGACATGTCAGGGAGAATGTTCCATCATGATGTAATTAGTGCACACGCTAATCCTTCAGACCAGCAGCCAGCTGTGGCTCATTAGGATCTTGGCTGAAGGCTACATTTCATTTATGTTCAACCCTCCATAGCTGATCAGCTCATCCTTGCGAAAATAAACCCCAGTGGCATGTTCAGGTAGGACACATGGGGTTCCTGGACCAGGCAGTAACAGCAGCCAAATGTCCTGGTATGGGTGCACAGTCCCTGAGATCCATGATGTGAGTTATGCCCTGAAACAGAAGCTTTCCACTGATGCTCCTGTGTGGGTCACTGGGCTGTCTCTCCCACAGTAATTTCCATGTGAGGAGGAGAGCACTGACCCTTTTGTCCTAATGTTTTTTCTGTGCCAGTGCCATTGTGGTGAGGCTGGAAGAACCTATGTCCTGCTCTTTGCTCTTTGCGAGTGTGACCTCCATGTAGGCAGCTATGCAGAGACAGAGTGAAGTTTACAATGATCCTCCGCAGCCATCACGACCCCAGAGAAGGCCAAGGCAGGGGCAAACCCCCGCCTTCCTTAGTCCCCGCTTACTCTGTGAGAGGCTGTGCGACCTTAAACCCCGCCCTAAATTCTCGGCTGATCAGCCACCATAACAATCACTGGCAGCCCCCAGAGCTGGGACAACGGCTTCCCTAGGCAAGGGTAGGCAAAGAAGTTCATCACTCCAAAATCACTCCGACTGCTGGGTGCCAGGTGTTTCCAGTGGGATCTGCATGCAGGGGGATTTCCTGCACAGTTGTAACTGGGTCTGTAACTGCACTCTGAAGGTTTAAAAGGATTTGATTTTTTGCTGGAATTTCTCCAGCTGAGTTCAGTAATTGAGATATTCCTTTGGCTGCAGTGGGGCACACTATAGAGTACCATTAGGTTTATTCTTGAGCTGGAAATCTAGGAAATTGAGCTGTTTAGGCAAACAGCCAGTGTAAACAAATATCAGCATATGCAGCAGATAAAGCCAGACAATCGAATTACTACCTTCCAGGGAATAGAAAAAATATATTGGAAACTACTCCTATCCCTTTAATAGACTTCTAAAAATTATTCCCTCGAACTGCATATGGACAACTTTGAATCCACTGTTAACCTCTTTAGAGTGTGTTTGGTTTCCTGGTACAGGAAGTAATAACCGTAAAGCAAACAAATGCTTTAATTAAACCAGCACATGAGAAGAGGCAAGGATGATGTCATAATATTGCATTCAAAGGCACTAGAAATATTAATGAAGCAATAGTCACTAGTAGGATTAACATGTGGCAGCAACACACATGTAATCAGCCACTGTTTCTACTAAAAAAAATCACATTAAAAGATAACACTGCAAAGTTCCCCAGGGTAAACAGGGTGCCAGATGTCTTAGTTGAATAGTGTTGTAGTTGAGGAACAAGGATATAAAAGGCACATGAAAGAAATTCCTGCTCTGCATGAGAAAGTGTAAAAGAAAAGGCATGAGGCATTTCCGGAGAAGCGAATTCCTGACTGCTGCACATAGCTGTGCTGTACTCCCTGTCCACAGGAGCATGAACAGGAACCAGAGGATAACATATTTATTTGAGTATATGTCATACCTTAATGCACACTGCATGTATGGTGTGACACATACAGGTCCTCTGACCTCTGCCCAAGGTAAGTGAGAAAGAAATATGTCCTTCTGACTCAACATATTTCCAGTTGTAGGCCACGCATCAGTTTATGGCCACAGCTAGGGAGCAGTCTGGAGAAAATCAAGAAAAATTAGAAGAAAAACAGGGTTATGGAAGGAAGAATCTGCCATGTCCCACATGATATTTGCTCAGGCTATGACCTTCAGCAGAGCATCTGGGTCCTGAGCTGGTTATGTTTCACAGGCTGACTCTGCTGTTGATGGACCTATTTCTATGCAATGACTGAAACAACTTAAGACCACATTTCTTTTCCTGACACAATGTAGAGATAAAGTACCTACTAGGGTTTTTTCATAGCTAATTGTGAAATGGTTAAGAAAATAGTGATTCGTTGGAGCATAAGCTGGATATACCTTGGGAGCATTCAATCTTGCCTGGAGGCATCACAGTGACTGGCATGTCCTCTCCCTCCCTTCACCTATGGGAGGATGGGAAGCATCACTTCCTTGGGCAGTGGCAGCCATGGTTTCCTTACACCACCCTCCACCTTTCCCTACTGGGTCTCAAAGGTTTCAAATCTGCATTGGACTGAAAACATCACAGGTAAAACCTGAATTTTTGTTGGCTATGGTGCTTGCTTCATTGTGCAATGCAGCAGAAGAGTTTTGGTGAATTTAAACTCTTCCTTTGTTATAAAGGGAAGTAGAAAGTAGTGCAAAAAAGCGCATTCTTTAATGGTGTGATGAATCTGTCTGTGGTTTTTGAATCAATAAGAAGCGTAAAAAAACTGTTGAAGGAAAAGCTAGAACTCACTCTATTTCTACATCTTTTGGATACTGTTTTCTATGGCGACTAAGCTTCATATATCAAAATGAAAGAATATTTATTCTTATAGGTTTTTCCTTTAGTGGAAACTGGGCCTGGAGAACCAAGTCAGTAAATCAAAAGTGTATCGCACTATATTTGCAGATACAGTCTGTGTTTCTCCCATTGCAATCTGAAAAGTCCACAGGTTTTCTTTTGTTGTTGCTGTCCATGTCTATTGGAAGATCAAAAATATCTGATAAAATGCATATGCAAGCAATTTATTTTCAATTCAGGCCACATGCACCATAGCAGACAGAGATAACTTTTTGGAAGTGTATGATTTGTAAGCAGCTTTAGAGACAACATATACACCAGCCTGTAGAACATGGCTGGCCATTTTCTTCTTGCTAAATGGTGCAGTTCTGAACTCATCCTCTCCACTTAAACTGGGAATTGCAGTGTGTACTGGAACTGTCTCAGTGGTTGATATAGTGTTGGAGGAAAAAGACCAGATCATTTGAGTTACCCACTTAATTCTCTGTCTTCAACAGAAGTTTGCTATGACCTTTTGTCACTTTATTTGCTTTAAAATAGCTTAGTTTTTACATAATATATTACTTCTAAAAAGATAGTTGCAAATATTGAAGTCAAAAAAAGAAATCAGATTATGCAGGAAGTCTTATTTCAAAATATGAAGTAAAAGCTTCAGGATTTTTACACACTTTTATGAAGTGTTACTATCATAGAAGTATCATCACCAAGAAAATCACAATTCTGAGAAATGGTATGACTATTTCCACTTTGATTTTTTCCTAATAGAAGACCAGTCAGCATTTTGATAACATTACTTTTTCATCTTGAAAGAAAACTTAGGTCAAATTTTCAGAAGCAGCATAGATCTTTTCAAACCCACATATAGGTCAGAAGTACCATCACAGGAATTTGTTCCCTGCATATGTGTGTCCTTGTGCATATGCGAATTTCTGCAAGATGCATTGTACAGCTTATCTTTGGCTTCAGGGCTCTAATGCAAGGCTTTAATTTCTTTTGTGCAGAATACATTGACTATCAAGCAGTACTCTACTGGACTAAATTGGAGCCAGTTACTGCACCAACGCAGTGCTAGATCGCTTCAAGCAGAGAAAACACTACTGGGTATCTTTTGTGTTTCTGCATGCAGATGATACAAAAATGCAAAAATAATAATAACTGTTAGAATATAGTTTTTGGGAGGAAAAAAAGCTGTAAAAAAAATATCATGTCACAAGTGTTAAGAATTTTATTTTGACCAGCAGTCCAAGATCTTCCCAGAGATGTCATATATCAGAAAAGAAAACTGAAAGGGGAAATTCCTGATCACATTTATACCATCCCAGACTTACTTTAACATCCATTAAAAAAAAAAAAAAGCGTGTCTCTGTGTAGATATGAAAGGCAAAATATGCCTGTTACAGCACTTACTAGAGTGTAAGGTTTTTTATGTCATTGTAGAGGAAGAAATCAAAGCTCTTAAATATGAATGTCCCAGTGAGTGGTTCCACATTCTCACTTCAAAGTGTAGTTAGAGAGAATTTAAAGTAATTTTCAGAAAAGAAGAAACTGCCAAAATGGCTAAAGGTTACCGTGTGACAAACCAGGTAACCACTTAGGACACTGGATATTAAGGTTGTTCTCCAGCTCCTTTCTCTGTGTGTCTAACCCACATGATGTAGAAACCTTGAGCTAGTGTAGTATGTCTTTACAATGCAGTACAAGGTCTCACAGGAATGTACACATAACATCACAGGATATGCCACAATCATTTGGATAGCTGGCATTCCTGTGAGGAATCAGAAAATAAACTCTTATGAAGAGCACAGCAAAACTGAGACTGCTGGGCTGACTGGTATAACGTATGAGGACCTGCTCTGCACCATTTCTGTCCCCAGACCAAGACTGTTAGTCTCCTTCCTGGGAATATTGTGTCACTACCCAGCCTTCATCTATGTGCTCAAACCCAATCCATATCTATGCCTAAAGATTTGAGCTGAAGTTGAACTAAACTACAAAGGCCTGTCTGAGCTTTCTATGCTGAGGGGAGGCACGAAACGGGTGCTTGGGGTGCAACATCAGGCATTGTCATCATTTCACCAGAAACTTTGCTTTAATTTTTACTGACTGCAAGGTTTGCCATAGAACAAATGAGCATTTCTTTAGAGTTCCAGCACAGCAGTGCTGAGAGTGTTGGCTGGTGGGAAGTGTTGAGGAGCAGGGCAAGTTGAGCTTTCTCTCAGGGCTGGTGTGTGTCATCCCCCACGGCAGCCCCTTCGCCTTGGATCACCCTTTCAGGAAGGCTGTGTGAACTCCATGAACACAGGATAGGGGCTGCCAAAAAAAAAAAAAAGCCATGAACTTCTCACTTTGGGACAGAAACAGCATCTGCTGAGTATCTTCCTGATTCTGAACACTGCAAGGTCTGCAGTTTTTCAGCAACTGATTTAGTAGAGGAGGGGAAAAGTCTTCAAATCTTTTGGGAAATCTCCGGACAGCAATTTTCATTAATATTTTTTGAGGAAGTCTTGAACTCCTCATTGACTAGGATAACATTCCCATAGTGTGTTCCAACTTCTGCAAAAGCCATTAACATAGACTTCTTTGAGCAGCACAGCTCTATCTGCTAGAATAACACATTTGACATGCAGAGTATCTAATTGGCGCCATACAAGTTGAATGTGTCACAGAAGAGTTGGAAAGGCACAGAAGTCTTTTACCATATTTCACTTTAAATTTAAATATGAGATAAATGCGGGATTTGCTTAACTATAAAATGCTGGGGGTTTATCTCACCTTTCGGCAAGTACTTCAAATGTTGTACTTTGATGAAATGCTGTACAACTTTGAGCAAACAAAACTAAAACTCAGGAGAATGTGTTGCATATTCTGTATTCTCTACAGCAAAATAGCAAAAGGAAAATAGGTAATCAAAGCTCTGTCACAGGGCAGCTGGTGAGATTTCAAGTATTGCAGCCAGGTATTCCAGAATGAGCTGTAATTTGATGGTGAAGATTCTCATGGTATCACAGATACCTATGATGTAGGCACTGAGGTATCCAAAACGAAGGTCCACTTTTGGAAAATCTGAATGTCCTTGCTTTATTTTTTGTTATAAAAGTTTCTGAAGTGAAAAATGAAAGGGCTGACAGAGACTCTCTGATCACCTTCACACTGTCACATATTAGTAAGGCAGAAGAGGCAGTAGAATGATTTGAAAGGGAGCTTTGGCCACCCACTGTCTTTGATGGGGCCTGACAGAGGGAAGTGAATAAAAAATATACATATCTGTATTTATAGACATGCTATGGATGCTTCAATTGTTAATAACTTTCCCTTCTGATAAAAATCACAACCTCTGTAAATATATTGTGTTACATTCAGTAACATCAGTTGTAAAACTTCAAAATAAACCAGTTTTTCCTGAAATTTAGTACAGATTTATTGGATTCCTCAAAGCCTCTGACAAGAAGTAAGCCTCGTATAAACCCACCAGGGAGTATTACAAGTATCTGTGCTCTGAAGCTTGTTTGTGGCAGTGTCCTTAACCTGTGATTCACTGTAGAGATCCTAATGCTGCAATACACACTTTCAAGGTTCACAGTGGCAGTTCACCAAAAGACATCACTTAGCTGACCCCACCAGAACCTACTCATAATACCTTAGCTATTAAATCTGTTATAGAGAGGCAGCATATCCTCAGTTTCCAGATGATGGAGGCTCCTCACTATCTATTTATGCAGATACAGTACCTCATAAGTACTTTTTAGTGCTTTTAACACTGTTCTCACATGTGTTCTTAAACTCAGTAAACTGGTGCTTAATGTTCTGTGGTATGCATGCAACCAACCTATGTTACTTAATTCCTTTCCCTTGTGTACACCCATAATTGGGTATGTTCTACTTAAATCAGTTTGATGAATCTAATTAAAAACAAATCAGACTATTGTCTTCTAGCTTGCTTACTGTTATAATCCAAACATAATAAGAGACAAATTCAAATCAGATAGTTTTGAAAGAGGATTACAGGCGAGATTTAATACCAAAAGAAAATTAAAGTATAAACAATAATGGCATAAATAGCATTAATTTCACTTTTTTCTTAATTGTAAGATCAGATTCAATATGGGTTTCACATGTTCAAATCCAGAGAAGTTTTATTAAAGTCAAAATACCAGAAGTTTTTTAAAGTTTTTCTCTCAAAAGTTACACTTGGGAGTTGAATTGTTTTGTTTATGTACAAGGCAGCTTTCACATTAGCAGTAAGCACTTTGGTAAAGGAATTAGGATAATGTCTAGAGGTTCTCTTGAAGGCCACACTCATCTCTTGGAGAAATTAATTTAGTCTATTAATGTCAGTGTGTTGAAATCCATGAAACAATGAACAGTATGTTTTGTATTCTCCAGCAGCCTGCAAACAGATGCGCTCCCATTATGGTATTGTATGTGGCAATCCAACCTTTCACAAGTTATACTTTCAGAAGTAATTCTTCAATTTCAGAGTAATGTAATATGTGATCAGCACAGTATTCTCTTCACACAGCCTGGCTGTTTTCTATTGCCTGTCTCTGGTTAGTTTCCAGACAGGACTGCTGACAGTGTAATGACACATGCCCCCCTACATTACCATTATGCTTGTGAAATCTCTTCGGCTCTCTGGGGACAGGGAGGTGCAAGCAGCAAACCACGAACTCTTCCAGCACTGTTTCATGGAACATTCCTCTGAAAGGCTGTAAATCCAGAAAACTGCCAGTCTCTGTGGAGAATACGGGTCTGTTCAAATACAGGCTGATTAGTCAGACACAATTTTAATTAAATCCTTCTGTCTCTTCTTTCAACTGTTCCATTCATAGGTGTTTTTTAAACTTCTACAAATGAGCTTTGTGAGTCTTGCCACGCACACCAGTGGTAGCACAAGACCAGTGGGCACAAGTGGATGTAAGACCCCCTGAGTATATGAGCAAATTGCAAGGAAGAAGGTAGGAGGCGGAACTGTGGCTCTGTTCCCCCAAGAATACAGTCAAGAACAGTGATTTGCCCTGTGAGCCATCAATGATGAGTTCTAAGGTATGCTTTGTAAGCTGTTCACACTGCTATTGTCCCTGCCCTTTCTCTCTTTTCCTCTTTTAAGAAGGGCAAAACACAGGATTTCAACACCTAAGTCCTCTTTGCCTCTTGGAGCAACCTCTCTCTACATTCCAGGATCTGACATAAATGAAGGCATAGGCAGAAAAAAATACCCATAATGTTTGCTGCAAAGATAATTTTGTTGCTGCACTTAGAGAGGAAACAAATTAGAATACGAGATGAAAGAATATAGAATGATAGTGCTCTGGTTGAGACTTACAGGTCTACTGTCTAAAGGCAAGATCAGACCTTTAAAAATAAATATGGACAATTTAGATATGAGTGATCAGGGTGATAAAATGACCCACATGTCCATCAGTATGAATATTACCTTAATATCAAATTTCAGAATCCATAGGAGGAAGCAAAACCTCAGGAAAATATCAGTTTTATCCAAGCCATGTGAAATACAATCCGATATTTGTGCATCATGTCAGACAGAGATACCAAATGCAGGAATGATGTCAAGGGCTATGAATTAAGGAAAAAGAGAGTACTTGGGAATCACTTGTGATTGACACTCACTAGTTAATCATAAAAGTGGACCAACCAATTCAAAGAGAAAAAGAGAGAGAGAAAGAGAGAGAGAGAGAAAGAAAGAAAGAAAGAAAGAAAGAAAGGAAGAAAGAAAGGAAGAAAGGAAGAAAGAAAGAAAGAAAGAAAGAAAGAGAAAGAAAAAGAAAGTGAAAAGCATGAGTGTTAATGAGGAAAATATACAAGGACAGTCTAGTACATAGAAGAAGCAGATCTCTTATATTTAATCTACAGCAGAACTGAGAAGAGCCAGAAGAAGATGTGTGCTTTCAGTGAAAAAACCATGCTGAGAGTTCTCCCATCACACTGGAGAGATCAAATTATACATTCTACAAAAACCCCACAAATCTTCTTGCCTCATATCTCTTATACTTTCCCCCCCCAAAATAATGCAAGTTTTGTTTACTTGTACCCTTATATTTTTTGGCAGAAGTAGATATTTTCAACATAATGGCTGGTAGCTGAAAACTCTCAGGATTTGTTTTTATCTATGTAAACATACTTCTTGATGGAGTGGGGGCAGACCTATCAATAGGACACACAATCAACAACACCCACAGGAGGGGTGTTGTAAGTCACAGGTCTTGTATGCCAGTCTCATTAGCAGAGAAATACCAAACTGAATTACTGAATTTTTAAAATTTATCTGGCATGAAGAATACAAAGCAATAAAACCCTACTGTCTTAGCTTGACTTAGAGAATCAAAAAGTTTCTTGATGGGAGGTTTTCAGTGATAAATGATACATTTCTATGGCTGGTGGGTCTCTGTCGGCTCCTAACATAGATCTGTGGTCTCAAAGAGAATCATTCAAAGCTTGTGGAAATCAAGATGAGTCTTTTTACTGTCTCAAACTCTGGCCTTGTTTTCACTGATAGAAATGCAACATCTGGAAAGCATATGTAAGCTGCTGTAAATTGGCAAAGTTTGCAAGCTAAGTCAGAAAACCGGGTGATTCATATTTTACATTTAAATACCCTATGATGGTTGGTAAACACAAATCAATCAAAGCTACATAGATGCCATTTCTTACCAGGGAAACAATTAAAAACAGGTTCTAGCATTTGCTGGACTCTGTTACCAAAAAGTTTGTGCTTCAGCATGTCCTGCATTCATGGGAAGAAATTATTCAAAACAGGAAAGTATTCTTTCTCACTTAATTATGGTGACAGTGAAGTGTATTTGTTTAGTTTCCTTCTGAAAGTTCTACATATTTCAATATCAACATTCTAAATATTGCCATTTCTTCCAGTCTTTCATAAGATGTTAGTAAAGCATGCATTCCTAAATTGTAAGTCATATATATCAACTGATACCTAAATCTTGACAAATTCATTTTCAGCTCAAGCCATGTCCCAGTTCTCACCAACACAGAAATAAGCTGTGTGGTTATTAGAGGACAAAAAGTCCTCTGTCTCTTAGGCAATTCTCTTCATCATAATGGTGAGCTCTCTAGTGTGTTGCCTTCTGGGAAAATTGTTATTTCTCACTAATATATATATCTTCTCACATATATATATCTTGTACTTACAGTGACATCTGACTAAAAATTAAATATTGCCTCAATGGATCTGCAGGACTCCAAACACTGTGCTTTTGTTATGTTGATCTTTGTTTCAGTGGTGATGCATTTCCCATAGAAAATGAAGGCCTTCATTGGGTTTTAATGGCCTTGTATGCACACAGTCTCTGGAGAAGAAAGGTAATGAGAAGTGAGCAGCCTTCATCATAACCTACAAGCACAGTACCAACCAGCATCAGGTAGGTCCTGGTGGTTTGCACTGGATATGTATTTTTGTGCTGAAATACCCCTGCAATACTAGCACGAACTATTGTCCTGAGATGCTCTTACCAAGCAGTGTCATTGTAGAGGCTGTTGTCAAAGTGTGGCATTTTCTTCACCTCAACTTAGCTGAAATATGTCTGAAACATCTGTGAATTGGCTGATCCTTACCCCAACTCTTCCTGGTCCTTAACCTAACTGTCCTCTAACATTCTCCAGACTTCCAGATGCTTTCTCTAAGTCTTCCTTAAGCCACCATATCAAGTTCTTAGTGCTCATTCCTTTTCCTGGACCTTTACACTGAAAACCTTTTCACATAGCCCTTCCCTGCCAAGCTCCTTCCTTCCTTTCATTATCTAAAGCACTTCAGAATGCCTTCATGTTCTGGCACCTGTAAGGATAATTTGGCAGAAAACAAAATTCTCATTTCACTTTAAGCTCATTCCTCCAAAAGAATTAGTAAAGCAAAGTACAAAAATTAGTTAAATGTTGATTTTTGATTAACAGACCACAATGGTGAGATACTAAATGATCAGAGCTGTAAAAGTAAAACTGAATCTTAAATTGTAGGATAATAATAACTTACAAAATATTTGGACAAGGCGATTTCAGTCCATTTGAGAGCTGACAACTGAAAAAAAGTAAATCTTTTATTGGAAAGTCGGACACAGAGACTCTTTATCTCTAAATGTTAGATAATTATATCTCACCTAAAATACAATTATATCTTATAATGAGCTTGTTTAAAACAAGATAACCAGCATTTAATGAAATAGAAGACAGGAACCCAAGCCCATGGTTTTCCTTTTTCAGAATCTTGTACTTATGCTGATGACCTGGAAGTTATCTGTTCAAATGTTTTGAAGAAGGTGCACAGTCTACACACCTGTTACAGAAGATCAAGGCCAGTTGTCAGATTTCAATACTCCCAATTAATAACTAGGCTAGCTTTGTTCTAAACACTTCAAAATATGCTTCCAGTGTTTGCAAAAATCTTTCAAGAATAAGGTCAATTTTTTGGACTTCTAGGATCAGTCAAAATTTATATTTATGTTTATATAATGTAACACAAATGTATATTTATGTAGGGAATCTGATAAATAATTAGTAACAGTTCTTGAATTCTATACTACATTTGTATGCTTGAATCTCATATATCTTCTTAACAGCTAGCATTACAGAATCTACTGTTCAAAATGCAATCTACTAATCACTGCATGTCAAATATCCCCTCTGACAGTTTACAGTGTCTTTCAAACTCTGCTTGACATCAGAGAGGTACTCATTATCTTCAGTTTTAAATCCTGCAAAGATGTCCTAAAGAGTTTGATTCTGTCCTCAATGAAGGTAGCAAAAATACCACAAACACAAAAAACCTCAGAAGCAACAGCTGGCCTTGCTTTAAAAGACTGGTTAGCTAGGAGGGATGCCATCTTGCATCAAAACGTTTGTGGCATAGCAATGTGATTTATTTAGAAAAAATTCAACTGGAAAAAATAGGGAGGTAACTTGTATGATAGGGCAGATTGCCTTCCCAACTCCTGTCAAGTTCAAAAATTATTTCATAGTTGCCCTTTCATCCACCTTTACTGTTTTTGAAAACACAAAATTGTATTGCAAATTATGATTTATTGCATTTCCTTAAATTTTAGAAAAATGTGAAAATCCTTCTAACCATGCTAATTAATGGGTGATGTGCGGGGCTTGTGATACAAGTATGCTTTTCTACAAAACCTCAAGGTGTGCTGTGAACATGAAGCATAGGCAGTTATTCAGAAAGATAAAAGTCCTCTCTACACCCACAAATATGCCAGAAGGCTCTGGAGTCACTTCTTTGGCCAATGGGCTGTGGGGGAAAAACCTCTCCTGACAGTGCACCTCAGTATTTGTGAATGGTGCCTTGCAATGCAGAGATATTCTGGCTGCCGTGGCTGTCTCTGGTCCCCCTGGCCCTGTGAAGGAAGTCTGGCAGTGCTGAGGCTGCTCTCCTGTAGCCAGCAGTCAGGGTAAACCACCTTAGTTAGGAGTCACCCTTGTGAAGCTGCCAGCTTCGTTGGACAGGGTAACACTGCACCAAACATCTCCCATCATCAGAAGCCCCTCCAGGAAGAAGAGGAATCAACTCCACTGTAAGGAAAACTAGACTGTAGCTCAAGTGCTCTGGATAGGTCATTCCCCCCATGGGACTCAGTAGCCATGATCTTGCAGCTCCCTCACACATACACACCATCAGTTTTCTAATGAATCTACAGCAGCTGTGGCAATAAGTTCACAGTGCTTCAGAATTCATTGTGCCAGGTTTTCATCCCAAAATGTCTCTCTTTGCAGGCTGCACTGCTTTTCTGCTTATGCTTGCCTGTTTGATTTCCTGGAGTTTTCTCTCCATCTTGGGAAAATACAGAACTATTTTTACCAAATACCTCACACACAGTTTCCAGCTTCTGTCCTGATTTGAAAATCTGTAACTCTCTTCTTTCTCAGACAAAAAAAAAAAAAAGTAGGGGGTGGTTGCTGTAAACAAAATCTGTTAATTTTCCATAGTTATATTAAACATTGTGTTTGAATTTTCAATTATATATATATTTTTGTATATTACATAAAGGCAAAGAAAAAGATGCAGTCAGTTAGGCTTCTGGAAAGAACATTTTATTTTGGTTGATGCAATCATATGTCTTTTAAAGTTAGGTTGTGAGTAGAGGTTATGCATGGACAAGTACAGAAGGAATCCCAGCTGCCCAGAGCAGCACAAGCTACTCAGATTGTGGACCTACATGTATGTGAGTAAACAGGTCTAACCATTGGCTTTATTCCTGCTTCTTGCACAGATGCATAGAGAACAAACAGGGAACAAGAGCTACCTTTTTCTAAAGGTTTACAGGTTTAAAAAGCATAAGAACTTCAAGAAGAAAAAGTGGCAAATATTCTTTTTAGACACTACTCCTGCAATTGAAGCATACCTTCAGTGCATTCTCCAAGAGGTGTGCAAGTATGCATACAATGTGGAAAATGATACTCTGAAAAAGAAAAAGGAAAAAAAATCCTTTCCCTGTGTTTTTGGAAGTTTCTCTTAGAGAAGTCATGCTTCTTTAAGGTGAAAAAGAAGTTTATTTCACCTTTTTCACAGGACGAATATTTCCAGTTCTAAAGAGAAATCAGAGAAAAGATACAGAAATACAGACATTTTAAAAATTGCAAAGACAGACTTTTTAAAAGGGATGTTAAAATTGTGTCAGAATCAATTCTGTTGTGTAATTTTTGCAAACCTCACAGAGATGAATATTTTTCTGAAGATTTGGTGACAGTCATCGTAGTAAGTTATGCTATTTAAGGACAACTACCACCTATCAACAGCAGCTGTTATTAAGGTTGGTTAAATTCAGTGCTCATTTGGGCATTTATCAACATGATGTTGTGTATCTATAAATCCTTGTAAATTTTTGTTCTGAAATTATGCTTACATAGTGTATTTCACAGTAGGTGCCTGGATCTGAGATCTTGTGATTCATTTGTGAGACACATTTGTGTTAGATATACAAATTCAATAGCCTTGAAATGATTGAATAGTTTCACCTTTACCAGGTGGAAAAAAAGCCTTAGGAAACTGGGCTCTTTTAGTAAATTTTAGTAGCTCGTCTCGCCACTGTCCTACTAGTCAGCAATCATTGATTGCTGTCATGATGGTAACCATATGTCCCTTGCTTTAAACCAGCACTTAAGGAAAGCTTCAGGAATCTTTACTGAAGAAGCTGTCTCTTTAGGCAGTTGATTTTTTTTTCTAAATAACATGATAAGACTGATAAAAACCTCACCGTAAGAAGTTGTAGAGCTTTTAAATAGCAGATGGTCCAACATGATTTGTTATTGACTAAGTGCGCCCATGAATTCTAAAATACATATAAAAGCACATCGCCCTTTGGTTAAAGTACAAATATAACCCATGAGCTTATCTCACTGCTCCAGCAGCATATAATGTCTGCTAAACAACAGATGTTGAAACATATGGAGACATGGCTAGAGGCCATAAAAATATAAATAATCCTCAAAGTTTTCTGTTATTCTTTAACTATATTGGTTCCATCTGACACCCTGAAAATGTCTGCTTGTGCGCTATAGGGAAACCTGACTCCCTATTAAGTGTCAGCTGCCTGAAGAGATCACAGTACAAGTTGTCAACACCAGGAAGACGTAAAGCAAGGACTTAGGAAAGAAAAGAGAATATGAATCACTTACTTGTGAAGAAAAGACACGCCTTGGGTCTTGAGAGCAATGGATAAGAAACAGACTGAATGGAAAAAGTGATGTAAAAAGGATCAGTGAGAGCATAGATTTAAAGACTGGGCACTGTCCTTTGAGCACCACATTTGCAAGGAGAAATCTAGAGCAAAGCATCTGTTCTGTGTGTCTCTGCTTCCAGCTAAATTTGTTTATTTGCTGCTGTTGCTGGGGAGTGGAGAAAGGAATAGGGATTTGTCGCTGCAGGTATTTCAGTTTAACTTGGTTCAATTTTACTTATTTTTTTGGTTTGGAGTCCTCTCTTTGTAGATGTCCTTTCTCTTTCCCCAGTGACCAGGAGAGAGCTTGTTTCTCAAGTATCACACTTCTCCTCATTGCCTTTTGCTAGCTGTGCTCTGTTCCTTACAAAGACAGAAAGGATTACTTACACCAGGCCTGCACATATGAGCAACTGCTTGGTAAGTGCTGCACCACGACAGTAAGTGGTTGCCTTCAGGGAACTGCCTTCCTCAAAATATTTGGCTGCTTTTGACTCCCCGAAGGAAGACTAAGATGTGAGGTAGGATCCCACCACTATCTACATACATGAAATTACCTCATTTACATTAAATTGCGGGAGCTGAGACAGGCCCAGAAAGGTCTGGGCACCATCTGACTGCCGCTTTTGATGTTTCAGCCTTGCCCATACAGGTTCTTGCTGGTTAATGTTTCTCACAGCACGTGTATTCTTTGAGGGCCACAGACACAAAAATTAAAAGCTATCTTTTTTCTTGCATTGAATTTTGGTGCCATATGCTGCACCAGTCCACAGAGTGAACTTATTCAGAGCAGTGGCAGCTAAAAACACGACTGGATTTGGTGAAGAGCACTTAAGAAAAACCACTAAAATTAGACCACCAAAAGAAATTATCCATGCTCGATTAAAAAAAAAATAAGGCCTCATTTTAAAATAAAGTGAAGAACTACTCATAATTCAGGAAAATTTTACAGAATTTAATAAATGCTTTTCTCCCCTTTGTAGCCGCACACAAAAAGGTAGGAAAATAATATGCAGCACATGGGTCACCCTTATCTAAAACATATTCAGAGCCTTGGTCCATTTAAATCAACAGCATGACTATGTGGAACAGAAGATAAAAATAACATTAAAAAAATGTTTTGAAAAAATCCATGGCTGGATTTTTTTCAGGGATTTTCTAGCTATCATTTGTTCTCAAAAGGGTTTTTTTTAGGAGAGATAATCCAACAGCATCTATTTTTATTGAGCTCCATAGTTTTCTGCTCCATCTGAGTACTATGAACACCCACAAACATTTTTCATTCACGGAAACTGTGTGAAACTGTTTCCTGCTTCTCATTATCCTATCCCTGTGTCTTCATTATCACTAGTATTAAATCTATGTATATTCATTAACTAAGAACTAGAAAAATCACAAATGCACAGGGAGTAGAAGTTTCTCACAGAGATCTAATTGTTGAGATGTAAATCTGTCTACTGCTGAGATGTAAATTCGAACCCAAATGCAGCCAGTTCCCTGGAAGGCATTTGGAGTCAAAGTCACGGCTGCTACTCTTATTTTTCCTCCTCTTTGCTGGGCTGGCAGTGTCAGCACTGCAACTCTGCCAAGCACTGGAAGGAATAAGTGAGTTTTTCAGTATGTCTTCATGTTTGAAGTTTGGTACGAACATGGATTCAGGAGGAAAGACCAGATATAGGTATATCTCAAATCTATTATGGGACTCAATATAGATAAAGATGCAATGTTTACAGTATGAGAATAAAAGGAGATAACTGAATTAGAGGCTATGGTGTGAAAACCAGGAGATATTATTAAGCTTGAGTTACTGAATCATTATAGAATATATTAAATGCTGAAGGCAAGCTGGAGAAAGTCCAGTCAAAACAGTGGAAGTGATAAGAAATGTAGAAAGATGTCCTCCTGCAAGGAAATGTTGAGGAGAAAAAACCATTTATTTCATGTAGAAGACACAGGGAACAGGATAACAGTTTCTGGTACATAAAACTTTGTTGTCGAGAATCTGGTGACCTGCTGCTCTTTTCTGACCATAGGGGAAGGCAAGAAGTAAGTTTGAATATTTACTGTAGAGATTTATAATAGATGTTACATTTCGAGAAATCTGGGGATATCTGGAGCATAATTCATGTAATATGGGTTTGGATAACTTTAGAATAAGGCAAATCACGCCCTTGGAAGTACCCATTTCTCCCTGTGGACTCTGCAACAGGCCTGGGGTGACTAACTCTGATGTAGTCATCCTCATTCCATCAGTTGAATCTCCACACCAGATGTCCAGCTTGGCTTGATTGTCCCAGAGCACAGGGGCCATCTTGGCACTGTGACAAAAAATAAGGATGTTATTTTTTCCCTGAAGTTTTGTCAGGATACCAGATTTTCCCTGTCTCTTCCTGTCAAGCTGCAACCCTGAGAACAAATCCATTCCCAGCATCATAGCACAAGAGAAGTCAGGACCTCTCCCGTCCTTGTTCTTGACCCCATCACACAGGCCAGCACAAGATGGAGGTATTCCCACCTACCTTACACCCCTTAATAAAAAAAGAAACAGCACTGAGTATTTTTCAGAGATTATCAGAGAAGCATTAGTTGGTATGATTCATCCTACTTCTGTGCTGTGACTACAACTAAGCTCATAATTGAGGTCCCGCTTTTTTTGCTGTCACAGTTAGTAAGATGAATTTAATGGAAAAGACAACAGAATATTGAGTTTCAAAATCACAAAAAGGATACCAATGGTAAGATCTGGTCAGACTGGAGTAGAAAATGATCCGATGGATCAAGGAGATTTGATTGAGATCATTGAGAAAATTGATTGAGATCATAATGGAAGAAAAACTGCGAGTAATAATCTCTGGAGGACCTTGAGAGCCTGGACGAGAAGTAATCTTTCTGATGGTTAGCATCAACAAGTTCTAGATTATATTGACATAAAATATATTTTCCTCACAGATTAGTAAAAGAAAAACCACCCCCTTTAAAACAATAGTTTTCAGCTGAATAAAATTCCTGTTCATAAGACAGTGTTACTGTCTATTTGGTAAAAAATTCTCATTGTCTGACTTGCTGTAATGTTACAGAACATTACGACCCACCTGCAAATACAGTCCCCAGAGGTACAAGCTTTTTACTTAAAGCAGTTTTCCTCAGCTTTTTACTTAAAGTAGCTTTCCTCAGCATTTTAAAAGCTGTTTTCCAAGACACACCTTTATTTCTTCCAGTTTTTCAGAGCTTCAGGTAAAAATGAAATTTCTTTTGTTCTACAGCCTTCCAGAATATGGCCAAGCCCTTGAAGACTAAATCATTGCAAGTCAAGGTGGGCTCTGATCATCTTCCTGGGTTTCCACTCTTCCTTCTGCCTCATTTGCTGCCTAGTCTCCGGGGACTGTTGCTTACATGAAAATGCTTAGGTGCAGCTGCTTCCCAAACTAATTTTGATAAATGGTCCTTGTCAGCACAGGTGCTCTAGGAACAAACAGAGCCACGAGTGGTTACAGGGGCATTGGAGATGGCAGCTTTTTAGTGCTGCTCAGGCAAAGCCAGGACATCATTAATTCAGCATGACAAAATGCACATTTGTTAACCAACCATGGAGGAAACAGGACTGAACAGAAACATGAGGAGTATGACAGTATCCTTTCCTCCCTTATGGCAGAGTCCTTGCTACAGCTACCAAGAGCTTGCTCCTGAGCTTGCCACTCCATGTAGAGAAAGCTTCCCTCAGACCCATGGCAGTTTTGCTTGAATGAGTGTTTTGGAATGAGGTACACTACATACAGTGATGCTTGTTAAAGGGGCTTTTTCTCTGAGGCAGAGCCCAGTGCTGCTGATTCAAGGAACAATGATTGTCCTTTCTGGAAACCATGGTTTTGAGGGTAGGATGTATTTGGGACCATTTACACTGACACCAGCATCTTCCACTCAGTAATGAACATTTAATTCCTCCCCATTTCTAATTCTTTGGGGTGCTGGGCTGCCCTGGAACAGCTCCCTAAAATCCTGCTGGCTTCAGCAGGAACTAGTGGGATAAGCTCTCCAGTACTGAACATTGAAGTAACAAGATGGAATATGACTTTCAGTTGTTTTTCCAGAACTGGTCCAGTGTTCTTCTCTTGAGGGTTTCAGGACTGGTGGTTCCAAAAAGCAATTCTCCTTGTAATTCAGAAATCTCAGTGGAAAGGTTCACATGTCCCAAGATGAGCATGAGCTTAAGTGGTTTGGTGGATGAAAGCCAGTTTGCTCAGCAGCATCCCTGTTGGATAAGGTGCCCACAAAATAGACAGAGAAGGTACATTAAAAATCCATCCATCACATACAGCACATTTTACCTATCCAGGATCCTGCTCAGATGCATTAAGGATATATTTTAATTTCTCAGATGCCAAGTCATTCTGCTCTTAGTAATTTCCAACTCACAGAGGAAGTTATGCTTTCAGGGAAACTCTTAGTGAGCATAAGATAACTATCAGTGCTCATAAAGGTATACATCAGGAAGAGATATAGATGTATTAAGCACATTGGGTTTGAGTCAGAACTCACAGAAGGGTTATAAAGAGGCATAAAGGTTTGGTCCTGACTCACAGAAATGAATGCTAGATGAGAACTGCGGTGTTTGTATTTGGAATATAAACACTTCAATAAAAAGGCAGCTGATGCAGTCATGACAACGAGAAGAAAAGGCCACAGAGAAAACAGTAGCAGCACTTTGTACTAAAATGGATGCACTCCTACTCATCGCCGAAGTCCTGGGTTAAACTTTGCAT
Source organism: Loriotus luctuosus (assembly GCA_035582745.1). Lineage (NCBI taxonomy): Eukaryota > Metazoa > Chordata > Aves > Passeriformes > Thraupidae > Loriotus > Loriotus luctuosus. The sequence continues at coordinate 33,279,287 of JAWWEY010000130.1, read as the reverse complement.
TTGTTTTCTTTTGTGTTGACCTGGAATTTTTAATGACTTTTCTGCGACCTTTCTCAGATGTCCTAATTACTGTTGTGTTCACATATGGGGTTTTTTTGCAGAGGCATTCATTATCAGGATTTTCATAGCATTTCCATGCAGCAGGAAGAGCATAGGTCTTGTAGAAAAATTATTTCATTGGGTTTCTGTCTCCATAGTCCCATCCTCATTTCAATAGTCAGTTGAGTAACTTCATGAAAAAGTCAATCTTTCAATATGTGATACTTCTACCGAGTCTGATATTCAGAGAGTTTTGGAACTATTTCACAAATATTTGTTAATTAAGAGTCATGTAAGTTATGTGTAAATTATGTAAGTTAGATTAACATAACTGTGGTGCTTTTGGACAGCCTTTTTGCAACAGAAGAAGTGTGCAATATAGAAACAAAGCAGTTCTGGAGTAAATTAAATAACACAAATTGCGTAACACCAAATTGAACCAAGGTTAATTTCTTTCACTTAGGAAAGACAACCAAACTGAAAATCTGGGAAACTGCACCCTATTCTTTAACCACTGAATAAAATCTGCAACATCTTTTTCAACTGGCATATTTCTGTTAAAGCTAGCCTATAGAAACTATAGACCCTGCATGGAAATGGGAATTGCTAGTCTCCGAAAGTTTGTCAAAATAAAGGCAAAAACCTGAAAAAGTAGTAGCAAGTACCTAAAGCCTACGGGAAAAAAAAGAACAAGATAAAAATAATTAGATTTTTAATTTCAGCTTAATAGGGGCCAATGAAAAGATTAAGTGGACAGGGGACTAGTCAAGAGGTACTGTTTCCTACTTTCATAGTAGAGGATCTGAGAAAAGGGCAGACCAGGGGGCTGTGATCTCCCTAATACACAGGTCACACAGGAGAAATAATTTGATGAGACACTTGGTATAAGAGCATGCAGTAACAACAGTATATTACTCCCTTGTCCTATTTCTTGTGTATCACTTTGGGCTGGAGGAGGTGCTGGGATGGGTAAGTAACTGAGAAAGCAAGAAGTCATAAAACAGAGTGTTTCCACAGATGGATAGGAATATTTGGGGGCTCCCCCTTGCCTCAAGAGGGATACT
>JAWWEY010000130.1:33204873-33249489 GCA_035582745.1 Loriotus luctuosus | reverse complement strand
CCAGGGAGGGGATTCTGCCCCTCTGCTCTGCTCTGGTGAGAGCCCACCTGGAACCCTGCATCCAGCTCTGGGGTCCCCAAGAAAAGAAAGATGTGGACCTGTTGGAGAGAATCCAGAGGAAGGCCACAAAGATGATCTGAGGCCAGGATCAGGCCCTCTCCTACAAGGACAGACTGCAAGACTTGGGATTGTTCAACCTGGAGAAGAGAAGACTTCGGGGTGACCTAATTGCAGCCTTCCATTATGTGACTACACTACATCAATAAGAAAGCTGGAGAGGGGCTTTTTACAAGCGCATGAAGTGATAGGACAAGGGGGAATGACTTTAAACTGAAGGACTGTAGATTTACAGCGCATATCAGGAAGAAATTCTTTACTTGGAGGTGAGAGACTAGCAAAAGTTGCCCAGAGAAATTGTGGATACCCCATCTCCAGAAGTGTTCAAGGCCAGGCTGGATGCAGCTTTGAGTAACCTGTCTCTTGGAAGATGTACCTACGTGTGGCAGTGGAGTTGGAACTAGGTGATATTTAAGGTCCCTTCCAACCCAAACCATCACATGATTCTATCTGCATCTTCCTATGATATGTTTAGACTCCACTTGCTTAACATTTCTATTAACTATAATTTGGTTCTTTACTGCAAATTCTATTCAAAACCCTCAAATTTATTTTTAGTCATACTGTAGTCCTTGGCTAGTATAGAAGGAGTTCAATTGGATGACCTACAGTTTGTTATTTTTCTCTTCACACTTTTTTGCCACTTTTGCTGAGTTCAGGTTTTCCATTCTTTCAGCCCATCCTTTTGGTTTCACTAAAAAAAAAAGATGAAAAAAAAAGAGTCAGTGTGCTCCAAAGGACATGCACACATTCCCACCATGTGATGCTGTGTTGGGGAAGTGTAGCACTCCTTCAGGGACAGTGTATGTACAGCTATGCCCACGGATTTGGCAGGGGGCACCATGCCTCAGCCATGCTCTGCCTGCCCTTCACAGGGGGCAGGAATGCCCAGCACCAGGACTGGGTCTCATGGAGGCAGCAGGAGCTCTGCAGAACCTGTGTGTGATGACTGATGCTGCAGCAGTGGCATTCACACGAGTTGGCCCAGGTCACCCTGGACATCTCCCTCTGGCACCCTGAGGAGGAGATGGCAATAGCTAGAGAAGGATGGGAATAACGTGCAGAAAAGAAAGGAGGGACAAGCCTTCAGACACTGATGTAGGCATCTTCATGTCTTCATGTCCAGAGTGTTGAGCTGCAGAATGCAGATGGCGAAACCCAAGGAGCTGTTCGACTGAACTAATTTCTCCTTTTTTTTCTGTATTTCACTTTTTACATCATGTCTGGTGGGAAGTGCTATGATAACAGCTATCTTTAACATGTGCTGTCTGCACAGTGATGTACATCGAGCTGAGTCAGTCTGAACATTAACAATACCAATAAATATCTGGTCATGCTCTGAGCATCTGCCCCTTTATCCCTAGAGGAAGGTGTCAGTTGCAGAGGCAGACAGAGTTAGCTGTCTTAGCTAAGCACATGATCCCTATAGTTAATATAAAACTTGCAACTGAAATATGTCCTATAAGAATATATTTACTTACGCATAGGCCATGGTAGTGAACGAGGAGGTGAGAAAACTCATAGTTTTTGAAGTTTCCAAAATATCCTCTGCTTATGTTTTATAATTATTGACAGATTTCTTCTTTGATGTAGTATCCAAGCGTATTTAAATCCCTGCAGATTATGCTTCAAAAGCATTCCAAATAAATGTTCTCCCATTTTGGTTTTATTTTTTATATTCAATTGAAATATTAATTAATCACACTTATCTTTCAATGATTTCTAATTTAAACAGTCCTGCATTAATACTGGCTTAACACTGAGCTAGAGTCACAGAAATAAGAAAAATGGTGTTACAAAAAATATGTGGCACCATTTAATCTTCTAGATGGAATAATGCATAATACATCTGTTAATATAAAGATGATAGTTCAGCAGCTGTAGAAAAGTAGAGAGCAAAAATAGGCTACCATAGAATCAGATGAATATCATAGTGCTTTGATTTGTAATTTTAAAATTGCCTTGCTGCTGTTTAGCTTTCATACCAAAACATTCAAAATAAGTTATTGATTTTCCAAATGACGAAGCACTACTTCAAGAACTCCAGGCAAGTAAATCAATGACAGACCTGTAAAGCATTGGATGAATGTCAGTATGAAGAAATTATAGCTAACACATTAATAAAATTTTGCACTATCTTGACAGACAGATATTACAAAGATTTTATCATGCCCTAAACAGTTAACAGAAAAAAGAGATTCTTCAAGGACTTAACTGAAACTACTACATGAGAAGGTCAATATTAATCTTGAAACTTTATCTGTTTTGTCTGTCGAGAAACCACAATATCTTTCATCTGAGAGTAATTTCAGATTTTATTGCATGTTTATGTATTTTATCTATCTGTAAGTAGAAGTGACTTTAACCACTTTACTGACTTTAAAGCATGTATTGAAGAGCCATCCATATCAATGGCACTCATAGTGCACTATATTAATTGGACCAAATAATGCATTTGGAAAAAAATTACCCTTTTTTAATCAGTTATTCTCCACGTAAAACCCATGACAGAAAAACAAATCCACTGGCTGTCACAGGGTACTGAGAGGCTCAGAACCACTCAGATAACTTCACTAGGACATTTGCTCAACCCACGGCACTCACTGAGCCTTCTCTCTCTGAGTCCCTCTGCTGACTCTTTCTCTGCCATGCTACAGAAACACCTCCTTCATTCAATACCCACTAAAGTGGGCAACAGACATGCTTTTAAATGTGCCGTGGCTTGCCCCTTAGTCAAGACCACACTTAATTGCAACATAGAGAAAAAGAGCACAGACAGGATTCGACTCATGGCAACTTTGGAGCTAGAATTGTGCAGGATAAATAATGCCCCTGCTTGTGACTCCAAACCATTGTGCCCTGCACTGCCTTCTCATTGTACTTAGCAACTATTGGCAGCCCTTTACTCCAAGTGATTTCATCAGATTGTTTAACCACTTTTGCTGTCATGTTCATTGGTTTCCACGACTCAACAATACATTGATAGAAATTTGTGTCCTTGTGTTTTAAAGTATCCGATCTTGTGTTTTTCCATCTTTTTTTTTTTTACCATTGCTTAGCCAGAGCCAACCTGAATTTTACCTGCACAGATAACTACAGATAACTTTTCTAAATATTCCATTACCTTTTTTGCCTTTTTGTGTTTTACAAAACAGGACATGAAGTAACCATAGACACTCATGGTACTCGAGGTGTCAAGCTCACAGGAGGGCTCAACCATGTTTTCCAATTTGTTCTTCTTTCCTTTCTTATTCATTCCTAGAATTCAGTTTCCCTTTAATAGTTAATTAATTTCAGTTGCTTTTTAAGGACAATCCACAAAGACCTCCCTCCTGAGTATAAACACTCCACACGAATTTGTACATCTATTACTAGAGTTGGTTTTCTATGTTTCAATTAGCAGCATGGAAATGAATACTGCATTTTATCAGTAGGTCACCAGGACCTCCAGATCTTAGAAATATCCCGTTCTCAGTTTTAGTTTCACTGTCAAATACTCCCAATAACATCAGTAAACAGTACTTTCCCATTATTCATCCTGTTTGCCCAATCACTCAGGAATTTACAGGGCAGAAAGGATTTCTCATCCTCAGAAAACTGAGCTGTTAACCTCCTGTTGCTATGAAAATTCATCACTGCTCCTGGCCTTCTCTTTCTATGTCTTTCTTAGTCATTGATCTCTCTACCCCACAAAAAGTAATTCGTTTTAAGGTTGAGATCGTCGTGGAAAGCTCTCCATGGGTGCCTCACTGGCGGTTGCATGACATTTGGAATTGAACCAGTGGGTTGTATCAGCTCTTGCCAAAGAGGCTGAGCTCTCAGAAGGTTTTTGCCAACATTTGCCTTGGCCTGAGATGTCACACCAGGCAAATCCCCCACAGCCTCTGAACAGGCACTCTCTACCGCCCTTGGTTCCTGGGTAGCTCCCCCAGCTTGCCCTTCAGTATCCTGCCACCTACCTCCTTCAATGACATCAGCAGCCACTGCAACCACAGGGGTCAAGACGCATCTGTGAGATGCCTGCTGATGAACCAGACACCCCTGGAGCACAGCTGTCTGTGAAGTCAGTTTCCCATGATGGATAGGAAAGATGGGGCATGAGGTTGCTGTTCTCACTTGGTGGGACTGCGTTGCTCACAGTGCTTTGCTGCCAAGGTGGTTTCAGGCACCACCACATCAGACACCATCAGAAGTCTCAGTCAGAAAAAGCATCATACACCACTTCCCTTGAAATGTAGTGGGTCCTTGTTGCAAGCTGCTCCTGTGGGTTGCTGGAGGTGGTAAGCCCAACTGAAGGCAATTTAAAACCACTACGGGCAGCAGGACACAGTTTGTCACCTCCTGGAGCTATTGTCAAAAAATATTTGTGGTGGCAGTATCTTGTCCCTTCATCCATGACAGTTTGGTAAGAGTGAGTATTTCTTCTGGCTCCCCTCTCTAAGTAACCAAAAGGTAGTAAAGGAAAAACAAGGAGAGAGGGGACAATAACAAGGGATAACAGCAGAACACAAAGCCAGGATAGGGGCTACTTACATCCACTACATATGAACAGGATCTTGCTGGTGTGTAGCAAGTGGCTGCCAAGAGGACTACAGAGCTTCCTGGGGTGGTTTTTGGGTACGCTGTAAAACAAGGCTTTGTTGAGCAATGAAAGAGTAGTAATTCACAGGAGCTCCCCTTTGACAAAAAGTGGTGTGTACCTTTACAGGACATGGAAAGAGTTTTCCACCCCTGTTCTGCAAAAAAGAGCAGCTTTCACACAGCACACAAAACAGGAGGACAGGAGATAAGGCTAAGACCACTACAGATTACACTATAGTCCTCACCATAGCTAAGTGGGGCCATATCCATTAAGTCCATCAGCTTGGAAGCAATTTTACCACCATTTTGTTCAGTGCAGTCCTTATTTCCTACCAAAGTCCTAAACCAGAAAAGTTCTATTACTCCTTTTCAGGAGATAAAAAGTAGTCACAGGAACAACCATTTGCTCTATCAGTTTAAACTTCTGGCTATAAAAAGCCTAGTTCTGCTTTCCTCCAGGACTTTTCCTCCCTGCAGAACAGCAGTGCAGGCAACCCGACAGCTGGGCCCATGGCAGGACTCCAAGTGTGATGATGCTCAGGTCCAGACAGGAGGCTCCCAAGAAAAACACTGACTGCTGTGAGACGATAGGCAACCCTACACATCTGCCTCTGCTTAGCAAGGTTGCTGTAGTGCTTTTGTTTGCCAGCTTGTCATACGCACTTCTGACAGAAAGATTTGCTGTACCCACAAGCATCTTACAAGTACATTTAAATAAGACACTTGTGGGATCCAGGTTCCAACTTCTTTTTCAAAGTGCTGCTCCTGTCACTGGCACAATCCACGCGCCTATCGCTGTCCTTGGGCTGCTATTATTCAGTCAATAACTCTGTCAAGAGGCACCTTTGAAGGAGTGTGCTGTAATCGGCAGTTCTGGGTCAAACCCGAAGAAGTACTTTTACCGCGAATTTCTGAATGTTTTACCCTGTGCCTCTCGACTCAAGCTCTCTGAAGGTCACATTACTGGACACTGCGAAACAGAAGAGAAGAGGTAGTATACGTACAACCTCACTTGAACATTCTAGTCGCCCGACCCGAGTAACCCTCCACCTCGCATTCTTCTGCGCGTTATAAATACTCGGCGGTGGGCTCTGCCGCCTCAGATTTTCTCGCCGGCTGCCCAAAACGCCGTTTAAGCATTAACCGCGCTGGTACCCCCGCGGCCGTGCCCTCCCATCACCACCCAGCCCCGGGGCGCTGCTGCCCCGGGCAGGGGCACGGTGAGCGGCCAGGGGGCGGGGTGAGGCGTGGTGGGACGGGACGGGACGGGACGGGACGGACGGGGGCAGGCAGGAGCGGGAGCGGAGCCTGTCCGGCGGCGACGGCGGCGCGGGAGCAGCGTGCCAGAGGCAGGGGCCGAGGGCAGGCGGACGCGGGGCCCGGGAAGAGCCCGGAGGGGCGGTCGGGAGGTCGGTCGGGGGTATCCGGGCGAGGCGGCTGCGGGGAGCGCGGAGCCGCGGGGATTGGAGACGGCGGCGGGGCAGGGCCGGGGCGATCCCAGCCCCGCCCGGCCCGGCCCGGCCCGGTCCTGCCCAGCGCAGCCCCGGGGCCCGAGCGGCGCCGCACAGGCGGCGAGGTCGGATGCGGCGGCCGCGGAGCGCCGAGGGACGCGGGCGGACGCAGCAGGTACCGGAGCTCCGCGCCCTGCCTGCCCCGGCCCCTCTCCCCTGGCCGGAGTGCGCCCCCGCTGCCGGCCCGGCCAAGGTGCGGTGCCGGTGCGGCTGTCGGAGCGGGAAGCCGCCGCTCGGGGTGTGTGTGGCTGGCACGGAGAGGTGGCCGGCACGGAGCGGCATGGAGCCGCGTGGGAACGCCGGGTCTAGGGATCCTCACGGCCGGTGGGTAGAGCGATGTTCTGTGTGCGAGACCATCGCGCGGCGGACACGTCGGGTAACTTAAGACCTTTGTCAGCCCAGAAGGCTCAGGCCGCAGCGCTAATGGAAATTTGAGAGCAGTTACTGAAGTTTGGAGCGGGGGGAATGGGTCGGGAGCGCTGGGGGACGGAGGAGGAAGTCAAAATGCCTTCCCTTTAACGACCACGAATTAAACCATCCGGGAGCTCCCCTCTGAGGTGTACATGTGTGCTACTCGGTGTTACAAAATTAAAACTGATGTCCGAAAGCCAGAACCAAGAAAAGTAACTATTTGTTTTCCTGAGGCTGTAAACTGCCAGCACATTCACTTAAGAAAAAATCTTCTGCAAGTTTGTTTGAGTTCTCGAAGACATTTTTCTGTAGCAGATTGTTTATTGTCTAAACTTCATCTGCATCTAGCATAGCTTAATTTCAGTGGAAATGTGTATTGAAATGAACTACTCTTTCTGTTAATGAGACTACCAGGGTAAGGGTGCCTGATAAACTACGTGGTTTGCTTTTCATTTGGAAAGGTTTTACAGATACATAAAATATAAAAGGGTTTTGCTTCATATTTGCGTTCTTGTCTTTCCCTTTGCTGTTTTTAAAATTCTCTCTTTTGGCCAAAATGTGGTGGTGTACGTGGAAGCAGAGGGAGAACTGCAGTGCGGATGCTGGCGGTGGTGGTAAAAGGGCATCAGGTTTCTTTGGTCAAGTCTGTTTGTGGCTGTTTGGAAAACAGGAAAATATGATTCCAAATTACAAGTCTGCTGAATGTGTGGTATCATATGTTCTTCTGCAGGCAAAAGTATGTAGCAGAAGGTCAAGTTCTGTGCGTACTTTATTCTCATTTGTTGCTTTGACTTCAGGACAATTGAGAGCAGTTTGGTTCACCTTTTGAATGCAGAAATTTCTTATTTCTTCTAGATATAAAGTGCCCAGTGACTTGAGAGGGCAAAAGCCCTCAGCTCCCTGTAGGACTTGTGACTGAAGAGCCCACTGGGAAGGGAGAGTCGAGATGTATGGGAGGGAGATGGTTGCTGAAAGATTACCACAGGTTCCCTGTTGCCTTCAGGCACTGGGAATTACGTGTTCCCAGAGAAAAGTTGCAGGCCAGGGGAGCCAGTGAGAGCTATGACCCTGACTTTCTACCTGCACCACTTTGGGGTTCAGTTGGAAAAGATAGAGGAGCCGTGTCTTGCCAGAGAGCAAGTCAAGAGGTTGTGACCCTCCACACAACATTGTTTCTTTCATGGGGTGTTGGGCAGAGGGACTCTATCCACCAGTGATGTGATCCATGGTAAAGAGCCCCTGCTCTAATTGGAAAGGATGCTTGACCCTGCCAGGATCCTTGACCTCTGCAGGAGTCTGCATTAAACTCTCTCCGGTGGTTAAACTCCAAAGTGTGCTGGTGGGTGAAGAGGTTGCACAGAAGGGGGGGTATCTTGGTGCTTACAGCTTGGACCCCAGCTGCTCTCTCCATCCTCAGAGCTGGGACAACAAAGGTCAGCCAAATAGCTGGAGAAGGCAACTGAATTGTCCTGTGCGTGACCGTGGTTCTTGACATTGTACCACTGCCTTAATTTGGTAATTTAGTGATTGCTGGTTTAACCAGCACATCCATGAGGAAGTACAGCCAGATTGCCCCTGCACTGCAAAGAGGTTTAACCTTCTAGTGGTACCTGCTGGTGTAGAAATAGGAGTTCTCTGCTTTCCTTCAGAGGAAATAAAACTTATTTCCAGTGGTTTCAAGAGTCTGGGATGCTGAGGTACCTAACCATGGCAGTGCCGGGCAAGCAACATGCCACAGACAGGTTCTTCAAGTTGTTTTTTAAATGTTTTGAACTGAGGTCCATACTTTGCAGCTAGTATGTGACTGGGGCAAACTTGTTTTGAGGAGTAAATTGTTGAGCTGTCACAAAGCAGTGACACATGTTATCCTGAACCTGTAACTTTCTTGTTATTACTATGCATGTCCAGCATTAATTTTTCTAATTGTTAAAGAAAACAATGTGCTTTCTGAATTACTGGCTACAAAGCAGGAGGTAAACAAAAGAAGATATGGCTGAATGATATTACTTGGAAATAAGTTCTAATTTATTAAATTATTTATATTAGCTTTCAAACGTTTTGTGTGTGGTACTCCATGAGCATCAGTGAGAGTCCCGGTAAATAATAATGTTACAACTTTCCTTGTCTTCTTACTAGCTTGTCAAAGATTTAATTTTGTGATACTGAGTTTGCTATAGCAATTTTAAGAGAAGTAATTACTAACAGTGGCAGAGGCTGTACGATTTCTGCTGATTGAGTGCATCATCCTTGCTTTCAGCCAGGGGAACTGGTATAGTGCCATTACCTTTAGTACAGTCATGACACTTTACATCTGCTGAATTGTGGCTGATAAACTCCTATGTCTGGCATATAATTTTCTTCACAGAAATAAATGTATTTGCACTTTGATAGATGAGTGTGATAACTCGCTTGAAAATGTATTAAAGAAATATTTATTTTGTTACATGTGGTGCTCTTAAATTGTAGGAATTTTATTCTCTCAGGCAGTCATCAGCCAGTCTGGTGAGTATTGCTGGTTGAAGTATTATTAACAAATACTTTTCTAGTCAAATGTAATTGTTTATTTTACAGTGGAAAACACTTGCAATTCATATGGACACAGTGGGATTTTGTTATAAGCCAATACAATGAAAGACTGTGACAGTTAATGTGTTAACAGTGCACAGATTGTAACTGAATTACAATTACACTGAACCTTAGCCGAGGTGAAGTTTTTCTGTTGAGAGCTTCCCTGTTACCATGCTTCAGAAAAGAATTTAACAGCTCAAGGACCCAGTTTAACTCCTGGGAAAGAAATGAGGTGATTGCTGTCATCTTCAGAGTAAAAAAAGGACAAAGACACCAAGCAGTAACTCTGTTTCTTGGATGTCTTTTCCTGTGGGCCTCTTCAACTGTAGTAATTTGGATCTATGAACTAAAATGGGGAAATAACAGTGGGAAAATGCCAAATTATTTTCTCAGAAAGTAATTTTAGAACATCCTGAATATACTAAAGAATTCAAGTCAGTTCACTGTAGGCTTTTATCAGATAACTTTTTTCTGAAGGAGGGAATCAAGGAAAAGGAAGGATGGGAAAATAGGGTGTGGGTCACCATTTAAATACCTTTACTGTCATCTGGGATGTGGTTTGTTCCTCCTCTCGTCCTCAGAAGGCCCTTGAAAATGCGTGTCTGACTTCTCAAGTGCCCAAAACAGTCTGTTGGGTCATCAGTGGCTCAAACATGTTTCTGATCTTAAGAAATCCACATACAGAATCAGAAAATCTGAGAATGGATTTGGTTGGAAGAGACCTTAAAGATCATATTTTTCCATCCCTCCTTACCTTGATACCTGTCCTTTGAAAGTGTCTTTAATGTGTTTGGAAAATGTTCATGACCCTTGAGTAAATAAATGCTATGGTCAGGAGCTCCAGCTCTTAAAAAGTTTCCTAAATTAAATTATTTAATTTTGGCCCCATGAAAAGTGTTCTCCCATCTAGTACAATTATTTTCTTACTTTTCCCCAAAAAAAAAAAATTACAAATTTGGTTCACATTAAATAAGTTCTGTCCTCATCTCCATCCTTGTTTTCTTAGAAAAGTGAAAAATTGGCCATTTGCTCATCCTCAGTGCATACATTTGGGGCATGAGCACTGATTGTGAACCAAGAAAATCAGAATTTCTGGGAAAGTCAAATTTGGTGTAACTATTTTTTACTTTTTAAAAAAACCAATAAACAGTAAATATATGTCCTGCATATCTATGCAAAGGGAAAAAAAACAGTAAAGTTAACTGTAAAGAAAAACAACATTTATAAAAATATGACTTGCCATGTTTATTTTTAAAAAGGTAGCAAAAATCCAACTAATTTGAGTGGGAGGTTGGCTTTAGGATGACTGTCTTTCAGTGCATCTTCCTAATTGTAAATAGCAGAAATGTATACCATTAACTGGGGGAAGTTATTTTAAGCACTAGCAACATGCACACTGGCATCAAGACTTGACACCGACTTTCTCAGGATCTTTCCTACTTTGGGTCTGCATGGCAAACAAGAAAAAGGTTTAAAAGCATAGAGTTTGCCCTGCTGATGTGAAGGCAGTGATGTTTGGGTTGTCTTTTGGTAGTGCCATGTACACTTAGATCTTTTTAAGAGGCAGCGAGCACTTACTGTGCACACTATGGCTTGCTGGGTCTGTTTGCCAATCCTTTTCGTGGTTTTTCTGTGTGTTTTTCAGCATGGAAATTTTGTATGGGGAAAACACCTTTGAACACTTATGACATTGTAGTGGGATGGCCCTCGTATTTCTGCATCCAGGCTGTGTCTGGGCTTACCTGCAGCTACCGAGAAAGGCATGCAGCAGTGCTCAACCTTAGTGCCCCGTCAGCCACAGACCCTCACCCCTGGCTCCTGGGTGTATGTTGCAGCTTAAGCACTGGGTGACATGGGAAGGCAGTGATACTCATGTTGCATTTGTTGATTTTATTTTCAGAGCCTGGTTTGAGAGCCACTCTCCCGAGTTAATATGCGAGGCGTGCTGGAGGTGAGGATACACAACGCCTACCCAGAGGAGTATTGGGAGGAACGTGGCTTGATCTCCCTCTTGTGGAAAATTATTGGAACTATATTCTTGTGATACTGAAGAAAAAAAATCCAGCATTCATCAGGAAACAAATGATGGCAGCAGTTACCATGCCACCTGATGCTCTTATCAGCCCTCAAGGAAATGAAGAGGTGGACTCTCTCATTGTACTGCATTATAATTACACAGGAAAACTTATTTTAAGGGAAAAGGCAACTGATAAAATAGACCTGCCCACTATTTCTTTTCTGATCCTGTGTAGTTTCATAGTCCTGGAAAACTTGATGGTATTGATTGCCATATGGAAAAACAACAGATTTCACAACCGCATGTACTTTTTTATTGGCAATCTAGCTCTCTGTGATCTTTTAGCTGGGATTGTTTACAAAGTAAACATTCTTATGTCTGGGAAGAAAACTCTGAGCTTGTCCTCTACAATCTGGTTCATTAGGGAGGGTAGCATGTTTGTTGCCTTGGGTGCTTCTACTTTCAGCTTGCTAGCGATAGCTATTGAGCGGCACTTGACCATGATTAAAATGAGGCCTTACGATGCAAATAAAAAGTACCGGGTGTTCCTTCTAATTGGTACATGCTGGCTTATTTCAATTTCCTTGGGTGCCCTCCCCATCCTCGGCTGGAACTGTATAAACAACTTGCCAGATTGCTCAACAATTTTGCCTCTATACTCCAAAAATTATGTTGTGTTCTGCATTAGTATCTTCATAGCCATTTTGGTCGCCATTGTCATCCTCTATGCCCGCATCTACATACTGGTAAAGTCCAGCAGTCGTAATGTCACCAACCACAATAACTCAGAGCGGTCCATGGCACTCCTTAGGACTGTTGTGATCGTCGTTAGTGTCTTCATTGCATGCTGGTCTCCACTGTTCATCCTGTTCCTCATCGATGTGGCCTGCAGAGTCAAGGAGTGCTCCATCCTGTACAAAGCCCACTGGTTTATTGCTCTGGCAGTCATCAATTCCGCAATGAACCCCATCATCTACACCCTGGCCAGTAAGGAGATGCGTCGGGCTTTCTTTCGCCTTGTGTGTGGCTGCCTGGTCAAATCCAAGGTGGCCAGATCTTTGCCTATTCAACCCACTCCAGATCACAGTCGAAGTAAATCCAGCAGCAGCAATACCCAGAAGCCAAAAGAAGATTTCCCACCGATAAATGTTCCCTCGTGTATTGCTGAGAAAAATGAATCTTCATTTCACAATGGAAACTTCTGTAAGTAAGGGACTACTCAAGATAAGTACTTCGCTGTGTTTTTAGGTTTAAGCTACAGGTGTAGTTTAAATATTCATGCACTTCAGTCACAGAGGAAAACACTAACCATTTATTTAACTTTGAGAACTTATTTATCAACAATCATTTGCTTTGGGTGTTCATTCAGTAACACACCTGATTCAGAAAAAGCCTTTCATGCTACCCAGAGGCCAGGACAGAGTCTATGCACAGCTAAGGACATCAAGTGCCACAATGGTGTTGCATGCTAATGCTTCATTCGGCACCTCGTGGTCTTGCAAGACATCGTTAAAACCTGTTAGAAACTTCAGCATTCACTGAAGACTGCTGACAATTGTAAAATGAGCCCAGTTATTGCCAGCTGGGAGAAGAATTCATGGCATAAGTTGGTGATTACAGTTCTCTATATGTATCTTGCTGTTGTGTTAATGGCCTTATAAGTATGTGGTATAAATAGCTGTATATTTGTACAATTTCTTATTAAAAAGTCATTGATTGGTAAAAGTTTACAATATGCTAAACATTGTATTGCAGTATACAGTGTGACTAATAGTACAAATAGATGCGTTTCAATGGGGATATTTAAAATGAAGTAGTAGCTTTTAACTGTCAGAAACTTTAACAAGTCATATCAATACAGTATTTTTATTTTTTCCATTGTTATTCAAACTTTTCATGTTTAGTGAAAGACAACATGACAGTTGTCACTGTGGCATTTCACAACATATTTTAAGTGAGCAGTAGTAAACCGTTGAGAGAGGATATATATTTGCTATTTAAAGTAGATAAAATGTGACCCCTCAATACATGTGTAACAAGTGTATGTGCTGTTTCAATGAATATATTTTTGCTTACTATTTTCAATATATTTAAAAATGTATGTCCAACCTGTATAAACCTGTGTACATTGTGAATGCACTACCTAAGCTGAGATTCTTCAGTTCTGAAAGAGGGACGTGTCATTTCAGAAAGCAGTGAACTACAGTGGGTTCCTGTGGAGTTCCTTCTTTTCTTTCTAGGCCTTACCACAGTGTGGGATTGTGTTAGAAATTCTCCCTGGGAAGTTCTGCGAGTGGGACAATGTCCCATTTTCTGTCCTTCTACCATTTCTGGACACTTCTGCAGATGCAGGAGGGAAGATGCGGTACAGCAGGGTCATGCTGACGGGCATATCTCCGTTTATACCCAACCCTGCCTTGGATCTGGAAGGAAGGTTTATTTAGTTTGGAAGACCTGGAGCCTCAGCCCTGACCTTTTGAGAGCCCATTTCAGAGAAATCTGACCACAACCTCATGGTTCATCACTGCATTACCAGCCTGAGTACAGGTTGATGTTGAGTGTCAAAGCAGTTTCCTGAGTCCTGGAGCAGTAAAGACTTCACAGACATCTGGTTTCAGGTCCCCATGGAAGTGGCCTGTGGTACTTCCATCAATTGTACTTTATGGCTGGAGGCTTCAGTGGAGTTTGATGGGAAATTCTGGGACAAGTTCCCATTGTCTCAGTAAGAATGTATACATCTAACTTCATTGGGCTCTTTCAAAGATTTGTGTTTAATGTCTCAAAATACACTTTGCCTTATGCACAATCAGAAGTAGTTGAGGCTTTTTTAATACACAGCCTGAAAGAGCTCATCCTTAGCTTTACTCTGGTCTTAATCATTTAAAGCAGCAGCATTAGACTCTTCTCAAATATGTATTTTGTATACGTTGTGTATTGTATGTAGCAAAAACCTTTAAAATGTAGAGGTTTGCATTGTGATCATCTTTTACAAATTAATAGTCTGTAAATGTAGAAAAGTGTGTAAGAACAAAGAAGAATTGTATTTGAATGAAATAACTGTGAAAGAGAGTAGTAAATATGAAATAATTTCTACCAAAAATGTTGAAAAGCAGTGCACTTAGAGAAGAAGAAAAACATAAACCAAGGTAAGCATGATATAACTATATGGATTGTAGATACAGGCTGCAGGCTCTGTAGCTTTGTGAGAAGTAGAACTGGTGACATTGCATTGCTATGGCTTGATTATGTTTTTAGATTTTACATTGCTATTGTGCTGTATTGTGGAAGTTCTCCCCTGAAGTTGTGGTTTTTAAAACTGTAAGCTCAAATATTTGTGTACTTGTATTAGTTGCCAGAGTGGTGGCACACAGCAGCTTCCTTGCTATTGTAGGGCAGATAGGCCTTAGGAACACAATAATTTGAGAAAACATGGTTGCTGAACCCACACCAACCCTCATGTCAAAGATGTTACATGATTCTTATTTTATAAATGAAAAATAAAAATTTTTGATGGCCTAAGTCCAAGAAGATGTACATAAAAGTGATATTTAATATCTGCATTCTAGCCTTAGCTAACTGTCAGTGTTGATGCAAGGTACAAGTAATGCAAAGAACTCTACTGTTAAAGGCCATGTGATTGCTTGTTAGTACAAAACCCTTTCATTCTACTTTGATTTCCTTCTCTTATTTTGGAGCTGTGGGGATATTTTGTTAGTTCACTAGCCTGCTGTACTTGAAGCAGGTTTCTAGGATTCATGGCTTCATACGTAACACTGCTAATACAATTTACAAAGTACTTGTGATTGGAGAAAAAAACTGTTGTCAACACAATCTTCCCATTGGGAAGTACTAGATAAAGTATAGATTGTGGAAGATTTCCTAGCAGAATTTAAATTAGGACAAGTCAAGGGTTTAACAGTAGTGGACCTTAAACAGCCAGGAAGACGACATACCCTTGAAGCTGAAAAAAGATGGAGAATATCTTCTTTGACCCTAAAATATTAGAAAATTTCTCCAAACACATCCCAGAATCTAACCTTTTATCATCAAGGCTGATTTGAGCATACAGGAAACCAAATGTGGTTTTCCTTTCCAATTGGTTTTACATGGAGCAAAGGCTACAAAGCCTTTCATTCATATTATTTAATGGAGTATTTGTTTTGATTATGGATTATTAAATAATGCAAATCCAGTCACCCATGGAGAAAATAAAGGTTTTCATAATCTGCTTTCCAAGAGTCTTTTATTGCCAACAGTCTTAGAGAATGTTTTCAAATCACTAGGTACCAGAAACATTTTGAAAACTTCTAATAAAAAAAAGTCTCGAACATTTAAAATAAAGGTGTCAAGTAACAGCCATTTTTCAAAGAATTTTTAAAAGGTTTTGGCCTTCTATGGAAAACATTCATTTAAATTCTGGGTGTTGTGGCTGAAGGCAGTACTCCGGAGGCAGAAGGCTGACTTGGTTGAACAGGGATCTTCTCTTGGAAATGAGACCAAAATGGAAGGTGTGTGCCCAGTGAAGGCAAGGTCAGCTGACATGGGAAGAATACTGAGATGCTGTTTGCCAGTGTAGGGAGAAAATTCATATTGTCAAATCTCAATTGGAGGTGAAGCTGCCAGAAATGTAGGGAACAATAAAAAGAGGTACTTCAATATCAGTGACAAAAGGCATCTTAGAAATAGAATCAGTCCATTACGGGTGAGGATGGTCACATCACAAACAGAGGCATGGACAAGGCAGAGGTATTTAATGCATTCTTTGCTTCTGTCTTCAACACGGATAACAGACCAAGGGAGGCTCTGTGCCGTGAGCTTCCAGGACCATGACTGCAAGAATGATCAACTCCCAGTTGACCCTGAAGTTGTGTGGGACTATGTGCTCCAGCTGGATCCCTACAAATCTATGGGACCTGACTGGGATTTATTCAAGAATCCTCAAAGAGCTATTGTTATTGCAAAATCTCTCTCAATTATATTCATGGGGTTTTGGGAATCCAGAGAGGTCTCAGCTGACTAAAAGGTGGAGAATGTTGTCTCAAGTTTCAAAAGTGGTAGGAAGAAGGACCCTGAAAACTACAAGCCTGTGAGTTTTGTTTGAGTGCCCAGTGCAATAATGGTCAAGATTATTCTGAGAAGTATTGAAAACCTGGAAGACGATGCATTACATCAGTCACAAGCTGCACAGCTTTATGAGAGGGAAGAGTCCTGCTTGTCAAACATGATTTTGTTCTATGACAAGGTAGCCCACTTTCTTGATCAAGGGAAGCCAGCTGATGTAATCTTCTGGGGTTTTAGCAAAGCTTTTCATAATAGTTTCTTTCAGAATCCTGGACAAAAAGTCCAACTCATGGCTGGATAAACACATCATGGGGTGGGTGAGCAGCTGGCTCATGGGTCAGGCACAAAGGGTTACAGTGGATGGGGTGACATCAGACGGGGGACCTGTCAGTGGTAGGGTTCCACAGGGTCCCATCCTCAACCCTCTGCTTTTCAACATCTCCAGAAATGACTTGGATGAAGTACTTGATGGAATACAAAGCAAGTTAGCTGATGATACTACATTAGGAGAAGCTGCCATCTCCCTCAAGGGCAGAGAGGTCCTGCAGAGAGACCTCAATAAATTTGAGGGCAATCACCAACTGCAAGAAGTTTAATAAGAGCAAGTGTTGGGTTCTGCACCTGTGATGGTTGAGCCCTGATTGTGTGTGTAGACTGGGGAATGGGAAGCTGGAGAATAAGGCACTGGAGAGTAGCAGTGAGGAAACAGACCAGGATCCTGCTTGATGGCAAGCTGAACATGAGTCAGCAGTGCCCTGTCCTGGGGTGCATCAGGCACAGCATGGCCAGCCGGGCAAGGGAGGGCATTGTCCTGGTCTGCTCTGCACTGGGGCAGCCTCACTTTATGGGCAGGGGGCTGGGTTGGGCACCACAATATAAAAAAGATACTAAGCTCTTGGAGTGTCCAATAGGAGGCCATGTGGATTTGGAGGGGAAGCTGTGTGAGGAGCAGTTGAGTCTTATCTTTTCAGCTTGGAGGAGCCTGAGAGAAGACCTCATTGTGATCTACAACATCCTCATGAGGGGAGGGGACCTCTTCACTATTATGACCAGTGACAGACCTTGAGGAAGCAGCATGAAGCTGAGTCAGGGGAAGTTTTGATTGGATATTAGGGAAAGGCTTTTCACTCAGAGGGTGGTTGGGCACTGAAACAGGCTCCCCAGGGAAGGGGTCACAGCACCAAGCCTGACAGAGTTGAAGGAACATTTGGACTCTCAGGCACAAGGTGTGATTCTTGGGGTATATTGTGCAGCACCAGGAGTTGGATGTGATGATCCTGATGGATCCCTTCCAGCTCAGGATATTATATGATTCTGTTAATGCTATGGAGCTGAGGTTGGCAGGCTCTGCATCTGCCATCCCCAGAGCTGGAGGAAGTCTTTGTCCCTGCTTTCTGGGAGTAGGGTCAGTCCATTGGCCTATCTGCTTGGAGGGCAGGCAGTCTGCTCCAGTTATGCCAGGCATGGCTGCTCCCTGGAAAGAGACATTTTGCAAGTGACTGTAGTGAAGCTTTGTGCTGCCTTCAAGGCTTGTTTCCAACTGCTCTAGTAAAGAAATGGAAAACACACTTGTGCATAAACTGCCAGGCACCAAAAAGCTTGGGTCCTAAAAGTGGGCAGTCAGCTCCTTCTGAGCAGAGGTGTGCTGGTGTTCACCTGCAGGTGCCATTTCACCTGCCAGCACAGGTAAGGACACTCCCAGCAGGAGCTGGGAACCTGGGCCACGCTAGGTCTGGAGAAACTCTCTTCTTGTAGCCAGACTCATGGGGGCCAGGTACAGCAGCAATGATTGGGGGTTTCTGCTGTTGTCCTGTGGCCCTCCAGGACCTGAAGAAGGCTGGAGGCCCCGTGCAGAGGCATGCAGAGTTTGCAGGTGCCCCTGATGCATTCAGAGCTGCATTTCTTTTCCCCAGGAGAAGTGTAACTTTCTAGGGCATGCTTAGGCTCAGCTTTTGTCCAAGTGGTTAAAAGAGAAGGAAGTGCCTTTGCAAGAAGATGTGGTCAGTGGAGGTAGAGGACTGGGGTTAGAGCTCAGCAGACATGGAGACAACAGTGACAGGGAGCTCTCATGCTGACATGGAGACAACATTGTCCTCTCCACAGCACACAAAGGGGCTGCTCTTGTCCTTGCAGCCAGTCTCCACAGACATGTCATGGAGTGGACTACCCTTTTCTATTCTCACCTCTTCAGTGTGCCAAGCAGGAAAGCTACCTTTACAGGACAGGGCATCAAATGGCTCAGAAGGAGGGCCTGTGTTAACACTTGTGTGTTTTCGCAGAAGTAGTATTTGTTGAAAACAAACGTGTGTTGTCTCTGTCAAAGAACGTGGAGCTCCTGTGGTGGTGTAAGGTCAGTGTAGCTAGGGTCCAGGTCCTCATGCGCCATTTGGCCCTCTGAAATTTTTCATCCCTGATTCTACTGGATTGAGCAATTGATTGACCTACTAATATTCAGTATTCAGGTGAACCTTTTGAAATGGCACATATTCTGCCCCAAAATGTGCCTCCCTTCAGGTTGGGAGGCACAAGACGCAGATTGGGCTCCCAAACCCAATCCCAAATCCAGCAAATAAACTTCATTAAGGAACCTGAGCATAAGAGAATAGACTCAAGCCCACTTTACATGCATTTCAATCTAGTAATAGTGCTCACTGTTTTATTACTTTGGTTAAACATATACAAACTGAATAATCAGAAAACAGTTGCATGACACTTATATTCCAAACTACATTGCTCAAGGACTTCCTCAGAGGCAAAATCTGTCTCTATAGCTAAAATATCACAGTCAGCAGAGAGGCAAAGACTTGAGATTCACAAAAGTTGTTGGAATATAAATTATCACAATATTTCCACATACATTATTTTTCCTGCAATTCTCAGTTAAAAATCTTTCTAAAAGTAATAAATATTTTTAAATAACAATTGTACAATAAAACTTCTTTTTACAGCAAAATAGTTACTTTTTAGTTTTGTTGTTGCTGCCCACACAATGCAAAGAAAAACATTTACCTCAAAAGAAGAAATCTCTCTTCTTTCAAGTTTTAACTCTGCAGGACTTTACTAAGAAGCAGTTATCACAGCAATCCAGACAAAAAGGACACAAATATATACTAATTATAATCTTCACATTCTTCACTTAATAGAAAATTTCATGTAATTTTGAATTAATGTATGCCTGGGTGTGTTTGATGTCTTGTTCCTCATGGAAGAAACAGGAGGACTGCTGGAAAAAACTTCCATTTGACCTGGACTTTATTTGATCTTCATGATAGCTACATAAAGTGTAACTCTGCATCTTAAACTCAGATTCTGAGGCTACCTTTGTTTTCTGAGTCATCTGCACTCTCTCTTACACAGTAGGGTAGCAGAATGAGTCACCTAGTTCTAACTTCTTTCTTCTTTTGGTTTCCATGACCTGTTGTGTTGTCAAACAAGGTTGAAACACTCTCTTTGTATGGTGCTTTTGCTAGAAATGTGTAGCTCTGAAATATTATCCCCATTACTGAGACAAAAAAAAAAAAAAAGCCCTGCATTTTCTCCCTGGAAGCCTTAGGAGATGTTTACTTTGGAGTGTGCAGAGGAACAGATCAGGGCTTGTGAACATAAATGTCTCAATAAGAGATGAGCAGTAGGCTTTGTATCCCCAGAGGTTCTGCTTTAACTCTATCAACCAATTAGCATGCTTATAATTTGGCAACAACTCTCCATTCTCATTAGTGGCGTAAATGCCTACTGGCTCATGTTTCCAGGCTTCACATTTCTTATCCCTGAAGTTTTCTCTCCCAAGACAGCTTTTCATTCTCTATCCAAGCCTCTGGTTAACTGCAGGCAAATTGTATGTCGATGTTATCTATTCCATGGGCATGCCCTTATTCCAGCTGCATCCAATGCAGATATGACCAAGGTCCACAAACACTGTATGTGAGTGAGTAGAGTAAGTCCAGCTGATCACAGAGCATTGAGTGGAAATTCACCAACTATTTTGACAGCTTTGAACACACACGAATGTGTGAAGAGTGAAAACCTCAGCTTGAGCAAAAGAGACTATGTAAGTCAAAGTGGTTTTGACAGTACACTAAGGTATGTCTGAATTTAGACTTTATGCCGACAAATTTTGAAACTGTCAGGCAGATAAAAAGGGAAGTATGTCTCTTACTTAATCTTAGACTTCATTTATGCAAATATGGATTGTGGTTTACTTAATATAAATTCTTGGTTCTACTTACTTTGGATAAACATTGGAAGCTAAGAACAAAGTCTTGAAAGTGGAATTTGTAATCTTTTTTCAGAGTATTCACAAATTCCAAATATCCCTCTGATAACTGCAAATTTTCTAGAAGGCGGAAAACTTTGCTGGTTATCAAATGTCTAAATATGCATCAATTTGATTATTAATACATTATATCTGGTATATGGTATTGATGTGCCAGCAGCAATCACACTACAGTATAATTCTTTTTTTTTAATTCTCCTCATCTTACTGCATATGATGCCTGGGGACCATGGTGATAAGAAATGTGACTATATTATTCCACAGTGTGGAAAAGATATGAATATAGGCTATAGAAAACTTAGTGCTGGCAGGTGACATTTACCAGACTGTTAAACATTTTGTTCCATTTGCACATTTTGCACTGGTCTTGGTCCCATGACTATGTCCTTTGTTCAAGCTTTTATTGAATGTCTGGCAGACAGGTTTTGGCAGAACCAGTGTTACCTACCGTTGTGAACCCTGTAGGAAATGAAGTGGAGTGAAACAACTGTATAACTGGGCAAAAAGGCAGACATTAAGCCATGGAAATTGCATCTTCTCATATGGTGACCAGCCAGGTATGGTTAGTTTTTTTTCCTTCTTGCATGAAGGAAAGGGAAGCTGCAATTTCTCACTCTGAGCAAACCCCCATTTGTCAGAAGGTAATTCAGTTTTCAGGCCATATTTTCAGGTTTCAATGCTTCTGAAGCATACGAAATAATGAATAGTTTGGGAACATGAGTGTACCTAGATGTGCAGCCTATCACTGCCAGCAACACTGGATAAATTCTATTAGCTTAATAATTAGTCTAGATTCACAATAAAAAGTAATCAAAATCATCTGGTTAACATATAAGTGTTCTTTGTTTAGTCATTGTCATTCATTCCTATAGTTGCAACACAACTGAAATCAAAACTGTTAATCAGATAGGACTCAAAACCAATGTAGAGAGTCTTGCAGGATATTTAGGGTTCCAGTTCTGACTTCTCAGTTATTCACTGGAAAAACATCAAAAGATACAATAATATCACCTAATCTCAGTAATTTCTATTGAGTCTACAAATGTTTTTCATTCAGTAAAATACCACTTCTTGAAGTCAGGTACTGAATTACCACAAGCAAATATCTAGTCCTTGAGATTGCATAAAAAATAATAAAAAGGTGAGGTACTCCAAACCAAAGGTGAACATTAAAAGACTCACATTTTTATGCTGTCAGTTGTCAGGTTTTCAGCTAACTTCTCAGCATTTAAATCTATCTTACTAGCTTTACTTCTCCTAAATTGGTGGCAGTGTTGGCTCCTCACAGAAGTGAGCCCAGCCACTCTAGCAGCTTCAATTAGTTCTTGGTGAACTAGTTGGTCTAATGACAACTGGTTTGGAGCCGCTATCCAAACAGCTTTACAGTTTATTTGCCCTTTTCATAAAGGGGAAAGCCAAATCTACCAGAGCAACAGAGACAAAAACATGGCTGGATCCACAAACGGAGTACTGAGCGGCACACATGCTCTTTCTTTCTGGACAGTTGTGAGACTGTGTGGCTCCCAGTGGTGTAGAAAAGCCTCTGTGTGCTCATGTGTGGCCGGGCAGGATGTGCTGGCAGCCCACCATGTGCGCAGGGCACTGTCGCAGTGCAGCGGCGCTGCTGCCGTCTCAGACCACAGAGCATCCAGGCACGGTGTGTGCACCCTTTGCATCACCAGAGGATATGCTGAGCTGGGCAAATTGGCTGTGCTGACAGAGCAGCCCAAAATAGTCACATTCCCCTGGAGGCACGGTTTGTGAAATATAGTCTGGGAAATTCAGTATTTCTGTCAAGCAGTTTCATTTTGTGTCTCCTTGGCATCAGCTTTAATTTCCAAAACATGCAGCTAAGCGGCTGCTAAGTTATTAAAGCTACAGCTAGGACAGTAGTAAAAAAATTTTGGTGTATATTTAGTGTCTTAAATTCATACACCCAAATCTTGTCACATTTTTCCAGGATATTTAGGAATCCAAAATGGACATAGGGAGCAGGTGGGCTTCTTGAAGACACCTAAGAGGGCTATGCAACAGACTTTTACTGAAATGATATGCAATATTTAAAGACAAAAAGACACCTTCTCTTATAGGTAGTGACATCACAGTGAAAACTTTCCAGGTCATGGCTACAGGAAGGTTGGAGCATGGAATAACAAGCATTATATATGAAAAAAAAATGGCAGCTGAGAAAATTTAAACTGGAATATGGTGAGACATGGGTAAGTAAAGTCATTTTGTGAGACTCTCAAAGTCATTTTGGTGGATGCTACTTTGGCATATAAGAATTTCCTTGCCACTCCCAAGTAAAACAAAATTTTAAGAATTCCACTAAACTCAGTGCCGTACTGATCTGGGTTGAATTCAGCATTTAATTGCTCTCCTTAGCTCTCAGCTCCCATTCAGATCTAGAAATATCAAACAATAAGTACCTTTAGTAAAATTATCACAAGCATTTGGTTCACTAATGTCTTAGTTTGGCTTCTGGATGTCTTAGTTGCAGAATCAAGTGTATTTTTACATAAGTGCATGATTAGTCTTAGGTGTCCCAATAATTTTCAGTTTTCAGATTACTCAAAATCAAACTTTCAAGTTGCAACTTCACCATATTTAAAAGCAGAAGGTACAAGAAAGTTATTTCAGAATTTTAACATGATAGTCCTGCTGAATATATTCTAAGTGAATTATTCAGTCAGTTTGATTATGGTGTGACAAATTTTTAAATGTAGCAAATTCTTAGAACCAAATGTAACTTAAGTATACTGTGGGGTAGGCAGGTACTTAACCTAGACTTACCCTGCTGAGTTTTTATGAACCAAGTCTGAAGATTTGATTTGAGAGACTGGTGCTAGAGAAAACCTTGGATTGCTGAAGGCTAAATCTTGATTCTGGCACAAGCATTGCATTTACAGGAACTGAGTCTATTGAATTTGACTCATAATAAGATTCAGAGAATGGGAAAATAACTTTATATAATGCTTAAATGTGAACAGTACAAACATCCCTTAAAGCATTTCCCAGTACCAAAAGTCAAGGGCATTGCTGCCAGAAATGTGTCTTTATTGTATGTGTATTTTTTAAACTTGATATTTAGAGAAAAACAGTATATTTCCAATACCTATCACTTGCTGAAGGCCAAAATGAAGTTATGCTTTGGCAAGTAAATGCAAGTGACATCATTTGCAAAACTGACCACTGAGTTCAGATAGTTTTCACTGCTTACAAGAAGAAAAGATTTTTCAGATATGTCTTTGAACAGTCATGTACATCTTATATTACGCCTATTAAACACAAGTTACTTGAACTTGTCTAATCAGTATGCAACATCTCGTTTGAGACTGTTAGTTCAAGGACACCTAGATCTTCACCATAAGCAGAGAACTACTTATAAATAACCTTAGCACTGAAATTAAAAAATTGAAGTTACAGTATACTGTTACAATACCATTAGAAAAATCTAAGCACACACCTCGTATACATAGAGATCACACCAAATCATTGTTCAAGTAAGATACAAATGGTTTGAATAGCATCATATAAGAATTCAAACTTGACGTCAGAAAGATAAAATCCTTTTGATATCAGTGACAGTGAATAATGCTTTTAAAAAACATTTTATGCTAAATTTCTGAGTTGGAATACTAGTTACTGAATTCAGATTCCTTCCATGGTTAACTAGCATAATCCATCTGTAATCCCCATAGTTGTGCTTCTTAGGTAAAATCAGAAATAAGATTTGTAATATTAAATTTCTCAAGAAATTGAGACTGCTGAATTTATATTTTTATCTGAACAATCACACTTGTTATTTTTCTTTTGGTAAAAACACATGGCACAGAAGATAGTTTTATACTGTCAATAGACTGACTTGAAAAATAGAAATATATACTGTATTTATATATATAATGTGTATATACACTATCAACATTCACATTAGAGAATCTGAACAATTTTGTTGAAATTACTTTTAAGAAAGGCTTCTGATGTCATTTCATGTCACATAAAGCATTGAAAATGGTCAAGTGGACCATATGAAATGGGGTTTCTTAAACTTAAATAAAACATACTTGTGAAATCTATGTGAATATGTGAGGGTTTTTTAATGTACATTTTCCTTTCAAATCTGCAATTTCTACCAGTTGTAGCTTGCAAGTTGCAATAACTAAAAGAGTTATCTGGAGTCAGTGTTTTCTTTCAGCAGGCTGTTGCAGGCAGAGTTCACTCACTGAAGAAACTATAGGCAAATTATTCTCAAGGTGATAGTTGATGAGATGACTTATGCTGTCAAAGACACGATCTTTTGTACGAACCTTCAAAAAAAAGATGCAAGAAGACAGATTAAAGAGTAAGGTACTTTCTCCTTAGCTTAACGCTGAAATTATCTAAGAATAAAATGACAAAATCATATTTTAGAAACTGGTCTCTCTTCCATCAAAATTGGTGGAAATTTGGCGCTTCTGCAGTGTGGCTTCTGTTTTCTCTCTCACTCCCCCTATTTTCACCAAATAGATATTTTGCATGCAGTTCCATGGACCAGCCTACTCTTATTACTCTTTCTGAATAGGTCTGCTTGAAAACATCTGTTCATGATTTTGTTGCACTGTAAGTCAGATTTTTCTTCTTCAAAGGACTACGTACTTCTTTGAGATGTTTGTACCTTTTTAATTAGAAAGAGCTATCATGCCAGATATGTCAGAAAACAGCTTCTTTGTACGCTTCAGCATTTTTGTGCTTTTCTTCTTCCACTACTCAAAAATTCCCTTCCTAGAAAGTGATCCATCCACCATATGTGCTTAGCTTGGGTTTGTCCTGTGCTGCACATACATCCCCGTGCCTTCAGAACTGAAACACTTCAGGGCAGGAAAAATCATTTTTCCAACCCACATGCCAGTGCTCTGTAGCAGCATCCTGCTGGCCTGCAATATTCCACCCATGATAGGAGGAAACTGATATTGCAGGATAAAACAGTCAAAATTATCTGAACCCAAAAACTAATCTATATTACAAAGCAATCTCTAATTATTTAGCCACATGTTCACAAAACATTTCCTTCCTGTGTTGCAAATGAGTTAGGCATACAACTGTTACAGGCAGAGCACAGATCCACCTCAAGCAAGTATGTTGCGCTAAAACTTTGTGTAGGGCTGGTTCTACACTGCCTCAAGCAAACGCCTGTGAGCACTGCTCTGAGTAAGAAATGTTGTCTCTTTTCCTTGATCTGTTCTCAAGAAGCGAGAAAAACTTTTCTGTTAAAACTTTCAAAAGTCATCTTATGCTGTGGTGGACACCTCTCTTGAAATAATTGGGTTTCAACATTAAGTTCTGTAAAAATTGCTAGAAGTTTAAAACAGTATGTCACAGGATTAAAAAAAAAAGGAAACAAATAACGTTGATGGTAGATGATGCTTTCTGGTCAGTCTACACATAGTTATAGCACTGAAGGAAAACAAAAGGTTCTCCTAATTTCTGAAGCATTCTGCTTTGAAATGTCACTGTCTATAAAATTAAACTATAATTTTAAAATGATAAGATATCTTTAAAAAAGCACTAACTTTACTTATTTGTATTCTGAGATGTTCTTACCGTAAGTTAGACACTCTACCATCACCAGTGGTCTAATTCTAAATGTAGAAAAATCCTGCAATCCTCCATTTTAAGCATCCATTGTCCGAATGAGGGATCTCTTTTTCCTATTTTTACTCCTTTGTTAGCTGGATGAGAGCAGAAGCAACTGGACAGTTTGCTCTGAGAAGCGCCCTTAAGACCTGTTACATGTCACTGGGTACTGTGTGTGAAATTAATTTTCAGGCAGCCTTTGTGTGAATCAGTCTTCAAGAACAATCCCGCTGAGACCATGCAGATGAAATGCAAGCCACTGGCACGCTGTGGCGGCTGGCCACAGACTGGCATGTTATTGATGATTCTCCACTTTGACAAGTTGCAAACAGGGCTGCTCAGAAGCTGTGTCAAGATCCCACAAACCGTACAGACAGCACAGCTGTCTGTAAGTAACCACAGTTGCATAAAATCAGTGTTCTGGAACAGTGCCTCCTGAGCCAGGCATCTCAGAGCCATTTAGGCCATGATGACACAAGCAGGCTGAGGGAAGGAAAGGTGCAGACAACAAGCAGGTCCCTAACCAAAGAGGTCAGCAAATCAGAGATGCACTAGAGGCAGAGCAGCAAAGATGAGGGAGCCCCTCCAACCTGCACAGGAAAAAAATGCCCTGGAAGTCACCACAGGACCGGAGTATTCCAAGCCAGTCAGCACTGCAGCAGAGTTCCTGGTGGGACACAGCATTCCTGCACTTGCCAGGTCACACAGAAGTGTTTCCCATGCAGTAGCCTGTAACAGCTGTTTGTGGGCTCATGAGGAAAAGAGAATTAGGCTACCTTATTGCACGAGTCACAAAACTGTTGGCAAATTTTAGCAAAGGAGGCTGCCCCTCAAGAGGCATTAAGCCACTCCCCTGTGCTGGTGTACCCATCAAACCCAGGACTAGGCAACTGGCACCTCAAAAGTGCAAAATCATTCTTTGACTGGCCTCATGTGGCAAATGTAACTAATTGCAACAAGTACCATGGATGCTTCTCACCACTGCAATAGGAACTCTGCAGGACTGATGTAAGCCTGCCACAGCTTTCTCAGCTCAGATGCCAACAGAGCAACTCCTTTATGGGAGTTTCTCACTTACCTTGGGGCTGGCTATCTAAAGCTGTCCTTTATAGAGGAAAAGGAGTTGCCTATTCGCAGCTACCAGGAGCCAGGAATAAAACTCATGACAATTATTTCAATCTCTCTGAAGAGTTTATGCCTCTGCAGAAGCAGGACAGGAGAGCTAAAGAAAACTAGAGCTCCCTTTCCCCCTCCATCCTGCTGTGGGGACGGTCCCTTCATCAGCTGAGGGAGTCTATCTGCAGCAAAGAAATAGAACAGGCTTACCCCAGTTCTCTCCTGGGCATACATGCAGAGAAACACAGAGGGCCTGGTCCATATCCCAGGTAACAGAGAAGCCAAGCAGGCTAGCCAAACCTCGTTCCTTTATCAAGAATGGTGAAATGTCTTAGCTGCACTTTTGACCAAGACCACAACAGTGGTCAAACTGTCAACTTGCTTGGGAATCAGGTCCCTAAGTCTCCCTGCAATGTGCAGAAATCATGTGCTAGGTCTTCTGCTAGGCATCAGGGAGAGAATTAGAGATGTGATGGCACATCAGAGATATGAGGTGGTGCTTATAGTAAGGTGTGAATAAGCTGTAAAGAAGATTAAAGGCGTTTAGAGAAAATTAGTAGAATCAGAAGCCTCATCTATTAGTGAGAAGTCAGTGCTTACTGTTCCTTCTGGGTCCACCAAAAGAAGATGCTTGGCTTGTCCTTTGTGCATGCCTGTCAGCACATAGGAGCCAGGATTCGTGGTACTCTTCCTCACAAGGAAATCTCCACATTTCTTTAATAGCTGTTCTGCTTCTTTCCTGCTCATCTCTCCTTGATACCATGGCTCTGTACTCAGCTCCTCAGCTTCAGTCTGGACAGCTACTCTGGATAAAGGAGGACTGGTGCATCCCGTGGAGGTGGATTTCTTCAACATAGCCTCAGATGCTTGATTCTTGAGAGCATCTTCAAATGGTCCTTGTTATGAAAATAGAAATAAGAGCAGGATCATTCAGATGTAAGTCATGTAGCCAAATGGTAATTTTGTGGTCATTTTAAACTGGATTTGTTTTGCATTACAACCACTTCTGTTTATGAAAAAAATAAGGGAAGATACACTAATAGACTTACTGATTTATATAATATATTAAGACTGAGGAGTGTAATGTGTTTAAAATGTATATTATGCACAGAATGATACTGATAAAAATCAGGCTGAACCTTGCAGGATTTTTTGAAAGGTACTGGTTTATTTCAGTAGTGGCTATTGTCAACAGCTGTATTTATACAATCTGGTAGCAGGCAAATCTTTCCTTCAGTCTTTCTAGGTATTTCAGACAGTTTAATTTCAAATAAATTACATAATAGGGGTACCTAACGTAATTATATTCATATCTGGTCTCTGTTCAAACAAGTTATTCATTTAAAAATTATCCATTACTGAGTCTCCAGCCCAAGGCTATGTCTAGTAGGGAACATTCACCCTCACCACTCAGCCTACTCCTAGCCTCCCTCCAGGAAGAGAACTCCACAAACAGACACAGGTTGACACATTTAACACCATTTCCCTAGTTAAAACCAGCCTTAGGGAAGCATATTTTAAACCTCAGCTAAGTCCTGAACTCAGTGCAACTGCAGAGTTGAGTAGAAAGAAGTGTCATTATGGATCCCAACAGTCTTACAGAAATAGCAAAGAAGGTGCTTTGTTACGTGTTGTACTGACCTCTTGGAAGCTATTTGCTATTGCAAGACCTTCATCTGGCCCGCTAGTACATATCAAAAAGAAATGTTGTTCTGTGCCCCTAGGCTTACAAAAGGACATCTGGAGAGCAACACAGTGAAGTGATACACCAGCTCTGAACAGATTGTTCAGATGCAAGGAGTATAAAGCCCTGTTTGTATGGGGCCACAGAGGCTAGTTTAGCTCAAAGAAAAAGGAAAAATATTGTGCTGTCACCGTTTATCGATATCTCAGCCAGTTATTAAAAGTAGCTTACAACTGTCTTCACTATACCACAGTCTGCACAGAGTCCAACATATGTTTATCTCAACAAACCACCATCTTAGGGCTAATTGGCACACGTTCTAATACTACTTTTCTCTGATATTCCAATGGCTGATAGCAGCTAACATCCCTGATTTCAAACAGCAGATTTTTCTCCTTTCAGATCTATATTCACAGATAGATACTCTCTCAACTTTCTT
This sequence comes from Loriotus luctuosus, assembly GCA_035582745.1. Classification (NCBI taxonomy): domain Eukaryota; kingdom Metazoa; phylum Chordata; class Aves; order Passeriformes; family Thraupidae; genus Loriotus; species Loriotus luctuosus. Next base: position 33,220,098 of record JAWWEY010000130.1, on the reverse strand, counting down.
CCCTCCTCCTTTCTTTCAATTGAACATCTCACTGAGCTGTGGAAATAGAGCAATATCTCAGCAAAAACATGCCAGGAAAATGGTTTTTTTCCTACACTAAGATAACAGAAATGTAGATACTTTATTTTGCAAATAATTTTTTAGGCAACAACTGCTTCATCTCATTGCCTTTTAATTATGTGAACTGAATTAAATAAAGCATGGCTAAGCAATTTATTTGAGGTAGGAAGAGTAAAAAACCCAAGAAATTTTTCTGTGCATCAAATGCTTTCACTATTTCCTCACCTTATGTATCTTCTCAAGGCTGAAAACAATGTGTATTAGTAGCACCACTACCAAACTATGTCTGACGCTTAAGCTGTGGTTTTCCAGCTGTGGTGATGATTCTGATCTAGGAAAAGTTGCCTTCAAAGTTGGAACAGATAGGAACTTCTTACTCTGGATAGTAGGCCTATCCAGAGTAAGAAGTAAGTCAGTACTTTAATTTCCATGATACATTTCTTGTAGCACAAAGCTTTTCCTATATGCGTTGACTTCCTCACAACATACTCACAGGACAGGCTGAAGACAATTTTCCACTCATCCATACTTTACTTCACATCACCCTCCTTTACTTTCCTGTATGGCAAGCTTCCTGATTAATTTATCTTCAGACATAATTGCCCATGATGTTAAGGACAACATGGACTGCAAGTAACCTCAACTCAGATGTTATACAGACTAGCTCCAAGTCTTCAGCCACTCTTTTTTTACCTCAGTCCAATATGAAACCACAACGGATATTAAAATTCACCATAATTACACCAGGAACACTAAATTTCATTTTTTTTTTACATACAGAACTGATGCATAAATATATTTGGTCACTTATCAGAAAGGAAGCAAATAGGAGGGGAACTCACTCATGTCAAACAGATCCTTTCCTGGGCTCCTTGCTTCAGCATCCTCTGCTGTTCCACTGAAGGCACTTTCAGCATCTGCCTGAAGTGCCAATAGATGTTCTCTATTTATATGCTGGGTGTTTACATATATTGGCAGCTCTCCAGCTGGTGCTACTTCTGATTTCTCTTCTGACATACTACAAATATCCAGAGATCCTAGAAAAGTCAAGACGTTTTTGTGAAATTGACATAACAGTGTTGACCAATTACCATCACACCACATCACCACAGGTTTAAAATTTTCTGGATAGGGAGATATAAAGTTAATAATTGTTGGATCTAGTAGAAAAAGTGTAAATTAATGGATTCAGAACTGTGTTTCAATGAGGGTATGGTGGGGCTGTTTCCCAGGAGGAAAGGAAATCTTTGAAAATAAAGACTGTAAATTTCAAAAATTATATTCTGTTGGGGAGTCATGAGAGAGGGAGAAGGTACAAAATCCTCAAATGTGTACAGATTAACTATAGGGAATATATTCTGGCCTTTGAACAGAAGTGTCCCTAGAAACACAGTAAAGTTATTACATAAAGCTGGATGGGATGAAATCTTTATATGGGTTTTGAAATTACTTGAAATTCAAAGACAACAAAAGGAACATTATACACTAATTGCTATTTGTTGAGTAGAGAAAATTGCTTCACATTTTGAATTAAACTTTTCATTTTAGGCTTTTCACTTAAAAATTCTATTTTGCATACCCTAGTGGCTCACATTTTCAGAACAGATCATGCAGGAGACATGGGTTTTAAGATCTAGAAAGTTAGAAAGCTGAAAGTCTGGGTAATTCTATTCATGAACTGCTCTACAGAAGAAAATATTTCATGAAGGTCTGCATTTAATAATTTATTCAGAGGTAATTATCAAATGCTTTTCCCTGGTATCAACACTAAAACTCAGACAGTATCAACCAAGTTCTGTTCATTGCCTTAAGGCTTTGAGGCACCAGACTTTCACATGCTTTGCCCTTCAAGACCACCTGCAGTATTACAGCTAAAAGCAGCAAAACTCACCTTGTTTAACAGGCCTGTGATGCCATTCTTCACTGAATTTTTCTCCTAAGTGATGGCTCTGATAATAAATTTGCTCTCCTCCCATTCCTGATGCAGACTAGAATGGACACATGTGCAAGGAATTTTTAAATTGCCTTTAAAATGCTCAGACACATTACAAGTGGCTCTGCAGTCTGACCTACTCCATCTAAACTGACACTTCTTTGGACATATTTTGTGTACCCTCACTCTTCCTTTCCAATTCATCATAATTTCAGAATATATATATATCCTAAATACATTTGTTTAAGAGTAAGATATTACCAGTGACCTTCAGGTGCTCTTCCCTGGTTTCTGCTTTTAGTGACCCCCTATGATACCAAATGATGCATAATTTCTTTAGTTTGTACTCAGGTAGTGATTCAACCTGTTACTGGGAAAAGTGTTCCACAGAAACACACGTGGGACCAGAAGACAGCCCCAACACCATAAGCTGAAAGATTCACATTGGTACCAGGGGATGAGGGGACTTGGGCACTGAGGGGAGCATGTTGGCTACAGACAGGACCCCTCTGGATTTAAGCAAAGTTATGCTGGATCTCTTAGGGGTCTACATTGATACTGCAGTCAAACTTTCAACAGGAGTGCTGGTAGAAATACCCAAGCTGACTTTAGTTCAACATGAGGTGGAAAACCTACCTAGAAACTTGGCTGAATACTGATCACTCCCAAGTCATTAACATAATGAACTGTTAGTAACGGCTGCACTAGATTGTTTAAATGATTCGGCATTAAATCATTCCCACTTAATATGCCCTATTTGATACCCTCTGAAGCAGACATGGTTTCTGCAAATGTAGTAGCCCCCTGTGGATTTCTGTTCCTTGAACCTAGTTAATCTTTTAATACCATGAGGATTTCACCTCCTTTAATTTGTTCTGAACCTGCCTAATGTGTTGCCCCCTCAATCTGCAGTGGCCATTCAGATGGAAACTGGCCACACAGGAAGGGCTCTGAATTATAGACAATCCCAAGGTATCCACTATAAAACACGTGTCTTTTAAAAATTTTGGATCAATCAGCAGGAGAGTAGAAATGAAATTATACTGACCTGAGCTGTGTCTGCAGCAGTGAGAAGCTTTGTTTTGAGCCTGGCATCAAGGAATCCGCCAGGGGGAGGTATTTTATTTGGCATGTTGTTGTAATAGGGATGCTCTGTTGCCTCGTTATCTTCCTCCGTCCACGGGTCCTCAAAACTCTGCATCCTAAAAGAAAGAGAGTGCTTTCTTTTGCCTCTTACTTGTAAAGCACTTACAGACACTTTCAGCAGGTTAAGACTGCCTGTCAGGGGATCACTACTGCATATTGTAGGGACACTTCAGCTACCACTCTAAGTCAGGAAGCAATGATGGGCCATGTGTCAAATCTTCTCTGTTTAGACAAACTGACATAAACCTCCTTTGCAATGGACCAAATTCTTTATGCTGAGAAGAGTGTGTTTGAACTTGGCTTTAAAGACCATTATAAACTGCATTAACAAACAACTTTATCTAATCTTAAATAGCACTTGTAATACTATGACTTGATTGATTGACTAGGCTCTAAATCTTTGTCTTTAGTTATGACTGCTCTATCACCAATGTAATTCTGCAAGAACCTCACAAATTCAAGAGATGTGAATATAGCATGCTTCCAGATTAGGATAGAAGCATTGTATATTCCCTATATAACTGGTTTTGCCCTGATATAAGAGATTACAGAGGGTGAAAGTTCATTAGGGTTTCTAGTAATGTTAGAAAGCACACAGCAATCCATGTCTCTAAAGAAAACAAAATGCTATATCCCAGCTTTTGAACATATACAAGGAGAGTTTGTATCCTCCAGATATCAATGCAGTCAAACCTCCCTGCAATACATCACATTCCTAGAAACACCACCCTAATATGAGAAATACTGGAACATCATTAGTCATTTTGGAATCCCAGCAGTCTGACCTACTCCATCTAAACTGACACAGCTGCTGTGACAGTAATGAGGAAATGGCACAAATAACAACCATTCTTGGCCATCCATCTCTGCCTACTAACTACAGCACAAAACACATGATCATTTCAACATCATTGTGAAATCCATATTTAGCCTATCTTAAACTGACTGTACTTCTTCCATGTTCATTAGGTAAACACTGTAACAGTGTTTCGCTAATACTGTAGAAATAATTTTTAAGTATTCAAGTCCTGTCTGTGCCCAGCAACATTGTCCACATTTTATGAAGTAAATTGAAAGCTAAAGAAGGTCCGTTAGCTGTCTTCTCCAATTGCACTCACCTATCAGATAAAGTAGGTGTCTTAGAGGGGCATTGCAAGTACTGCTTAAACCGAAGCTCAAATGCTTGCCCTATGGTGCTGATGACATCCTGGGCCAGGCCATCACAGCATTCCAGTATATGACAGGCTAAATGAAAAAGATTGACACATGCAAATCACTGTTTATGTCACGGTGGGATGCAATGACCTATGACAAAACACCTACACTGTCAAGCTTAGTTGCTCTATTAGCGATGCGCACATTTCAATAAACCCCAAATCTGATGCAGTGAATTTCAGGCAATCACAACTTTTTAAAGGTTACATAAAATTGGACTGATGTGTAACTGCAATAGAAAAGGTCCCTAATCTGTTCTGCTATTTTAACAAGCCCACGAACAGAAAAAAACTCATAAAATTTCACTTGTTATTACCTGAATGCAATAGATTATGTAAGAATTCTAAGCTTTAAATTGAAATTACACAAATATTAATAGATGGTAATAACAATAAAAGCTTTTTTTGTTTTCCTCAGTTTAATTACTTCACTTTTATTTCTAATCACCCCAAGTTCACAAGCTGCTCTCTTTTTCCAAATTACTGTCTGAGGGACGAGCAGTGTCCGCAGATACTTCCCAGATAATGAGCCCTGATCTTATTCCAGGAATACAGAGGTTAGAGCCTTTCCTGTTTGTTTGCATGGAGACACTCCCAGCAAACTGCAGGGCTGCTGAGGGGTGCAGAGCCAGCAACCTGATTAGATCCAGCACTTCCCCATGTGCAACTTCTCAGAACCCATTGTGGCAGTAAAGGCGGAGGATAGCAACACAAACTCTCTTCCTATAAAGACTGAGAAGCCTTTATCAGATGTCTGAGCAGATATATCTGTCCTGGTTTTAAATCAGAGAATGGCTTGGAGGTCTCATCATATGTGAAAACATAAAGAGGTGAACTTGTGGAGTTCCCGCAACTCAACACTGCGGGAACATAGATGGGTGCTAAGAGGTGGAAGCTAAAGATCTCAATGAACAATATCTCAGTGATATCCAGAGAAGCCAAGGTGAATTAATTTTCCATACTCAGAATTGGACAATTATATTGTCTACTGGCTGTAGCCTGGACTGGATTTCAAACTGGTTCTTTTCCAAGCCCTGCCACAGGAAAGTGCGTTCTTGCTCAAAAGCTACCAATTTGTTCATCCCTGACTGCTTTAATTACCTGAATATAAACTCCTCAGCCGAAAAACTGCATTTTAGTACATGCCCAGTGCCCAGCTCACTGGAACCAAGTGTATTGGATGCCAGTGTCTTACAAATAAGGGTTGGCCGTGACACTTAGTTGAAGTAATACAGGGAGACTAAGTAGGTGTAGATATTACTTTATCAGAGGCAGAAATATTGGATAGACTTCTGGAGAGGCCAGAAAAAGGGCCAAGAAACCTGCAGTTGCTAGTATGGAATGTCTGCTGTCTTTTCCTCAGCAGCAGCAGCAGCAGCAGCACCTCATTCAGCATGAAATGGCACCAGCGACAGTGCCAAGCAGATACAGTGGTGTTCTCTTCTCACCTTAGAGCATCTGCTGTGCCAGCCATCAAGCTGAAATGCCTCATCCAGGGAAAATGCCCCTAGCTACATGTTGAAAGTGGATTCAGCAGACAAAAACAGGTCCTCCACGTGTCCAAAGACAGAGGCAGACATCCCTGACTAGCAGTGAGACATTTGTTTTTTTATGACCTCTGCAACACTGTTATTGACATTGAACAATCAGCCCCCATGGAAGGCGCACATTTATCTCTGAAAACATGGTCCAAAAGTAGTTAGGCCAAACAAAGCTAAAATGTTTGCACTCCATAACTAGAGTGCAAATTTAAGGAGGCAATATTGCTCACTGCTAAACCTTTCTGGAGCTGAAATGAAGCATGAGTCATTAAGTAGTTCCAGTAGGTGACATAATGAGTAACCTGTTTCCTTGGATACGTGAATGGACTTTCAGCAGGTAGGAGATACGCTTCTTGTAAAAGGATGAGAAGGTTCGGCTCACACAGAGATGATTTCTTGTGAATGTTACAGCAGAAAATAGACAGCCTTGAGCTTGCTAGATCCAGAATGCAATGCATGAAGATACAGCTTTTCCATCCTTGTGAAGAAATGAGTCTAATATGCAAGCTATACTGCAGCATTGGTGGTAGGGTAGCATCAGTAACAGGAGCAGTAACATTTTTGCCAGATACAGAGGTAAAGACAAATCCCTTTTAAAGTAATTTGCAGACCAACACAAAGAATGACAGAATGGCAAGTGATGGCAAAAGAGGGTAATTCAGGTCCCTTGGTAAATTAGACCCTTTTAAAGAATGTATTTTAATACAGGTGGCATACAAAGTCACTGATCTGCAAAGCACTGATGTATACAGATGAGTGGGGAAAAGCACCCACAGGAAAGCCATAATGCTGAAGGCTTAAAGATCACAGCGTGAAAGAATTTCACATGAGGTCACAGTGCTTCACCGCAGCACAAAGGGCTTAGAAGGAACCAGCTGACGAAGAGGACAAAAGGAAGAAAAAATAGGAAGGTGCATTGTGTGCTATAGTGACAGCCCCTGTTATGCAGATATCACATACCTTTTTAAAAGAGCTGCAGGAAAATGAAGGAAGGAGGTACAGAAATTATCTGAAGGATGGAGGATGTGCACTGCAGCTGGAATGCTACACAGTCAATCTTTTTATAAAGAAAACTAAGAAATTACTTGACCTGAATAAACCAAAGGAAGACAACAATATCAGGTGCTTAGATGATGTCTCAATTTAGGACAGCCTAGCTCAACAAGGAACAGTCACAGGAAGCTAAGGATGTAAGATAGAAGGAACATAGTACAGGAAGAGCATCGTGCAGAAGGAACATGACAGAAGACACAGCACATAGCTCCTCCAAACCCTACAGAGAAAATACTTGGTCTACAGTGCTAGTCCCTACACTGACTAAGATCTCTCAGACCAGCTAAATCAGGCTTGGATTTAGAGGAAAGCTACTGCTAAAGCAGGTGGGCTGGAGAGCAGCTCTGCACCATGTATTCCATAATCTGACACTGGACCCTCTCCAACAGGATATTGTAATGGAACAAGCACTGCAAGGAACTGGACTGTTCCCTACCTCCCTTTCCCTTTAAGTTTTCTAGGTATTTCACTTATGTTCAGCATATTAGTACGCTTAGTGTAGCTATTATTTATGAGCCAATACCCTCAAGTCTGCACATCTCTGCACATGGACACAGCAGATTCTACAGGTATCATTAAAGATGACTACATGTGTAAGCTACTGGGTCAGTTGTGCTGATGGTAAGGTGGACAGTTGAGGGTTTGTAGGATTAGCATTTTGGAGTTAAAGTGTCTGAATTCTCCAGAAAGAAGAAGTACTTCCTGTTGGAAGTACTTTACTTTTTTTTTTTTTTTTTTTTTTTTTTTTTTGGAGATAGTCTGTTTTTTTCTCTCTATAATCTACGAGCAGTAAATAGATTCTCAGGTACATTACAAAATGCTTTGTATGTTGCATTAAGACCTAGTGAACACAATCATCAAGCAGGGCCCTGTCCATGACTGAGTGCTACTAAAGCAATACAACCTTGAATAAAACTTTACTGAGAAAGAGAATTACAGCAATCTGGCTGTAAAGCTGGTTGTTTGATAAAGAATCTGATTCTGCCAGGAAGACTTAGGCATGTACTGGGAAGACCTGACAGATACAGCTGCCTCATCAGATGACTTAATCAGAAGACTGCTTAGCTCTCGCACAGTTATTGGGTGTAGGTAAGACTTGGCTGTTGCCTAGAAGCTTACAGAGCCAAGTAAGGCAAGTGTTTGATTTAAGAGATGAAGAGAATCAAAGTGTTATTTGGGTATGAGCTAGAGGCAAGACCTATTTATTCCAAGCTTGAGAAACAAACTGCTGCTTCTTATCTTTCCATGGCTCTGTCTAAGTCCATCCTTTGATTAGGCTACATTCTATATTCATGTTTTTTTGGGGGGGGAGGTAGCGTTATCTGACCTAATCCATGAATAACTAGTGTTTCTCAAAGGAAATACAGACATCAAATAGATATTTATAACTTACCTCTACGATTAACAGGATCCTTAGCTACATATGCAATATAGTCTGAAGTATCCTGTCAAAAAATTAAGATATCTACAATGAATGCAAAAGCATATTTGCACTGACTACAGCAAAAGATCACAGTCTAGAGTATGTACAGTCCTTTGGGCAGAGCCCCAAATGAATATTTTGCTTTACAGATGCATACTACTTTAATCCCACATAAAAGTTTATAGCTTTTGGTACTCATTTCCTTTTGCCACTTTCTTTTCTACAGAATGTGATCCAATCCAGCAGAATTTTAAAATCTCTTCTATCAATCAAACAAACTCAGTAGGATTTGGCCCAGGCCTCATTTAGGAGGAAATAGAATTACAAGTCCTTATCTTCAAACTACCCAGAGATTTTGTTTCATAACATGAATAATCATCAGGTTCTGTGGCAGAAAGAGTGGGAGTAACAGCGCTGCTCCTCAGAAATACTGAGCAATGGCATTTATTCATGTATGACAAACAGTTGTTTGCTTTACTGACTACAGTGCCATATGGCACAGAGGTGCTCAGCCACTGCTCGGCTCTGACAGGCAGTATCCCTGCACGCCCTCCCCCAGCCCTTAGGCTGCTCCCTGACACACCACATGCCTGGTGGATTTTCTGGCAAGAGCACACAGACGTCTTCTTGTGGGATTTTTTTCTTCCTCTCCTGCCACTCCTATGCTCCTGTGTACAAATGGTGCAGACTTCTATTATTATGCAGATTAAACAGAAAGGCCTGGGTTTCCGGGAAACACTTAGGCCTGCTGATATATCTGAAAAATGCCATGTTGCCTTGATGCAATCAGGAAGTCCTGGTTAGATCTGGTATTTCCTGACTATACCTGGCTACTCAGCTAGGCTAAACCCAAGGGATATACAGGATACATTACAGTGACTGTGTACCCAAAGCCTTTTCAGGTGACTGATCCAAGATCATTGCCAATTATGCCAAGCTCTAACATCATAATAAACATCAATCTTCAGTTAAAAGATAGACTTCTTCAGCATAGCTTTTTCTAGCGCAAGTGCACAACCACCACCAGCCACCCAAAACAAATCACTGTACTGAATGTCTACATAATTTCCTTCCCAAGGAGGGAGCAAGGGAAAGGATGAAGCACAGTCATGGGCTCTGGTGACAGATGTGTAACCATGTCAGTTAATGCATCGTTGGAAGGCACTCAGACACAGCAGCAGGGAGGCTGGTCTGTTAAGAAAGCACAGCTCTACCATTTTGTCTCATAATTTCTTACACATCTTGTGGCACAGTGTCCGGGCAGTGACCACAGTGGAAGTAAGGATGCATGTCAACAAGTAAGGAGAAAACAAAGGTGACTATGTCTATAGTAGCAAATAATATAGAGCCCTCGTCTCACTGTACTAGTTTCTCACAGCATGCCCTGAAAGTCTCTGAGGGACCCGCACATGCTTGGCATCAATCCCAAGAGACCACTACGAGGGAAGAGAGTGAATGTGTGGGTGCAAATTGCACTGTGTTATTTATTTCAGGGCCAGAAAGACTAGAAAATGGGCCACAGATCAATTTATTTACTACTTCAGGCATAGCTAATGGATACATTTATGCCTGACTAAATCACAGATCTATCTCATAGCTAGTGTGGGTGTGACAGTCTGAAAACACCTCCTCCTTATTTCATTTAAAGCTCTGAGATTCAAGCTGACTATGACAAACCATTAAGGACCTAAGGCGGGCACATTTCAGCGTGGCTAAGTTAGAAGACCCTCATCCAAAAACTATACAGGACTTGGCTGATGCAGGAAAGTGATCCTTGACATTCAAGAACTGAAAACAAGTATGAATGAGCTATAATTTTCAGCCTGAAGACATTGCATTGAAGTGTTAAAATTTGGAGGTATTGCTGAAACTGAAAAACTACTGCCTTCAGGGACCTCTGAGAGACCTGCCTTATTAGACTTTATGGCATCCTCCACTCCAAAATTTCAGCAGATATCTCCAAAAAACAGATGTCTTCTCTGGCAGCCTGGAAACAGCCACCTGAAATTACTGTGGAAAAAAATTGTTTAGAGTATCATAGGAGGGGCTGAATAGAGCTAAAGTGGATTGAGAGCACAGCCTTGGAAGTGAAATAAAATGGTTCTGAAATGGCACGTAAAAGGATTTGGTACAGAGGTTTTTAAGCTCCCATATTCTGACACAGCCAGAAACTGACTCATTGCAAAGGGAAATATTGCAGAAGTATATATTCAAGCCATTCTCCAGGACTGTGGAACACTTCCCCAGGTGTTATATTTTGAATAATATAATTAATGGTAAGGGAGTGGGAGGAAGGCAGTAAAGCTAACTGCTATGACAAATGGGAGGCAGATATCCAGAGCAGAAAGGTTGATGGGGTAGAGAAGTGATAGTCTCACGTCCTAGTAAACCAAACTCCAAAATAACTTCAAAATAAGGGAATCACTTCCTGAAGAAACATGGGCACATATCTAGTTTCCTAGGTCACTATGGCCTTTCTCCAACCTGTTTAAAAGTCATATAAGGATATACATTTATGGTCTGGAGGCCAGCTGTGGTTGGAACATGCAGTTTGGTGGTGGCAGTCCGCTACCAAGTAGAAATCATTTAGGCTGATGAAAGTTATGTCTAGATGGTTCTCTGATGAATAAATAAATCTGTGAGCTAAATCACATCCTTGCATTTTGTCGTCTTTGACATGCACCCAGGACAAAGGAACTAGCTGCTTTTTGCACAAACTTGTGAGTTAAAGTTGTTCCTTACTAGACCAGAGATAAGCTTGTAGAAAAACATTAGATACTCGTACCTATTCTCTTCATCCCAACACCAGAATGAATTCATGCAGAAGTCTTATTGGGAACACAAATTTATAATTTCACCGTACCTTGTAGGCTCCCTTGCACCATGCAATTTTATTTCTCTGGTAGCTCACTGACTCAGTAGCGAGATTTTTATCTCTTTAAAACATTTGGAAGAGCTTGTTTACTCCAAATCCAGAACTCTACTGCTGTTCCTCTCCTCTTTCCTGGTAAATCATTTCATCAGTGGGCAGTGTGAAATGGTGTTTCCAGGACCTAGCATTTGGGATGGCAGATGGGTAGCAAAGAATCTTCTTACGGAGGCAGGGAACTGTGCTAATCACTCCTCTGCCCACTTCAGGAATTGTTCATTTACAGCATCCATTGCAATCTGTTGTGTTTCCAAGCTGTTGTTGATCCATTTTTTGTTCCCCAAATTTTTGTGATATTGTGTCCTTTTCTCTTCTGCAATTGTATTGAGCTCAGTGAAGCTATACTAAGACTAGAATTTGTCTTTATGTTTTTTGACAAAAACACAATGAACAGAGAAAGCAACAAGCATCTTCACCTTAACAGAGTTAACTGAGAGAATTAACTCACAAAGCAGGTTAGAAATTGCCTTACTTGTAGTACATGACTGATATATGACAGATAATCACATGATGGAGAAAAAGGTACTCATTCAATTAATCTAAGTTTAAAAGCTTTCAAACATCTTAGGTAAGATCTCTGTCACTAATTTATATTTTCCCCATTGCTTCCTGAATGACAAATACTTTTGAAGCCCTTTTATTAATATACCTTTGGATGAACAGGTTATAAAATTTAGGAAAAGCACAAAAAGTAGGAATCTGCCCTTTGATCTGAATTAATAAAATTTGTAGGTGTATCTAAAAGCTTTGCAAAACAGAAGAGAAAGATCTGTGCTTTTCCTGAAAGCCTGCTTTCAACCTGTATGACTGTAGCAAATATACCTGCAGGCAGAATTTAGCACAGTCTTCTCGATTCATATTTACAGTTGAGAAGCAGAAAAAAAAAAAGAAAGAAAAGCATGCATTACTATAAATACTATAAATATAGCTGCAACATATTCTACTACTATAAAAAGTGCAAGATAAATAACAGGATAAAAATCCATACAATGCCCATATAACTATTCTACATTACTCTGAAAAACAAAGCCCTGCTTATCAGTTACTATATGAATGCTTACAGCCCCTTGATAGTTTTTGTTACAGTCCAAAGGGGAGGATCTATGAACGCTTGTCAGCCATCCCCCTCAAACAGAGCTTGATGGCAACAATCAAGAAAAATTTATGAAAGAAGAAACAGGAGCTGAGTTGTGGTTGTATTTTTCTTTTAGTAAGATGTGCTTTAAATTTTGTCACACAGTCCTCATAAAGCAGTTTCTGTGTGGGTGAAGGCTTTACAGAAATGCTTACCGGATCACCTCCAGACGCAAAGGAGATGGATTGCATATGGTGATTTGCTATGATCTGTATGGATCAGAAAGAATAAGTGTGAGTCAGATGGGTTTCTTACAGTTTGCAATTCTGATTTCAGTTTTTTGCTTGTATGCTGGTGGAAATCCAAAATCAAGATCAAAATTACCTACAGGGACTTCAAAGAGCAGCATGATAATATAAACAAACTTAAGGATAAATGTTTCTGTTCTGGTGTTTTTTAAAATGTATCAGGATACTGCAAGATTGCTAAATGTACTCAGAACCCTAGTAAATCATACAGACCTGTCAGAAAGTGTCTTTGGAGAAATTTTAATCTGCTAAAACTCACTTTCTTTATTACAGATAATGATGAATGAAACAAAAGATCCTATTCATCAAACCATTTTTCTGCTGATGCTACTCTGGTGAAATCAATGAAAACATGCCAACCTCTACGCCAGCTAAGATTCCTAACATTGCATCCAATACCTACTGTGTCATTTTATGTTTCAAACATCAACATGTTTACAATATGCAAACAGAATTTTTAATCTAGCTGCAGTGTAGTATTGTGGACAAATTCACAGGCACACTCCAGGGCATTTGAAATTCAAATTGCTTATGTACAATTTGAACTAATATGATATTTCTCTGGGAAAAGACAATTTGTCCTGAATCTCTAATAAAAGCAGAACATCTCTGCTATTCCGAGAATCAATGTACAAAATCTTTTAATAATGAAATCATGTAGCAATCAAGAAAGAAAAGGTCATTTGAAAGAAATTTTCACTTGATATTTGAGTCACAGAAGACATGCCAAGGGATTCACCTGGGATGGGACAGGCCGCTGTTAAGTGCCTCAGAGCATCTGACAATAGGAATTAGGATCTTAGCTCTACACTTTGGAGAGGGAGCCACATACAAAAAACCATTCTGGAGGAAACAAAATAGGCTAGAAAACTATTCTCTGTGCTGCTTCCCCTAACCTGCTTCTTAAAGACCTGAACTATCAACTGCCCTCCTTGGAAAGAAAAAAATCTGACAGAACTTCCTCTGAACCTTGCTGCTTCACTAAGTCAGAGAGAGGTGACTACTATTTGTAGTGTTTCTTTCATGTAAAGAGCACTTCATTTTCAATAGCCCTGCTTGTCCCACAACATCCTCCAAAGATGTGGTTAGTTTTTAAGAGTACACTTGTAAATTAGTGTGCTGCTACTCAGCAGTGAGGACTTCCTTCTCTTAAAGGAGTAAAAATGGAATATATAGCACACAGAATACATATAGAATGTAAATTATCCTATCAATAGAACTAAAGTAGAGAAGTTCTGTTACGCAATTTCATATTATCACTATCTTGACACGTGCAAATAACCTAATCTTCTATTTTAGCATGTAAAAGAAAAATTATTTCAGACTGTCGCTAAACTAATTTTTTCTAAATTTTAAGGAAGCTGAAAAGTGCTTGAAACCATTAGTTCAAGTCAGGCGTTTTTTTGAATTCCACGGCTAATTTAGTTTAAAGTTTGGAGTATTCCCCACCTCATCTCTACCAATATCAAAATACTGAAAAGATACAGCAAACTATCAATGCCTTGCATTGCTTAAAATAAAGCAATTCACTGATGTTGGCATACAGCTCAGAAACCTTTTAATCTATGCTAACCTTCATTTTAAAGAAATAAGCAAAACAAAATCATGTTCCATTCATCCCTGCACAATATGTTCACAGAACTGTTGTGCAGGCGTACATGCAGTTGCTTTCCTTCTACCACAAGGGCCAGCAACCCTGGCTTGTCTTTTCTTTCCTTTCAGATCTGCTGGGAAAAAGACACTATTACAGAAGTTTGCAGCCATCCTCCTGTGTGGGGCCTCAAAGGGCAAAGCTGGTGGGCCATGCTTATCTGCAAATCAAAACCTTGGCATAAACAAGAAAAAGGGTAGGCCACATCCAGACCAGGGATCTCAGAGAAACCAGACATTTCCCAGGCCTGCAGCACCCAGAAGTGTCTACCTCAAAAAGAATTCTATAAGAGGAAGATGAACAGTTTTGTCAATTCAGGGAAAAGGCAAAACATGTGGGGGATGACTCTTTGAAATAAATGAGTTTAACTACATTTCTGCCCTAGCATTGGCTGATGACAAGCTGACTTTCAGGGTTTGGCACTTCCTTGGTAGAGCTAATTAACATCACATTCTTATGCTTCTGATAGGGAGTAATTGTCCTTATGAAAAGCACTGCTGTGCATATTCCATAGTAAGGGTACAGACTACTGCAGCCAGTCACAGCCCTGCTACCCCAGCCTCAGTGCTCACTCCAAAGGATTGTGGTGTTTTCTAAATAAAGATAAGAATGAAGATATATGAATGAAAACATAGTAATGAACAGCAAGCTTTTTGTAAATGGTATATATATTCTTTCCTACTTTTTAACTCTGAGGTCCCAAAGGCATCAGTAGGAATTTTACTTCTTTTCTCTCTGTATCTGGGCAGAAATTTGCATGCCCTAATGCAATATGTGGCTCACAGCAAATAGCACAGCAGTGGCTACGCATGCCTGTCTGCTTCCTTTTTATATATACCCCGAGCAAGGATTTTTCTCATCTCATACATCATTCACAAACCACTGCAGTGAT
>JAWWEY010000130.1:33186242-33204856 GCA_035582745.1 Loriotus luctuosus | reverse complement strand
TACCTTCAGCACAGTGAAGAAGAAGAAATGAGCTACTTTAAAAAAGCTGCCTTGTCTCTCTAAAAGACTGGCCTTTCACTGCACTTCAAAATGCCTGAGGCTGTATTTTTGGCAGTGCCTCAGGAACAGTTTGCCCTTTAAGACTCTAAATGGGAAGAAAACAACAAAACTGGGGACACACATTCAGTATTTTAGTTGTTGCTCCAAGCACACCCCTTTTATGACTCTGAAAGTTTGTAATTTTATTCAATAAGAACTCCCACAACCAGATAATGGTATTTCACATCACAGGTCTTTTAAGAGCAAAACCAATCTACCTGAAACATGCCAAGAAGAAAATAATTTATCAAAGCTGTGTTGAATAGTGAAATAAGCTGACTTCCACTATGATTATATACTGATTTCATTCATTTTATGACATTATTGAGGAATAATTTTGAGCAACTGAGTACTTGTCAGACAGCAAATAATTGTGCAGCAGGCTGTTCATCAAAAGCCTCACAAGTTAATACAGAAGTTACACTCACCTGTTTTGTATCTGGATTCATTAGATTTAAGCTGCTGGTGGAGATATTCAACATTATGCTCATTCCTGCAAACTGAAGATTGCTCTTTCCCAAGATGCTAGAAAGGACTTTGCTTGGTGGCTGTGAGGAGGGGGGGAAAAAGCAGATTTTTGTTCTCTGATTTTTTTTTTAATGACCTTCATTGTATGCAGGGTTAGTGGTGATCTTAAAGGCTTCTAAAAAGTTTATGACTTTTCAAAGATCATTAATTTGCAACAGCTGTTTTCCCCGGAAATTCTCATTTATACCACTACTACTACTACTACAACTACTACTACTACTAATAATAATAATAAAAAATAAAAATAATAATAATAATATTGATACTAGCCAAGCAGTTCTTCATATACTCTTCACCAAAAAGAAAAAAATAGGGGTTTTGTGAGACAGCACCAGTATCATCATCACTGGTCACCAAGGGACCAAGTAAGCAGACTAAGATGAATGCCTTCAGTCAGTATCTTAAAACAAAAATGTGCTTGTTCTATAAAAATAGCTTCAACTCTTGAAATTTACTGTTTGCTCTACATCTACTGACTGTTCCACCCCCTCGCCACATGGAAAATGGGACTTCAGTGATACCGATGGAAGGTTCACAAAATGGGATACAGAGTATTACGGACTGGATGACCTCTAAAGGTCCCTCCCAACCCCTAACCATTCTATGACTTTGCTTGTAGATTAACAGTAGGTTAAAGCCAGATATAGACAAATAAAACCTCTTTATGCTGGGGTAAAATATGCATCTAAACATTATCAGAGAATAAGTCTATGAATGTAACACAGGGTATGTAATAGTATTGATAACTTTTATGGGCATTTCACCAGCTCTTAGGAGATATTGCAGCAATAGAAATTATGCTGTCAAAGCAAAATACATAAACTTCTCACCTTTGACAGCTATGGGGAACCACATAGCTGCGTGAGAGCAGCCACATTCAAGTAACCACAGCCCGTAAAAAACAAAGCTGCCCAGCAGTAACAGACCAAGCCCTTTACCTTGCTCTGCTTGCACTGGTGAATATCAGTGCTGGTGTAAATAAACACAAAATCACTGGAGACAGTGTCTTCTGCCACTATGTTTGCACTTGTCCTAAGCTGCCTGCAAGCTTAGGTGGTTTTGTTCCTAGCAGTCTGGACACACTTGAGCTTCTGCAGTCCTGAAAGTTTACATACGTTTAATGTTATCTTCTCTCCCTTCTGTTTAACTGATTAAAATACACTACGTACATACTGCTCCTATGTAACATGTGCTGCACTATTTCAACACTTTCATGTTACAGAGCTAGTACTTAATTAAATTTTCTTTTGAACAAACTCTTTTGAGTATCTCTGCATCTCCTCTTTCCTTAATCCTTCATGATTCCCGAGTCATGCCTAAGGATTACCAACCCATACTGCAGGTAAAGTGTGAAAATTTGGCTTCAGGAAGTACATGTCACCTTAACCAAATTGATATGCCACTAGTGGCAGAAACACGATGAATGTACAGACCGGCAAAAGACACATGTCTTTGACATTTATCTGAAATTCTATTGCTCTTTTCAATAACTTATAAGCAACGTTACTTTTAAACCCTGTAAACAGAAAGGTGTCTCACTAGTCATTTGGAACTCTGTTTAACTTATTTTTTCAACCACCTTTTGTGTCATTATGCTTTCCAAGAAGAGAGATACTTTTGTCTTTACTTTCAAATTTAAAATAAAATGTCAGAGAACCAAGAAATGCCAATGAGATAAATTTGGTGGAGGTGAAACTATAGCCTAATTTCTGACACAATTTCCAATCACACTGTGACACATGTCACATATGACTGATTTTACCAGTGTATGATTCTCCATTGCAAACAAATGACATTTCATGGTATTCCTTTCTGCTGAGACTCTGCCTAGATGGTGGAGCAGCTGGGGAAGCAGGCAGACCTTTTCTGTCACCTGCACATTCTCCTCCTCTGCCCAAGAACACACACAAGGGCTATAATTAACTACTTTCTATGCTTCCCTTAGAGATAGCACCACATCTCAGTTTTGCTGACAGGTCTCTGGAAGAGACTGTTGAGAGCCATCAGTGCAGGAGCTGAGCCAAGGCTTCCTCCTCTCCCTGTACGAAGATTCTAACTCCCAGCACACAAATAAAAACAAACGCAAGGTAGTAATGATGTCAGGTACATGTTGGACTCACCATCAGCACTGGGCACTGAGGATCAGCCACAGGTGTTTATGGAAAAAGCAGAGGGAACAAAGGATCACCCCACATGCTCTTTCCATTTCCAGAAATCAGTGATAACCAAACTCTTTAAATGTCATCAGTATATCTATCTTTCAAGAACAAATCTAGTCACTTTCAAAACTATGTATGTTTTGGGCTTCTGCTGTATCTTCCAGCACCTATTTCCATAATTTACTCATGCATTTTATGGAAAGGCATCCCATTTGCTGGTTTTAACTCTTCCACCTGCAATTTACAAAAGAAAGAAAGTAAAAGGAGGAGGTTTCTATGGAAGGAACATAAAGGCACAATCTTCATCCTAGATGTATTTATATTTCCAGATGCGTACAAAAGCAGATCCTGACCAAAAGGGCAAGTGACAACATACAATGAGTAAAAACGGCCAATACTCTAAATGATTAATCAACTGCAATTCTCAAAGCTGCCTTAAAGTCGCCTGCCTGCTGTGCCTGGTCTCCACTGTGCTGTACAGAGAAAAAGTCAACTGCACTACAAGAAAAAAAAATACCTTTCGTTTCTTGAAGGCTCTTTTGGCACCAGGCATGGCTTCACAAACACGACTGATTGCTTCCCTGAAGAGACAGAAAAAAGCTTTATGGCAAAGGAATGTGTGGGTTTCTTCATTACGCTTGAAATGCACTGGAGAGAACAGCTTCAACTGTATTTCTGTGCACCAGTGA
This sequence comes from Loriotus luctuosus, assembly GCA_035582745.1. Taxonomy (NCBI): domain Eukaryota; kingdom Metazoa; phylum Chordata; class Aves; order Passeriformes; family Thraupidae; genus Loriotus; species Loriotus luctuosus. Next base: position 33,201,381 of record JAWWEY010000130.1, on the reverse strand, counting down.
GGACGGTTAGCAGGTCAGTTAGCTTTCCTCTAAAAAAGAAAATGTTTCCTCCTATTAAAAAGACCTTTTCTCACTATGAATTAGAATAATCCTCATAATACCATCCTTCCAGTCTCACTTTTGTACATTGGTTAACACCTTCTTTAAAAAAAAGTGTTTCTTCTAATGTGAGAGTTAGAAAGCATAATTTTTCTTACTGCTATACTATGTACTTTTCCAGTCAGAGCAAAACCACCAGGATTTAGACAGTATCAGAACCCTTGGTAATATGGACATTCTATACAGTACATGGGATGTACAACATTTTAATTTATACTATTTCAATACAGTCTGAGTAGTTTATTAGTGGCCTTACATTTATATTACAGGGAATATCATTGCCTGAAACAATATTTTATTTCAGTTTTAACATTGCTTCATTCTTCCCATCACACTCAGGTTGACTGAAAGAAATGCATGTCCAACATGGGTTTGAAACTTTATCCTTTCATAGAAGAGTAACTCTACACCACAAAAACTCTTGAAATCATACTGATCCAAACAAATGTTAGAGTTCCTTTCAGTATTTAGCAACTTATTATCTGAATGGTTAATCTGGTCAGTGTTTAGAATTTGCTCCTGTACACACACAGGCCTTCCCTCTGACCACGAGGTACAAGGCTTTAATAGGCTTGTCCCACCGCAAGACAGAATGGTTTCACAGGAGCGAGCAAAGGTGACTCCCAACCTTGTTTAACTATTTCTTATATGTATTGAGACTAACAGCGGATTATATTTAGAGCCAAAACCATGCAAATAATAAATATTTTAAGCAAAACCCCCCAAAACACAAAACCAAACCAACTAACCAACCAAACCAGAAAACAAAATAATGGGAAACAATGAACTACAAGACAAAGAACAGCCAAAATAATCAAAACCTTAAAACATCATCTACATAAAGACATAAATGATATTAACTTTATGCTATGTGCTGTATATTCCAACTCTGCACAGGATCAACAAGTGAGTCAGGAGAACAACGCCATACACATATATCAGCATTCAACTTGTAATGGCTTAGCAAACGTGACAGATTACATCAGGTGGCAATCAGTAACTGATATATAGTCATGCCTTGTGCACTTTTAGCTTGGACCCAGTTCAAAGTTGGAATCACATTTTATTTGTTTGGGGAGATGGGTGGAACACACCTTGAAGCAGGTTTACAGTCCTGCCATTCTGAAGAAGAGTGAAATTTATAGCGAGAGATGGTTAAAAAGTCTTTCAGGCACATTATCTTTTCTTCAGGTCTAGAGGAGAGGTGGTTTGTTCTGTAACTTGTCCTATGCCTTTTTTTCCCCCTCTACATCTGTTCATCTAATAAAATTGCCTCTCACTACAAACCCTGCCTTGCATATGCATTCAGACCATTATAACTACAATACCCCATTTCACGGTTCAGCACCTGTATTTAGCTCCCACCTTCACCACATTTTTTTTACTCCAAACAAGTGTTTTGGTTAAAGTAATTACTAGATTTTCTTACAGAGCAAGTAAAAAGCAGTTGGTTTAAAAGAACATGTCTGATGCATCTCAGAAATAAAGCAAAGCAAGCATCAGACAGTGATCACCATAATACTGAGAAAAGGGTAACTCCTGAAAATTTAACCAGGCAAAAGTAAATAGTACACCTCTCAAATGAAAAATTCACTAAAAATGCTTTTCTCTGACTCATGAAAAACAAGCAGACATCATCTTTTACAGAGTCATCCTCACTGGCTACTGAGCTAAAACTTGTGGTTTCCCATCTCTTTCTTCTGCTGAAGCAAATCCTTTGGAGGTAATAGAATGGGAAGTTCAGGCCAGTGGCAGTCTCCAGCCCACTTCATTCTTTCAGACCCATGCCTCTTACTTCACCAGGTGTGTCTTAGTTTCCCAGGCATTTTGACTGCAAGCTGCTCTCACAGAGACATCACCAACACTTGTCAGCTCTTCATCTATTCCAGTGGTTCAGCTGGTACATTGAGATACCTTGTAGGTTTTGCCTCTCACAGAAAGGACTTGGATCTCTGAGATGTGCTTGAGAGATAAATTAGTCTATAATTTCCTTTCTCTTCCTATTTGCCCCCATCATCTTCTCTCTGTAATGGCAGCACAGAACTTAGAGAAAGTCAAGGGGATTTTCAGGCCATGGTACCCAGTAAAAAACATGTGCAATCCTGTTGTTTTTCTAGGGCAGGGTTGGGTCTTGTAGCAGTGCCTCTCCTATCTGGCAGCTCCTGATAACCAGACATTAATTGTGTTACTCAATAGATTCATCTGATTCAAGGACCTTGTTGATCGAAACTTGAGATAGGAGTGGAAATAACTGGGTGAAAAAGCTGAAACTCAGGGCAAGGCTTCACAAGGCAGCCTTGACTACTCCTTGCATGCCCTGTCTTGGCAGAGTAGAAAAGACTTTAAAGAAACAAAGAAAACCAACCAACCAACCAATAAAAATCCCAGCCCAACCAAAAAACCCCCCATAAACAAAAAAAAAACCCAACTGGTCTACACGTCCTCTCACTCCATAAAAAAGCACTATACAGTTTCCTGCTGTCTTCCTTTTGGTAAAATATCTTGGTTTTACAGAACTCAGTGTTCCCAAAGGCTGTGGGAAGACTGGGAGTCTTTGGGTTTTTAACCTCTGTGAATACTAAATCTATTTAAGCAACTGCAGGGTTCAAGTTAACAATGCTTTTAGTGAAAATGTTGGGAACTTCAGAAAACATATTCATAGAGCAATTCTGTGTAATCAAGGTCAGAGTGTCCTGGCAGCAACTCTTTGCATGCCTGCAACAGAAGGCACAGTACTTTTCCTGCGTGGGAGTTAAGGAGTCTAAAAGCAGTATTTGAAGAAAATAACAAGAATAAGGATGACTAAACATCTGTCACTGCACTGAATATGTATTATATCCAAGGGCCACCAAGATGCTTAGAGGAATGGAGCACCTTTTCTACGATAAGAGGCTGAGAGAATTGGGATTCCTCAGCCTTGACAAGTGAAGGCTTTAGGGTGAACTAACAGCTGCCTTCCAGCAGCTGAAGGGAGCCTACAAGAAAGGTGAAGAGAGACTTTTTACAAGAGCATTTAGTGATAAGATGATGGGAATGGCTTCAAACTGAAATGGTAGGTTGAGACAAGATATTAGGAGGAAATTCTCCACTGTGAGGGACGTGAGGCACTGGAACAGGTTTTCCAGAGAAACTGTGGGTGCCCTAGCCCTGGAAATGTTCAGGACCAGGTTGCATGGGGCCACGAGCAACCCGGTCCAGTGACAGGTATCCCTGCCCATGGCAGGGGATTGGAACTGAATGGTCTTTACAGTCCCCTCCAACCCAAACCATTCTATGATTCTGTGACAGTTCCCCAATCAGATAGCCAGATTGCCTAGTGATGTTGAAAGGATGGCTTAAAGACTTCTTTTCAGCTTGCACTGCTAGGAAGGACAGGGTAGATTTAACCATTTTTTTTTTCAGCAAATCAAATTTGAAAATGCCTCAGCAGCACAAACACCTGATATACAAATCAAGTCCAGGAACAGGTATTGCCACTAGGCTGAGCATGCCATCACCTGACTTGTGCATGGAAACCCTTGCCTAAGGAAGGCAAAACCAAAAGTTCTGTTCATAGCTGCATGGTCAGATATTGCATAATTTGGGAAAGCTGGATGTGACTACATTTGTTTCCTTTCTAATAGGAAAATTATTTGACATAGACAGATATTACACCTTTCTAAGCCACACCCTGCTTCATTAGCTAGGCTCAGATAAAAATCAGTGTAGAGTTATGCTGATCTCTTGTAAAATTAGTTATTGTGCTGTCTGCAGTAAGGACCACATGCTGAGTTCCAAATCTGCCCAAGAGTATTTTCTGCTTTGCAGATGGTCATACTGTGGAGTCATTTTCTTGGCACAAAACATGTTGCGTATTTTGAATATAATTTCAGCATTCAAGTGCATTCAGTAAAATCACCAATATTTATTTTCTGAGATTGACCTATACTGCTTTAAAGTGGCTTGACATCTGAAAAAGAGGAAAGGACATTTTACATTGTCATTTAGTTCCATTTAAAAGGCTAATGCTCTGGTATCATTCATAGCTTTAGTGATATTTTACTCTGTTATACAAAGTAGTCCACTCCGGAAGTTCAAATGTGTTCCTCTATGAAACATCATCACATGAAAATACTCTCCATTTTTTGATTGCGCTGTTCCTGTTCTTAATTAATGTTATTTAATTGATTAAACCCCAGAATTCTGGAAAACATATTGCAGGGAAATTACATACACATAGAAAAAACACAGATTTTCTCAGCATATTTGAAAAAAATAAAACCATCTCAAATGATGAGATGAGAAAATGTGACTACATTTTAGTATAAAATGTTTTATTTCAAAATATTTAAAACCTAATAATACTCTATTTTTAAGATATTCTAGTGTCCTGTAGTTCCCAAGTTTACTTCTCCCCACCTCAAAAGCTTAGGACTTCACAGGTTGAAAAACAGACAGCAAAAGACAGACTTTTTAAATGGAAGAACTGTTCAAAAGGTTCACAGTTATTTCTTAACAGTACTAAGTTCCTGACAGCTTTAATCATTACCAAATATTGTACCAGTATTTGTTAAGGAGAAACAAAGTTTGTACTAAATTTAAAGATAACTTGCTTCTGAGAAAACAATTTAAAAAAAAAAGAAACAGAGACCAAAAATACATTTTTAGAAGTCTGTTTAATAATTGAAATACTTTTTGTTCATTTGCAAAACAGGCAAAATGAGCATGCGCTGTCTGAAGTAGCATACGGGACATTGACAACCTCCCAAGACTAAACCAGTGTTTGACAGCAGATTGACCATGTCTGGAGGATGCAAGACTGAAGAAGTAGCTAAGGAGAACGAATCAACAGTATAGAAAGAAAGCTGAGGCTAACTGTGGCGAAGATGCACCTACTGCCTTGCATCCAGAGTACCATGCAGCAGTACCCCTGAGGGGAAACCCCCACAGAAACTGGAGCAGAGACCAAATGATGCCACTTGTTGCCATCCTGACCAAAGTGAAGCCCGTCTTCATGGGAAACCTGGAAGTAAACTTTTGTGGAATAAGGTGACGTCAAGATGTATTGCGCAAGCTGGTGTCACTTGTAGAGCATGGAGACGACTCTTCTTTTTCTTTTTGTCAGCTACCCATTCTGTTTCTTCACATGGAGTTTTCTCACATGTAGAAAATCTAAAAGCAGAAAATGAAAGGAAGCTGGCCAACTTAATTTTTGCTCTACTGAATAAATTTTATACACTCAGGTGGTTGGCTTTGAGTACCACGTCATTAGATATGTAGTATGCAATCTATTTAATGATAGTTACTTTTATGCTCCTGCATCTTCAGTGTGAGACTTCCATCAATCTCCTAAGAGAAACCAACGCAGTTTGAAGGACTCTTTTGGTTTCATTGGCAAGGAAACTCTTTATCCATTGGTATGCTCAGTGCTCTGTTCTCAGTATTTACAGATGACCTAACTTTTTAAGGAATATTTGACACAACTTTTTTAAAATTTATACCTTCTTCCATAACATGCAAGTAAATTTCAGAAAACCCAGTCTCATTCATCAGTAACATAGAAATCTACCTGATCTTGATGATTTCTTCTAACACAACAGTTCTGAACAATGGTCTTATTTTAAGAAATGTAGAGTGAAACTTGTTTATCCTACTGGCATACCTTAACCATATCTCTTAATTCTGCATGCCTACAGAGCTTTGATGAACGTAAAGTAAGGGTATATGAAACCTTGGTTTTGAATGTACAGCTACAAAACCTTCCTTATAGACAACCCTCTAACTATCAAGAATATAGTCAATGACACCAAATGCATCTAAAAGAAGATACTTTAAGGTTTATGTCTGCTAAGTAGCTCAATCCCTTAACATCTTTTATGACCTTCAGTCTTTTTTCCATTCAGCCTGGTCTCTAGCTACTTATCATAGTCCTGGTCAGAGAAATGAGAGAGAAATTAAAATTGTTTTCTGTTGCTTAATCGGGATCATAGTAATCTCCGAGCTAGGCCGAGCCTCAGTTCATTTACTAAAGTATTTTCTCTCAAAGAGTAGATATTAGCAGATATTTCAAAGGCAGACACAGGAAACTTCACAGAAGTAATGTGAAAACATGTAGTCTAACAATATTTTTCTCTAATGCCTGACTTCATGTCCAAAGCAGGACTTTGGAGAGGTATCTTACAAAAGCTCTGTGTAAGACAGATGACACTTTATAAATATCTGGGCTGTGTTTGCCAAAAAGGACTGTACAGTGTTGATGAACTGTCTGGTGTGACTGGACATATCATGTGAACAACACACAAATTCCTCATGCCATCAATTATTTGTGTAATCAATCTGCCAGGTGCTGTTAGCAGAACTTGAGAGTGTTTTCGTTTCCAGATTTCTGTCAGTTGTTAACTTTGTATTGCAATTTGCATTTAAAATGTGTTAAGACCACTCTGCTTCAGGTCATGCTTCTGCAGACCCATGTGGAGTCACCATCATTCTGAAAATCCAGGATACAGTGATATCCGTAACTGCTTCCCTGACTATTTGGCTTCCAACTTTCTACCTTCCCCATCCTCTAAGAGGCTCTTTGTTTTCTTAAAAAGGTACATGGACCGGGGGAGCTCAGTTAATTGCTGTCATTCTGGCTTTGCATTATCATGTATTAGTAAAATTATTCCGAATATTAGGTAACAATTTCCAAATAATACCGCATTGAAAAGGAAAGATTCCAGTCCTAGGCATACAAAAACATATTCTACCACATGTCTGTGCTAGTAACAGCTTAACTAGCAATTGTAAATTATTCTCAATCTATCAGGCACTATAGCTGTCATTGTCCTGCTCAGAGGTATGCTGTATGAATTATAAGGATTTCTCCATCCACTTTTGAAACTCCTGCTTCCTGGTGAACTAAGCAGCAGCTAGCACCTCATGCTTCCCACAGCTTTGACTCTGAAGTAGCTCTGCCCAACTCTTCCTGCAACTGCAAATGGTCTATGTGTTCTGCCATCTCCTATTGCCACCCCTCAGAGTTCTCATGGAAAAAGATAGAGATAAAACACACTCACCTTTAAGCATGACAGCATGTTAAGGAGGACACTGAATGCAGAATTCACTGCAGATAACAGATTACCTATCAGCCTTCAAGAATCACAGGAGACACATTCTTGCTTTTCAATGTCTTCCACCCTTTCTTTCAGTGATGCTTGCTGACAATTTCTGCAAACAACACAAATACAGGTGAAACACTACATCAACTAAACTGTTTCATATTGTTTAGCATTGGACTCAAATATAACTCTAACATTTGGATTTCTATCATCTCTTCTCCAGGGATATTGGCATAAATGGATTTGGTTTAATAATTTTATGAATAAAGTTCAGGCCTCAAATTTGGAAAGGAATACTTTTCAAGCTGTTCATCCCAACAGAGTTAATGTAGTTACTGAGATTAGAGTTTGTATTTGGGTCCACTGCTGATATGAGGTATTTCTGTCCTCTGACCTACTGCTATTAAAACAATGTGCAACGTAATATTTTACTCAGCACAGGGAGGTGTGACTTCATGATGCTGCATGCAGTAAATGGATTTTGTTCAATTAAATGCCAGTGAACATGCATCCTTGTAGTTCAGACTCAGATGTACAACAAACAGTGCATGCAACATCTAATTCAAACCAGTGCACAAGTCACTCATGCACACAACACAAAAGTGAGGACGCATTATTCTACTATAGCTTTAACAATAAGCAAACAAACATATTACATGAACTGCAAACACTGCACATATTGCAAAATAATTTTACCTGATTGTTAACATTTTTTTTTACAAAAAGCCTGAAGGCATAAAGAGCCTGGCCACAGAAGCTTAAGAGTGGCCCCTTTCTATGACAACGATGGTAGGTTTCAGATGAACTTTAACCACTTGCCACCCGTTGTTAGCTCAGTAGTCTTGTCTGCTGTTCCTCCACTATGTTGAAAATTAAATGCTTTTGTCTTGCTGCCCAAGAAAGTCATCTTGACTTCACATGTGTTACAAGAATTATCACTGGGTAATCAAAGATGCAACACGTGAATTCAGCTGGCTTTCATTTATCATTATGTGTAATGACTGACCGTTGTCTGGCGCATCCTCTTATTTGCTCAAAGATTCACATGACATTACATTCATTAAAGGAAAGAATAAATACAACTGATTAATACTCCTCTAGTTCTTCTATTTGCCCTGTAAGGAGAGAATCTTGAGACTTGAGAATATGTGTAATGATAAAGGCAAAAAACTGTTAGAAATTTTACATAACTGTCCATTTTTCCTTCAACTCAAAATTAGGGCAGTAATATCACTGCAAGGTGCCACCAAGGTTATTAAGACCTGATGAAGAGTATGCCAAGTGAAAGTGTTTGCTCACTGCTCTCACATGAAGATAAATGTATTGCTGCAAGTTTTAACATTATATTGTACAAAAAATGAAAAGGCAAAACAAATACAAGTTACAGGATAGGACAGGTAAGACAGCATTAGATGGCACAAGTCAATATTTTACAGGACTGCAATAAGGAAGGAAAGGCTGCTGACCAAAGTATTTACTCTGGGGCTTTGATGCAGTTCGTGAAATTGAAGCCAAAGTTCTTCATTTGTCAGATATGTCCATGCATGCACACTGATGTATATACTTTCCTAATGCCTTATAACAGCTGTGATTTCAAAGCCATTCAAATTATCTACACAACCTTTTCACATGAATTTCTTTACCTCTAATTCACCAGATAAGTGGAAATCTCAGTCCAATTTTTAAGTAATTTCTAAGTGCTCACTCAACAATTTAAGTGTCATTTACAAACACTAATTCACTTAATCACAGAGTTGTCTATGACTGGGACTAAGGGTTTGTCTAAAATAACACCAGGAGTTTTCAAGCAGAGCAGGAGACTACATGTCTTATCCTCCCATTACTGAGACCCACAATTTTTTTCTTCTCGGAATTGATGCTGCTTATTTAACTTTTGGGGGTTTGCTCATCCTCAAAGCTGACAGAGACATAAAGTGACACATGCAATAACCTGAAGGCAGAAAACAGGCAAATTTAGGATTCCTAATAACTGACTTCCTGCGTTTAAGCTCTACAACATGGAGAAAAACTTAGGTTAACAAAGGAGGCAGGGACAGGCATGTGATGCAGTGCTAGAAAGGGAGTAAGTGCTTTCTACATGTCAAACATGATGCCTTCTTATTAGGAAGAAATGCATCCAGGCTTTCACAATAAATCAAGTAACTTGATTCATTTTTTTCTAGTTTTTTTAATCATACTTAGTAAATACTGCATAATGCCAGAAGTTGTATCAGTCCAAGACAGATCACTTTCTTCTATAACTGTTTTTGAAAGGTCTTGAAAAATTAACAAGATCCAATAGGTGTGATGTATGCAGTAGGATCAATCTATAAAGTTGTGGGTCAGAAAGGGATCACAGCTGCTGTGACATCTGTTTCTCTGGAGAAAGGAAATAGCACAGAGGGTTTACACAGAGAAGTTTTTAGTTCAGCTATGGACCCTGGCTCCTCGGCTGATGCAGCCACAGTTAACACTACAGACCTAAGCCTTGGCCACACCACATCAGGAAACATCAGGCTACCTGGACAGGCTTTTTTGAGTGATGGCAAGCTGCAGAGAAATCAGCAATGGACATACCTAAAAATATACGTATGATGTAGTAGATATAAATGTAACTTTCAGGTGCTTTTATTTTATTTGTAATCAAAGGGCTGCACAGACAATTTGGTACCAGGTGCCTTCTTAAAAGGGAATTGGTGCCTGCAATATCAGAACATCAATCTTATTAATTCAGTACATACCTTGAAGCCTATGTTCTGTTTCTTAAAACACACCAGCAAATTAACTAGCATGTGTGAATTCTGGCAATTCCTTAATATTTTCTTAATAAAAAAGAGGTTTATGTGAAATGCTACATAACAAAGCATGTGAGCACTGAAAATCTAGGACATGACAAGGGGATTTCTAGAACCAGATGAATTAATGAAATGCAGATTAAAATCCCAGGTCCCGACTTGAAAGCTACCTAAAAACCTAAAAATTTTAGATCAGGAACTACATTACAAAAATGATGGGATTTCATTGTTTAATGATAAATAGAAAAACCATAAATGCAAAATAAAAAGTGAGCCAGAAAGATATGGCTTCCTGCTTGAAAAAAAAAATATTCTAGGTACAATTAGAGGAAGGTGGAATAACAAAATGACTTCATGTAGTGATATATGCTACAACTTCAACAGAAAAAAAAATACAATTCCAAGTTTGTTTCACAGTAAAAGCCAATAAACTTTTTTATTGGAGGAACCACAAGCCAAAGACATTTTGTTTACATAGACCATATTGCTTCAGACTACCAAAGATGCTTATGTATTCATGTCAGAGTAGTGCCTTTAAGGTAGAAAGTAAGAAAAGTACAACACTATTACAATGAAGGCATACAGTGAAGGAAACTGCAGAAAAATTAAGATGAATTCACTTCCACATATAGAAAACAAGCCAAATAATTATCGCAACTGTTTCATAAGCCAGTATCACTGAATTTCCAAGTGGTAAACATAAATGTACCACCTGCATTAGAACTACAAGTCTGCTAAGATATGAAATAATTTTCAAAGGTCACTGCTGAAATACGTCAGAAATGTACATGAAATGTTTTTAAAAGTACAGTAGTAAAATTTACAGTAGTAAAATCCTGTTTGAAAACAGGATTCTGTCATTTACCTGTCCTTTGGCTTCTATGCCTCTCATCAGTGCAGTATCTTGACAAATTAATGGTTATCTTTTTGCGAGGACTTACACGACCCAATTCAAAGCTGCTGTATGAGGGTGTAACTCAAAGTCAATGCATATAGAGCATATGATTAGCATCCAAGCCTAAAACCAAGTTATTTTTCTCATTTAATAAAAGAAACATTTAGCTGTTTATGGTATGATGTATGACAGATTTATTTATTGTCAACTGTAAGATGCCTCAAAGGATTGAAATACAAGCACTGTATCCAGCCATATCACTTTATATGTGCTTCTTTGAAAAGGATTTCTTTTATCATTTCAATTCCAGAATTTGAAGAAGTGGTCTCCAGTTACTGGAAGACATCAATGCTACATTCCTCTGAAATCAATGACTCAGCTTTTCAAGTGAAAATGTCTGCAAAACACCATTCCGGTAGTCCTCAGAAAATATTCTTCATAGCAAAAAAAAAATCTTGGGCATTTTCACTTCTTTAGTCTTGTACTTATATACTGCTCTTACAAAAATACCACGACACATTTAGAGGAACCCAATACAAGCTTATTTTTTCTTGCATGCAGTCTGGAAAAGAAATAATTCTTCTTTTTTTCTTTGTCTCTGCTATCATTGTGGTGATATATTTTCCTTTATATTCTTTGTGCAGATAGTTTATAATCTGAAAACTTTTCATAAGAAATTACTATAAAATCCACAAACATGGACTCCAAACCAGCTCCCTAGATTAATCTTGAGATCATAGATTTTGAGCATATTCTAATTCTCACCGGCTTAAATGCCATTAAATTGGTACCCAGATAAGTGCCTTACTTGGCATAATGAACAGGCAAAAATTTTCTAAAGTAGCTCCTGTCATATCAGAAATCCACAGAGAAAATAGCTTTTAAGTCCGGTTGAAACTGTATTAATACCACAAAAGGGATTTACATGTAAAAGCAAAATTTAAAAGCGGACTTATGGCATCCAAAAATCCCTTACTATGTGTTTCACCATCTTTCTGACCTTTTCACTCTGGGGACACAATTCAGAAGTTACTTTAAAAACATAGTTTACGAAATCTTACCTTGCAACCTGCATTCTAGTACTGAAGTCAAGAGATCTCATTGACCGTAAGACTTCTATACAGCCCAAGTACTGTAAGGAAAAATAAACAGTTGGAAAATGTATTATAATTAGGCTTGAATTCTGGGAGAAAGTGCAACCCACCATTAAAAGGCCATGTGCAATTTTTATTTTTCCATTTGATTTATCCTATGCCTAAAGTAGGTTGTTGTGATTATGCTGTTCTATGTCACAGATTTGTTCCATAAACATTTTGTTTTATTTAAGTGTCATATTTCATTCAACATATAGTTTTATGTTTAACCTGGTCACTGTAATACACTCAACTTATTATGTGTTGTTGTGCTTTTTTTTGTCTTCTATCCTAATCGGTCCCCTTTAGGTACAATCAAAGTAAAAAATAATGTTAATGAGAAAGGAAGTGTGGTAAAGGACATTTATCTGGTATTGGTTAATAGGACAAAGTTATTTAAAAGGGAGAGAACTAAGTCTCATTAGAACAAAAAAGGCAACTTATAACAGGGAAAGCCGAAAAGAACGTCAGCAACCAAATTTCTTAATAAACACTTCAGGGATAGATGTGATTTAGTATTTTCATTTATTATAGTAGTAAAAAGGTGGAAAATGCTAAAACAATATACTAATAACCCATGCTGGGAAATGGTTTTAACAGGGTCATTCAAGAAAGGAATGACATGAAGATTAGCTAATATTAAGACAACATCAGACTTTTTGACCAAGATTTCTACCCTGCATCTCTGTGGAAAAAAGGGAGTACCACTATAAAAGGTGTCAAAATTCAACAGCATCACTAGGAGTGAGAAAAAACTTGGGTGAATCTTCTAGATTTGCTTCCAAAAGTGGGCATAACCTGCATATGCTAAGGTCTACTGGAGCTAATGCTCTTGTCAGATACTTGGATGATGCCTTTGCAGAAACTCCCTTATGACTGGCATATCGCATGTATCTTTGCATGTATGTCAAGTATTTAGCCATACACTGGACTTTTGAAAGTCTGGGGAATTGTGGAGGAGTGTTTACATCATAAGCCTGATAATGATGATCATGATGCTATTGTAGCATTGTGTTTTTATATCAGCTCTTATATCAGTTTTATATCAGTTTTTCTATTTTCTCAGCATAATACAATCTATTTGGGATGAAACTGATGCAAAAATCAAGTGAGGCCACAATTTTTCCTGTTTGGGAATTTTATTTTTGCAGCATAGATAATCTTTTAAATAGAAAATGACTGGATCAGTAACTGTAATATGTAGAATTTCAGTTAAGATTTTCCATAGAAACATGTATGTCATAAAATGTTTACAGGCTGAAGGAATATCTAGCTTGTTTTCACATATCCACTATCACTTAATTTATTTCTATCAAATGCTATGAAATCATCACAACATTGAATAAAATTAGCTAGAACATCAACTGGCTCTTATACATTATATTGTTTGAACTTGCATTATTATAGCACACAGTTTCTGAGAAGGGTTATCTCAAGATCCATTTCCTAGAATATTTTAGAAACCTGCAAATCTATGTTTTCTGAAAAATTGTCTCATCTAAAGAGATCCCGGAACATGGAGCTTTCAAGCTAAAGATCATACTCTCAAACTGTCATCTATCAGTGCAAAATTAGACAATCCTTGTACCTCACTACAAATAGATTCCTTTTTTTACATATGCTTCTTCCTGAGTACTTAAAACATACACAACTACATTTTCATGCTCTGATGAAGGAAGTTAAGCCATTAAGTCTATTTTTAATTATCTCAGAGGGTGATTCATTTTCTTGGAGATTAAATTCTTTAGCATCACTTGAGATAATCAGCTGGAATAATTTAACTTATGCCAATAAACAGCAATGATCAATATTTTCCTGTTTTCTTTCTGTGACATTTTGTTTTAGTCCAGGATGCTTTAATAGATTAATTTTGCCCCATTATTTATTTCATATGAGATGCTTTTGTAATTAAATATGCTATAAATGCTGTGACTATTCAAAGGTATCCCTGTGACTTTTTGTTAAAGAAATTTCATTATTTCATCAACCTGTTACTTTAGACCTCTCAATACTAAAACACTCTTGGATTGCACTTGTTCCTTCACTTACCTATATTTGCCACAAGTCTTTTAAAACAAAGTAATTGCATGACTTTGAGAACCAGGTCCAGCATTTTGGAAGCAAACTCTGGAAGGTATTTTGACAAGTACATGCAGGCGTGCAAATAAATACACAAAAACATGTGCACACAAGCCACTGTCAAAATAAACAGATGAATAAGTAGACAAAAACCCACAAACATACTTAGAAGATGTGCATTCAGACCCCTTTGAGTCACACTACCTGATCTGCATTAACAAAAATAGAGACAAGATCAGACTGAAGGAAGGTCAGATGGAAAAATTACCCTCTACTTGTTTTATGTATATCACAAAGACAGCTGAACACAACATAGTAAGGCTTGCAGTATTCCTGACTGATCAATGCAAAGATGGCAACTGATTTGCTGGGATAAAAGATGTGAACACTTAATCACCATGGCATGTTTTCAAGTAACGAAATTACTATAAAAACTGACATTCAAAAGGTCCAAAGGCCAACTACAGGGACATATAACTCACCTACTGCTATGCTTCAATTATTCCCCAAGACCAACACTGCTGTCTAAAAATATCCATTTGAAGTACAACCTGACAAGGATCCACAGAAAGAAGACATACAACCAAGATAGCAAGGAAATAAATTATTCATTTATTTCAACAAATAAATACCCTGATTAAAAAGAAACACTATCTTTTGCTTTAGGCATCCCATGAAACATTTAAAATATAGTTATAAACCAGTCTACTTCTAAAAAAAGCTCCTCTTCACTCAGCACTTAATCTATATTCTAACGAATCAGCTACTGTGCATTTTGAAATTTATGAGATCCTGCTATCATCCTCCTTCTCATCGCTCAGGAACCAAATATATCGAGATGTAGCCCACCTTGAAGTAGGAGGATTTGGGACTACCAGTTCCAAGCTTTCTCAGAAAACATTCTGCTTTCTGTTGGCTTTCTAATATTTGAATGAGTTTCCAGCTTGTGTACATTGAAAGGTACTATGTCCAAAGGAAAAAAATCTTTCGTATGAATGAATACCTTCCCATTCAGAGGTTTAAGATTCATAACTAGTACTTTGCATGCTAAACAGTACC
>JAWWEY010000130.1:33149195-33186234 GCA_035582745.1 Loriotus luctuosus | reverse complement strand
AGCAGAGTGCCACATACCGGTGGAACCATGTAGCTCTCGTTCCATGTGGTTCCAATATCCTTATTAGTTAGAGTTTTGAGAGGTTAGTGTAAGAGAAGGCTATATGTCTAAGATTTCTGGTTTGTCCCATATGCAAAGACTTGCTCTGTACTCCCTAAAGTACCTGTCTTCTTCAGAAAATTCCTCTACGGCAACTAAAATTTTTAACTGAAGCCTGTGTAAAAGAATATACTGAGATCTCTCAACACTTCTCAGAAACAGACATGAACGCCGGCTGAGTGCATTTCTGTACTTGGAGCCAAGAGAGAAAAAAAAAAAAAGAACAGAAAATAGGAAAAAAAAATGAAAGAAAAGAGAGTAGTCACTGTCAGAGAAGCCCTTTGCTCCAGAAATATGAACAACCTTGTTTAGTGCTTTCTAACAAGCTCTTCAAAATACAAGAAATTCTCCATTGTTGGACTGAGAAGCTGGCAGTAACAACAGCAAGAAATACTTTTATAAAAATGTAGCAAGACTTATTTTATTATTCCATCAAGATGTAGCTCCATACAGCACTGAAGCAGTCCAACCTACATACATGTCTAGCAGATGAGTGTCTGCCTTGTGCATAGCATATCTACCCTCTCAAATAAAATAAGAATTCCTACTCTCAAAATAAGAATCACCTACTCTCAAATAAAATAAGAATTCCTAACCTCTGAATCCAAACTACCGGAGTATCATTAGCTCATCAAAATTGCATGGGATTTACTGGTTTTAGTCTGTGTAACCAGATGACCACCATCAGATCTGAGTGGTTCACTACTTTGCAGTTTGTACCTGCCTTGTACAAGTCACGTGAGAGATAACAGGGTTACATCAGCAAACAGACATACAATTGTATTACTAGACAAAAATTAGCCTGAGCCTTCAAATATTGACGTATCCAAAGTATGCTCTAACATTGCACAGCTGCAGATAATAGCCTGGGGGCTCAAAAATTAGATTCTGATTCCTGAGGTTCTGGGTGTTGTATGGAGATCTAAGTTTCAAAAATAGAAATAAAATAAGCTGGGCAATTCACTGCAATTTTCTCACCCACGGGCTTAGGCTGTGTTTTTACTTGGCATGTGCAAAAGGGAAAAAGTGAGTGTCTTTTTACTTGCCACATCTGGTTCTCACGTGTATCTCAAGTCATACACCTACATGTTCTTTCTTTTCATTTCTAAAATGATGGGGGAATTAGTTTGCTTGGTTTTGAGGGTTTTATTGTTTTACATTTTATTCTCATTCACCAAAGAGCTAGTCCAGAATTACATTATGCCATGGAAGGAAACAAGTATTTAGTATGAACTGACTAGTGCTAGTTAACTATGGTTGAGGACGCCCTTACTTAAAAATAATAGCTTTTACTTCAGATTCCATTGCTACTAGTGCAATACGCATTTATTTATCAAAAATGATAGCTCCCTCGAATTTCAGGTATCACCACTAACAGCTACGGGAGCTTGTGAAATGTGCACTGGGAGTTCCTCAATGTACCACAAAACTGAAGAATTACTTTCAGGTTTGCTATCTACCCTAAATCATATTAAGATTGAAATCCAGATGCCCACTAACAAACAGGTCATAGTACAAAAATAGTAATAGCCCAGGACTTGATTTCAAGATAGTAAGTTTGTCCACATGTAACTGTGAATATAGGCAGGATTTTTAGTAACAATACTGATGTGTGAAAAGGAGAAGAGGAAAAAAAAAAAGAAAAAAAACCCCACAAAAGCAGCCCAAGCAAAAAAAGCAAAAAGCAGCCCAAGCTATAGCCAGAGACTGCAAGATTGATAAGTATTTTACAAAATGAATTTTTCTCTTCAGTAAATTGATATGAAACTCTATGCTTCAATCCCTTTGATATCATATTAGATTAATTTTCCAGTTTAACTGAATTTACAATACCCACTTTCCAAATCACTGAAGTAGAGGAAAAAAATCCACAAAAATTTTTTAAAAAAAATTTCTTAGGAATTAGAAAAAAAATACAAGTCTAAGCTGTAATCAAAAAGTGCTCCCTTTAATAAAATAAACTAAGTTAGACAAAAATAGTAAGTGCCACAATGCTCTCTAGTTTTTTAATTGTGCTTTACAAGAACATTTATTACCCTGAATACCTTACTAGTTTGACTGAGACATGCACCACGAAATTACTTAACCTTGCTAATCAGCAAGACATGGGCACAAAAAGGGAAGACAGCTTATCAAAACATACATTTGCTTCTTTACTTCATAGGGAAACCATAGTGTAGTTTTATGTGTATTATTTATATTATTTACTTGAGTTAGCACTTGAAATCTTTTAAATATAGAGGCACTGCATCCATACTGAAAAAATGTATATGTAAAGGCACCTTATAATATCATTCTCATCATTAACCCACAGATGTGGCTCAGCTTCCCAACTGGGACATAGATCTGGGAATCTGGAAAATTTTTCTAGACTCAATGATTAGCAAGACCTGCAGTCCAATGTGCAAAACCCTTTTTTCTCTGTTTTTGTGGGCTTTTTTGTTTGTTTCTTGTTTTGTGGGGTTTTGCTTCTTTATTTTGTGGTGGTTTGTTTCTTTGTTAATTTTCTTTTTTACCTTAAGAGCTGCCCATTGCTAAGAGGGTGTTGTCAAACGTCAGGGAAACCCTTTCCTGGTAGGTGGAGAACCACTGTCCTGCCATTATCATGGCAAACATTTCCCCCAAACTCTGGCATCACAGAAGGCTGCAGGACACCCTCTCACTTCAGGTGTTGTTGAAAATACAAAGCATTTGATGAGCAGAAGAGGTAGCCTTTGAAAATGCTGGTTTCCATCAGCTGAACACAGAGCAGTGTGGTTAAAAGGTGGTCCTGCATGCACAAAACCATTCACATTTATGCTAGTTTACCTAGGCATTTTCAGTTGAAGAATGGAATGGAAAACTTGTTCTGTGACATTTCTAATCCAGAGTAAGTTATAATATTAGAAAAAGCTGTGGGCAGTACCAAGGCTAGATATTCAGAGAGAAGTAAATTTTCATAAGCACTAGTCACAGAGTTTTAAGTAACCTGCTAGAGATTTCAATTTCTCTGAAAACTGAATAGCTTGGAATATAAATATATTTGCTTTTAAATCATCTGCTTAACTATCACGTAACACCATATTAAAATCTTAGCTAACATGGGTGCTTAGCTAACATGCTCTCCCAGCCATGCCACAG
Source organism: Loriotus luctuosus (assembly GCA_035582745.1). Classification (NCBI taxonomy): domain Eukaryota; kingdom Metazoa; phylum Chordata; class Aves; order Passeriformes; family Thraupidae; genus Loriotus; species Loriotus luctuosus. The sequence goes on along the minus strand of JAWWEY010000130.1, from coordinate 33,183,015 downwards.
CCTCCTGTCCTTCCGTTCCCTTGGGGCAAGACATACATCCAGACATATATGCAGGTCTCTGGGGGCACCTGGTGACTGTGCTCTAGCAGGATATGCCAAAGCCCCCAGTCTGTACCTCTGCCCTGTGCTTTCCTGCTATGTGTAGAGCAGCAAACCTGGTTGTAGAAGCAGAAATCCTCATGAAAGAAACTCTGGCAGCCTTGTTCTGAATGAGGAAAAGGCCCTATATTTAGACACTATCAGAATCCGGCACCAAAAATGTGTCATAAACATATGCTGCCATGAAAAACAGAAAGGCTCTCTTCCGTGCTTTCATACTTTTGCAGTTGGTAATTTTTATATTGGTAAGTAATCATGTACAGAGCTTTGCAGTGAATCAATATTTCCCCCAAAGGTTTTTTCCTCCTTGAAGAATACATGTTCCAATCCAGATGGAAAACTCTAGGTAAGGATTGATTGAGTGTAAACAGAAAAGAAAATCTTCTTTGGGGTTCAACTAAAGATAAGCCTCAACCACTCCGTGTAAATTTATCATAACAAAATCCTCCATGAGGCAAGTAAACCAAGAGAGCTTTCATACTAGTAGAAATGATGATGGATATGACTGTCAGTTGCATTCCTCTTAAAAACAGGTGGTCTGCTTCTACAACAATGGATGAGGACACAGTTGTCCCAAGAATACCTCCAACTCTGGCCAACACCTTCCTATTTCCTCTTGTACATTAACTTGTTTCTGTAGCAAAAATAGATTATATGTGTCTATATATTCAGACTAACAATTCTTAAGTGGCAAATGATAGCCAGCCCTTTATATGAATTGTCTTACCCTGTGAAAGCATTCTGGCAGCATCTCACAATCAACTCAACAGTAAGGACTCAGAATCTCTTAAAAAAGGCAAAGGATTCAGCTAGGAAAAGAAGAAGTTATTTTATCTTATCTCAAAAAGCAATTTCTTAAGTCAACTCTGAGGTCTCATTTCTTGCTTGAGAGGGGAAAGATATAACTGAGAAACAAATTTCGTTTCTGACAATTTTCTCATCTCCATCTTAAAGGGGGTTGAAAACAAAACACCTTTAAATAAAATACTTATTTCTTACTTGCAGGTGGATGAAATAAGATTGCCAACATTATGCCCAAAAATATTTATGCAGTAGAGATGCTAAATGAACAGAGCCTTCACAAGATTTCAGAAAAATCCCATATTGGTAGTTTTGCATGAACAATATTTCTTATGTTCTTATCTTACAGATGAATGTTTTTGCATGCAAAACCTCAGAAATGTTAGAATCAGAAGCTCACACTGGACAGTGATTTATTCTATTATTTTAAATGTAAACACATTCTATATTAAGACTCAATTTTTTGTATGGGACAAAAATTTCCCTTAGAAAAAGCTACATTTGAGGAAAAAACCCACAAGGTTTAGTTCTATACTTTTTACATTTAATTTTAAAAATACATAATAACAGTGAATGCAATTATTGCAGTGTGAACCACTTAGAGTATGCACTGCAGTAGCACAGATGAATTGCTTCATTTTCACAGCTGCATACTTTAATTCAGTGAACACTTTCCAGACTGTTCTGCTGCTACCTTGAATATCCACTAAGATATACTTCCCTTTAAAGCACCATGCAGATTAGTTCCAGCAGCTTATGTTCTGCATCAGAATTCCTTTAACACAAACACACAAAAGCTTCTGCAGCCAAAACAATATGCTTCAATAGCTGGAAATCATAATTAGACATTTCAAACTGTAAATATGGACACTGTAAATATATTTAGCTATTAAAGAACATGTTCTTCCTCAGTCATTAGAGAGTTAGGGAGTCATTAGCAAGTAGAACTTCTTGATGAGGAGTATCATTAAAGCACAGATTCAGAAGACAAAAGATCTAACAGGTGCTTTTCCAGTACGCCAAACACGAACCTATGTTAAGTATCTGAAATGCATATACTGTTCTGCTTTATAAACTGTGCATTTGGAGGTGTGATGTAGGAAGGACCTGTCACTGTTAAAATTGAAAATCCAAAACATGCACAGAGGGAGAAGGAGTACTTTTTTATATGAGTGCCATATGTACCTCTGGTCTTCATCGAAATAGTTCAGCAATTAAACCAGATCTTTTTTCTGAGTCTTTATCAATATTTAACTCTCCTATGCTGAAGCTATAGTTTTTTGTCTTCTCAGAAAAAGTGCCCAAAAGATAACACCCCCCCTGTGCAGAAAACAGGGATAAGGGGAGAAATTTTCAAGGCTGGATTTAAATAGTGAAAAATCTCTGGAAAGTTTCCTTGCAGCATAAAGGCTATGAAGAGGCAGAGCTGCTCTGGGAGGCCAGAGGTACCACCAGGTCCCCAACGGCCCCAGGCAGGCCCACTTGAGACCCCTTTTTAGCACCACTCCTGAAACTCCCAAGGCCAGGGTCAGCTCAGAATTGGCTGCAGGTCCCAGTAGGTGCCCAATGCTAAGCAGCCTTGGCTTTCCACGTTTTCCATCTTTTCCTTTCCTTGGTAGAAGTAAATATATTGTAAGAGAGAGTTCATACAATGTTTCCATTGTATGAACTTAGTGCTTGCTACTTAGCTTTTCCACACAATTAATTTACCAAAAATGTTAGTAGAAAAGTAGCATCTGTGTTCAACATGTGGTCCCAAAACATGGCCCCTACATTCAGTGACAAAGGCAGTGTTTCTGAAACACTCCAACTCTTTGGGAAGTTACAGGTGTTTCTAAAATGTCCTGTGGTTCATGAATGTAGCTTGTCTATAAAAAAGAGACAATCCTATTTCTTATTATGCTTCTTAATCACATTTCACAAGTAAGCAGTGTCAAATGTCAGTCAGGAAAGATGTTGCTGTCCCATGAGACATTATCTTCCTTGTACAATTCTTAAATTAGTAAAAGCCAAAAATGTAAATAAAGGTATCTTAGTACAATAATATAACCAAAGGATGGATATGGTGCTGAGCAAGCTTAGACAACATCTTAAGATAAAATCTCTCTCTTTTGGTCGTGTCCTTGTTATTTAAGATATTTGTTCAACTTATGTCTCTAATTTCAGGATTTATTCTGAAGTAAAAAAAAAAACAAAACCAAAAACAAACGTATAGCAGTAAATCCAATGTGATGGTGCTGTAGGGAAAAAAAAAGTCTAGACATCTTTTTCTGTCTTCCTCACATTTCTTTTTTTGTGTCACTCTATACCCTGTCAATTTTTTTTTATGGCTTTGTCTGCCATTTCTGTCTAATTTCAGACATAGTTTTTTTCAGTCTTGGAACTTTCAGCTGTGACTTGGATTGTCTGGTTCAGCCTTTTGAGACTGAAATCTCAGCTGGCCCTATGAAAATTTATTTGAAAACCAAGGGGATTATCTAACTTAATAAATAAACATTCTAGATTATCCTGACTGAATTGTGCCTAATCCCTCCAGAAAAACATGGGATGACTGGAAAAGCACTTGCACCGAGCCCCATCATTATTCCCATCACAACTCAAATGGACAGGCTCTGCCTCAGACCTGCCTGCAGCTGACAAATGTAGAGCTGCATTACACTTTGTCATAAACAGATAGGCTCAAATGAAATTAGTATTACATGACTATGCAAAATTGCAGAGAAGCAATACTGAACCCCTCTTCCTCTATGAAATTTGTTTCATTGCATGGGGGAGTAAATCACTTTGAAAGAGCATAAGTAGCTGAAAAGGCTGGTTGTCCCTGACACTACACCAAAACAGATCCAAGCTTTTTCTCACTGTAAACAACAAAATTTAAAATTTATATTTGTGCATTCACTTCCACTTTCAGCTGTAAAATGAAGCCAGGCTGCAGCACAAGTATAGTTGTTGGGTTAGTGGAGACAAGATTTCTCTTTGGCTAGGGGAGAAAAACACCCTGTCACTGGGACAAAGGAATGCCTTGTCTCCAGCAGCACAGAAGGGCATGAGTTTTCACTGAAGATCTTTATTCATCTGTGTTATCTCTTTGTGTTTGTAATGGCAGATATTTACATTGGGCACATGATATTCTTACTGTAAACATTGTTGGAAGACAAATAAAGAAACAAACAGTCCAATTTCCAAGGAAAAACAGAGAAGGAATTCTGCCTGAATGCAATTTTACCTCCTACACTGACCAGCTAAATTCATCTAGGGATTTTAAAACTGTAGGACATACATAACTAGCAGGATAAATAACTAGCAAGAGTATAATTTTTGTTTTAAACAAAAATACTCCATGCAAACAGTCCAAATGTACTGGACAAAAGACATTCATGATGACAGCTGAATCCTTCAACTCTCAAATCAATACATGCTTTGCTTTCTGCAGAAAGAAAAAAAAGGGTGCAAATGTACAGTAATAGTACTTGATTCATGTAATTAGAATAATATTATAATTAAAGACTCTATGGTATGATTTCTGCTCATAGAATCTGATCTAATTTCTGTGAGAAATGTTCTTTTCCTATTATTGGGCTGTAAAACATACCCACAGTAGTTCAGGCCCATGAAGATCAAAAGAAAGGTTTTCAACAGAGCAACAGGCATCAACATCCTTCTTTCATAGTTCAAATAACAGTGAAGGAAAATGGAAGGGATACTAACTGATCTCTCAGGAATATGGTACAATAGGAGGAATTAATTACTTAAACCAATGCTGCCTTTGTCACTTCTCTCTCCCTTAATCTGCATGCATGTGGCTTTAAAACCCACAGTGATAAGCCAGTTTCATTAGTCTTTGTTAGCACTGTTTGTGTACCAGGGTTGAGGGTAGCAGACTCTGAAGTAAAAAGTCAGTATTCTATCCTATTATTACCATATGGTTGAAACACACAATACATTTCTTAAATACGTAAACCTCATTACAAACAGGATGCTCTAGGACTGTGGTTTGGGGTTTTTAGTCAGGCCATGCCAAATGAACAGTGATTAACCAACAGCACCACCTCAATTTGATTGACAAAAGTTGAAATTAAGTTAAAAGAAACCCAAACAAACTTGCAAATTTTTTTCTATAAAGAAGATAATTTTAACCAAAAAGAGAAATGAAAAAGCTTTGCTGTAATGTTTTTGGGTTTTTTTTTAGTGAGAGCAAATCAATTCTGGCTACAACAGAAAGGAAAAAAAAATAAAAAGAGAAACATTTTTCCAAAGAGCCCTGAAGTCTTCTAGGGGAAGGCGACATATGATGCAGTATCCACTCTGTTAGCTCCATTTAAGGCTGTGCTTTGCAGTCTGGGTTAGTCACTAAAGAGACTCAGCAATTCAGTTCATCCCTGAGCACACACTTAACTCCAATGTACAAAGGTAGCCTCAATTATTTCAATGAGAATGCTCCCGTAAACAGTGCCATGCAGGAATGTTTGCAGAACTGTAGCCTTTACTTGGTGATGTGTTTGAACAGCTTCACAATGATGTCTGTTTTCCACATCAAATTTAACTGCTGTTACTTCCTTACAAAGAATGAAAGTGTTAGAATATTAAAGAAATAATATCAGTTAGGATTATATTCTTTGAATATTTTGCTATAATAAGAATAATGTCCTTTATATTGAAATATAATAATAATTTAATGTCTGTTTTATTGAAATATTATCTGCCTGACTTGCAGTGATTCTTTTGGATGAAATAGTTCTTCCTTCCTCTCTCTTAGATACTATATTTCTATCTGGTTTTTAACACTAGATTTACTCAGGTCTGCTCTATACTACTGTGTTGGCTTTAAATCTTACGGGTTTTCTCAGATACACTTCATATAGATATATAAAATTATACAGTATTTTTGGTTTATTTGGTTTTGAACTGCTGAACAACAGTATTTTAAACTCATTGACACTTGTTACAAAATCCAGCCACAAGTTACCTGAAGACAAAAATGCATTTGCCCCTTGACTTTTGTGCTCACATTTAAATTAAAAAAAACTCCAAAATGTCTATATTATTAGCCAGTGATATTCATAAGTAGATATTTATCGTTTGAAACAACAGATTACATTGAAACATTTAACTGTTGTTGCATTACTCAGGTTTTCTAACACTGTTTTTATTCTATGCCTTTGTTTTTCAGACAACATGAAGACATATAATCTCTTCCTGTAGTAATCAGTCCCACTACAGGGAAAGCACTGAGCTCTTTAAAGACTTCCAGCACAGCAAACTACTGCCTTTTTTTTTTTGTCATTAATTCATTATTTGTTAAACAGTCCAGCAGTGGTATTAAGTATGATATCAGTACCTGACTATTTTATATCCCTGGTATGGTTATGGTCATTATCTAATTTGTCACTAAAATTCTTTTTGAGGTTGTTTTTGTGAAACATTTTATGTTATAACACATAAAAATGCAACAGGAAATTCACAGGGAGTAAAAGATTGAGAAAGCAACAGCACTTTTATGGTTGAAAACAATCCCATTGCAGCACACCATGGAGATCAGAGTATAGCTACAGTTTACCACAAACCTGCACCCTTTTTTAAGCATTAGGGTTACATTGCCTATTTTTAAAATTAGTAATATGTAAAAATGTGGGAACAGCAGTGAAATTTCAGATTTTTCATATATTGCACTTAGGAATTTTGTGTCTCTTACTTCAGAAGATTCCAATGTGAGCTATCAAACTGCCTAGTAGTTACAACTAATCCTGTCTCATGACAAATTTTCTCTTTTAAATGTGGATTAATGAGAAAATTGTAACCCAGTGGACATTTGTGAAAAAAAAATAATAATAAAAGGCTTTGCTGGTTAACAACAAATCTAATTTTTGTCTCATTTAACAAATGGCATATGGAATTTTCTGAAAGGCATATGGTACTAATTAAACATGGTATGAGTCCCCCAGACAGTCAGTATAGCCATGAGGTATCCAAGGAATGTTTCCCCTCAGTATACATTAGCTGTGTATTGATTTGATGGTCTGATTGGATAAAAGCCTTGGTAGCAAACAATGTTTAAGGATTTGGGAACTGCACTTCTATTCTTATCCATATGAATGCTGCAGTTGCCAAGGAAAACTGAGATAGTTAATAAGCAGGCAAATTAGGAACTAATCAGGACCAGTTTATTTTCATTCACTCATTCATTAACCACTTATTTTGGTATCTATTTTCAATATTTGTTTTTACATTTAGAGCACTGTTCTGTGATTCTTATGCCAGAAACTATAAAGTTAATCATCCTATTTTTTAACAGAAAGAATAAACTAGATTTCATATATTTTAATGACTAATAAACTACTAACAAAAACCTAAAAGTAAGTTGTTTGATTGATTTTGAAAATTCTGATATACACAGTGTGTATAAATACACTTTCCTGTACCCAACATCAATTGCACTAATTAATATTCATTCTACTATCTCAGTTAGATATGGGTAAATTACTAACTGTAAATGTTAGTCCACTTCTGTAAAACTTTAATTCTCTTTTCAATTCAAAGATATCAGCTTCCTCTAGCATGTAGGTAAACTGCTGAAAAGATTAAGAAATTGAATGCTGTGTGTGTTGTTTTTCATAATGATCACTTCAGGTAAAACTAACAGCAGCAGTGTATTCACACAGCCATTATTGGGCTTGTACTTATCCTATGCAAAATAAAAAGTAAAATGTTTGAGTTGCCTGAGCTAATGTAAAAATGGTAAATGACCTTTTGTTAACCAGAGTATTTCTGTGCAGAAGGACATCACAGTCTCAAGACCACTATGTCTAGCATCAATAGGGTTTTTTTTCATTGAGACATTTCTTGAAGAGTAACAGAACAGCAGTTTGTGGCTTGAAAGGTAGCACTGACTCCTTTGTAGTCCCAGGAAATTTCAGAGTGGTAAAAAAGCCAGTACAATTTCAACAGTGCTCTGAATTGGCCAACTTACTCAATCTACCACCACCTGCTAAATCTATTATCACCACTAACACAAAGAAATGAAAACTGCTTCCTAGTCTCCCAACAGCTAAAAATGCACTCTGCTTTTGATAATAAGACTTGAGAAAAAGCAGTGAGAGTTAAGTAACAAGAGTGTCATTCAGTTTTAAAGCATCCTGAAATAAAGTCACCTGTGACTCTTACACCTAAAATAAGATGACACTAAAAATAGACCTGTAATATTAATAGCCTGCTGCAAAACAGTTTAACACTTAAGATACAAAAGCCTCTTGGCAAATGGAATATGGTAACTGAAGAATGAATTCTGGACAATAAGGTCATTTTTACACTTTCTGCACACTATGCTGAAACGTGTTACCAGACTCTTGCCTAACTACAAAAAGCATTGCACATACACTTATCTTGAAGGCTCTACCTTAACAGGTGGTTTCAAAATATTTTCAAAGCATATAGAAACATTAAGTTTACCCTGTAAACTTAAGATCCTCTGCTCTTGACATGCTGTATCAATGAACTGAAAAGAGCAGTAACACTTAAAGTGGCTGAATGCTCATTATGTAAAACAAGCTGCATTTTCCTGCTCTACCAACAAATTGTGAAACAGAATAAGAATTGTGCTCCCTGCCTTACTGCTCTAAGATTTCAAATATCATTTCCCTTTAAAAAAACACTTGCCCTTAGAGGTTTTTAAAACTGAAAAATTCATGCATGATTAACAGCTCTCCTCACATCAAGGAGTCTGTCTTTCCTCCTGTATATTGCACCAGACATATTGAAAGCCTACGTATCCAAGATATATACAGTATGCTAGATAACACTGAAAACCTAAATTCAGAATAAGGCTAAAAAACCTAGATCAAATCAGCTTTTATCTTAAGAACAAGATTTTTATACAGCTGTAGAACAATACTTGTAGGTTTGCTTTAATGTAACAAATTAACACAGCTTCCCAACCCTTCCTTCCTGCATTTACATTCAATGTATTATGCACCAAAAAAAACCCCACAAATAGAGATCCTTTCAGCCTGACTATCCTGTCAGCAAAAGCAGCAGAGAATTTTTCATTGATAAAAACAGAGAATGGAAGAAAACAGACCAACCTTCACAATGTACGTCACACCAGGTCCCAGGATCTTCTCACTCGAGTGCAGCCATCCTTGAGAGGATTTATTGACAAAACTGCTAGCTTGATCCCAGTCTTCACTTCCCAGGTGCATTTCCTCTGACCGTGCTTTTTTCCCCATACTCATCTTGCTCACGTCCTGCTGAGAACACGAAGTGGCAGAGACAAGGTTACATGTGTTGTCTGAAGCCCCTGCTGCTGAACTAGAAGCACTCGAGCTTCCCTGCAATTTGGAGACAGCAAGCTCCTTTACTGCAGAGGAGAGGTTTTTGATACCCAAAAGGCTGCCCGTGCTAGAGAGTTTCAAGTGGGACACTTTATGGATGAGGGTACACAGGGTGCTGGGTCCATCTTCTTGGTCCTTGCGGAGAACCTCTGGTGAGACCAGGTACGAAGGTGAAGCTGAAGTTGTAGCAACTGCTGAGACCTTGCTGTTCATGGGCAAATTGTGAATAAGATCATCAACAGATGTCACAGAATCATTCCTGAAGCGGTTATACTTGGTACGTTGAAGCATGCCCTTCTATCTGCTTTCCTGCATATGTTCTGGCAAATCTGATGCCAATGCAGGAGATGCCTGTACTAACATAGCAAGCAATTCATAACGGCACGGAGGATTAACAAGAGCTTAGGGTAAAAGAGAAAAAGAGTATAAGGAAAAATGAAAAACTGTATATTTTTAAGAAATTTCTTTTTGTTCCTTCTTAAGGTTGGGTGAACTAACAGTTTTCTGTGACTGAGATCTCAGTCCTGCTTAGAGCTGCCAACTCGCTCACAGCAAAAGCATGACTCACACAAATGAGAAGGACCCTTTTCAACAAAAGGCTGTGAACACTGCAAATCACTTCCTGTAGCCAAAAAAAAAGAGAGAGAAGAAAAAAAAACCACATCCACCCACTTACAGCACACTAGCACCAATCAATTCTCAAATTCCCTTTTCCTATCTTCTCAAACAGATACTTCCTCCCAACCTTTAATTCCTATCCCCTCCCACCACCCTTTTAGTACCAAAGGCAATTACCTTTAAAACTGAATTAATAGCCTTTATGAAACACCACGCTTTATTCATCTGTTAAAATGTTCTTCCACCTCACATATTTGTGAATCTATAAAGAAATCACAATTAGATAGCAAATATCTGTATAATATTTGCATACATATAATCCCCCTCTCCTGCCCCTGCAGCAGAACACAGACACCTTAAAGGTTTTCAGAACAGATGAACAGAACTAAAGAATATATACATTTTTTCCACAAAAGCAGCCTAACAGTGCCTTTTTGTCAATGCTGTCCCTCACAGAAACTGTTAATATTCAAATTTTGACAGAGAAATAAATCATTCTCCCCTGTTACTTCACAAGAGCATTCTATTTTAATGGAGGAATTACGTAAGTACCTATGTGTGAAGAAAAGTATTTTTCCGATGTCCAAAAACAGGCTTACTAGACTTTTTTCTTTCACAACTGATTTTCAGTCCGAAAAAAGACATGAAGAGGGTCTTCAATTCACTGGAATATTTGGTTCAATTCTGAAAAACTGAAAAAACCCTGAAAGAATATTAAAAAAGTCCAGGTAGCAGCAAACTGACACCCTGCAGTGAGGAAAAAAAAAAGCCTTTATTAAGAATGAATGTCAGTCACAAACACTTGATCTGGAGAAGTAGCAAAACATGCAGAAAACAGGTATTTCATCCCTCCTGCAATTTCTTTAGAAGTCCAAATGTGTACAGCATTGTGATAAACAGTGCCCATCACAAGTCATATGGTTTTTTCATATAAATCAATCTGCTTTGCAAAACATTTTTTGGATGTAGGACAACACACTGCATTATAAACAAATTCAGACCAGAGAAGTTGCATACTGCAAATCTTTAAAATAAATTACTAACTGCAGCACAACTTAAAGGAAAAAAGCCTATAGAATTCCTTCCTTTGCCCACGACTAAAGGCTGCAGTATACAAACTGCAAACACAGTGGAACAACCAGCTTAAATACAGGTATTTAATTAGTACATTCATGACATACTGAATTAAGTCAGCACCTCTTATCCCAGTAGTGATGAATGGAAATGTCCTAGTCAATGTAAAGCAGTTTTCTACTGATCTGCAGAAGAGCCTTTCATCACCACGCTGCAAACCTGCTACAGCATCCTCAGAGCATTCATTCCTCTCGTCATCCTCCTAGCACAGCAACAGCAAATATACACACCACAGCCTATTTTTACGTGTCTCTACTGCCCAGAAAACCCTACTGCTCCCGAACGGCTCTCTTCATTAGAAGCGGCCAGCAGGACTGCAAAATGTGAATGAGATGCTGCGCGAGTGAATGAAAGGGCTGGCTAGCATCCCCACATTTCTGTGAATGAAGCGAGGCCTCGCAGCCTCTGCCAGGCAATCCCTTGGGTGCTCACCAGCCCAGCCAATACCAGCCGGCTTTGATGACTCATTCAGCAAAGCCTTGCTAAATAGTGGAAGATCCCATTTCCAGCACAGGCGGCACCTTTTTTGCTGCAACACCAGAAAATGAAGTCGGCGTGTCAGCAGATGGGAGTGGGTCGTGAAGCCCCTGCGGAAGACAGGGTGTTGCCAGAGAAATGCCTGGGGTGTCCACAGGAGTAGCAGGTGAGGAAAACACTGGAGTCAGATCTCTGTTTCTCCCCGACTGTGTTCATTCAGCCAATTCATTTACATCCAGCATAGGAAGATGAATGTGCACATTTCATTTGATATTCGATTGCTCTCTGTGCACCTGCAGATTCACAGATTTTACAGGTTTGTCTTCAGAGACCTCTGACATAAACAAAACAAAACAAACAAACAAAAAACTCACAACAAACAAACAAACAAAACCCAAACAAAAAATCCACCCAATCAACAACCCCCCCATAAAAATAACCACAAAAACAAACCCAAAGTTCTCCTTGAAAAAAAATTGCATAGACTTATTTTTCCCTCATTTACCCTGTTAGCACAGTAGATATTTAAAAGCAGTATGATCATCACTCCAGGGAATGGTAGGTAAAGGGAAAGCTAGAGGATGAAAGCTTCCCAGACCACCAGCAAAATGTCTAATTTTGAAACTTTCACTGGACAGAGAAATGCTTGCAAGGCATCCATTGGATGCAGAGCTCTACTGTAAATCTGACATTAGACACTGCAGAGGAGTAGAAGCCACTGAGTTTCCCAGTGCTTGAAATCCAGTGCCTATTTCAGTGTCTGATCAGGAAACTGTGTCCCTTACAAATCCAGTCCTAGGGTAGGAGAACTGAACATTTCAAAACCTTGCCTTTTATAGTTCCAGGGACTAGAAATACTACGTAATTTTGCCCTGCAGGAAGCAGGTTCAAATCCAGCTCCAGGAAATAATGAACGAAATTAGGAGACTGTGTAATAGGCATAAACTGCAATATAAATTAGGATCTAGCTCATTCTAGCTATTGCCAGAGCATTTATAATGTCTTCTGCATTTCCAGCACTATGTCTCGATTTTGCACACTGACTTGACCATGCCTGCCTTAAACAAGCTTGTTGCTGCTATTATCTTGCAAGACAGCAAGACATTCAGAGCACTATTTTTCTCTTACTTCTATTTAGCAACCTGTGCTAAGTCAGCACATTGAATTTCAACCAGGTTGAAAATAAGCCTTTTTATTTTCTTTTTAATTTTCGCAGGCCTGTGAGACAGACACTACAACATGATTAATAAATGGTCATGGAACAATTACTCCTTTGTCGACCCAGTAATAAAATGCCAGGTGGAAATTCAATGTCAGTAAATGAAAAATTATATGTAACCCTAAAAATACATACACAGTGAGGGGATGTACACTGCCTCTGACAAAATACAGCATTTCGTACAAACTGCTGGTAATTTTGGCTCTTAGACCTTTCTTGCTTTTTTGATCTTTTTTCCTGTTTTTTTTTCAGCTTTAATTCAGTTCTGGTTTCATGTCCTTTACTTCTGCCAAGTGGCTCTTAGGAGCTTATTCTTGGCTGCCACCTTTTTACTTCCATATCCAAGCTACCTCTGCATCCTGTATTTCAGAAGATACTAATTTTTATTAACCACAAAGGGTAAGAAAAAAAATTATGCTGGGGGCATGATAAGAGAAAGTACATTTTGCCGAGATTTAAATGGCTTTAAATTGCTGCAAGCATAGGAAACATTGCCAATACCCAACCAAACCAGGTAGGATGACGTGACAACCATAAAGAGGAAACACAGGAAATATCACCACTATGTTCCCCAACCTATAGTAAAAAACTTCACAGAATGCAAAGATTTGACTTTCAGTGATCATATTCAGAGAAATATTCAGAGAAATATTAAACATATAGTCAGACACGGCAAAAATACCTCATTCCAGTAACACACTGTAGTCAAGTATGTACTCTACAACAAATAAGTGCTAGAAACTGTTGAAATTCTGCTGAAATATTTGCATTTTCAGAGTTGTCGCCTGGTAGCAGTAAAATTTGCTTGCAGGCTATACTGAATTTAGGACAAATGAGAAAGACCTTAACTTTGGACCAGAAAAACCTTCCAAATGGAATTTGAGTTAACTAAGTTATAAGAAACACTGACTGTCAGAGCATAAATATAGATGTTGCTAAGAGTTGTAATACTTCACAAAATATAGCCATAGAGCATCACAGTTAACATTCCTCCTTATGACAAGCCCTAAACAATTACTGTTGGTGTGATGTAACATTAAACCATCAGCAAACAGGATGCTATTCCTTACATTGTAATATGATGGACACAAGTGTTAATGATCTGCTTTAATAAATGTTCTTGGTAAATCTTCAATATCAACAAACGGTCAATTCCTCAAATAAAAATATAGCATTTCTATAATACAAAGATGTCTAATATCCTGTGGGGACATTTCTTCTTTTGATAATTAAGAAAAAATTAGCATTCTTTGCACAATACAAGATAGACTTATATCAGAAATCTCTTACCCATGTATTTATTAATCAGCCTCATTCAGTTTTCTTCATGTGAGACAAGATTAGATGATGTAGTTAAAAGAAAAGCAAGATAACATCAGGATAAGCTAAAAAGCATTATGATCTAACCTTCTTAAGAATTAAGAATTTTAATTTTAAAAACTATTTCTAAATAATTCTATATGTTCTGTTTGTACATACTTAACACATCATATTCTGTATTCCTCTGTTTCTCTGATCTACCTGCACACAGAGCTCAGTTACATCCTACTGTGATTTCAAGAGGGGCAAGAATTATTGAAAGTCACTGTACTTCCTGTTCAGTGGCAGGACTATATACTTCTACTTCAAAACATTTTTCAGGAATCAAAGCATAGACTGGGTTCACATCGCTTAGGTTTTTTTTCCATAATGAGTTCAACCTCAGCTTACTGTCCTATGCAACAAAACCTGAAGGCATGTAGGTAAAGGGTGCCATCTTCCCATTACAGAAAAACAACCAACCAACCAACCTAAAATCAAGGAACACCTCCTTTCCCAAAAAAACCCCAACCTGAAACCAAAACTATTCTAACAAATTCCAGTTAATTTATTAAAAAAACCCAGAAAACAAAAAAACTATAAATTGCCCCATCTCCCCTTCATCCTCACTCCTGTTCTTTCACTGGATCAGAGTTTTGCTGTTTCCATGGCAACATTATTGCTAAGGGTGGGCTGCACCAGGAAATGGGAGTATTATCTGGTTTTGCAAATTATTTCTCTGGAAAATCATACTGTTGAAAATATTACTATTCAAGATCAGCGATTATTAATCGTTAATGATCAACTTCCAACTAAAATTACATCAGTGAAGTATAAAATCAAGGTCTCAAATGTGCCTACAAATTTTTGAGCAGATGCTTGTATTTTGAACTAGAAACAGATCCTAAAAAATGTTCAGGAGGCTGTTTTTTCTGTTAGTAGGAAATACTGAAATACTGAAACAATTTTATTGTAAGACATGTTCACCCATTGAAATATGACATTAAATATTTGGAAGAAAATGAAACTTGCAATTCCTTCTGCTCCATTTGTAGTGCCTGAGCCGACTCTTAAAAGTCAACACACTACAAAAGTTCACAGAAAAGACAGATCTGAGGTAATACCCAAATCTGAACAGAACACTGAGCTTTTGTGAGGAAGGATCAGACAGTGATATGTATTAAAATCTACAACACTAAATCAACCCTTACAACCCTCCCAATTTTAATTATTTCTTTTCTTTCAGCCAGACACTGAAACGAGATTATTAGCAGCAGTGTAACAGAATTGTATATCCTAAACACCAGACAACCTAAAGCTCTGCCATGTCTGTTTGGCTGCCTGTACTTCCTGCAAACCTTTGTATACAACAGGTCTTTTCCAACCTAAATGATCCTGTTCCTATGGCTTTTTCCTCTTTCTCCCTATCCCAAACTTCCATCTTCTGCACCAGGCATCTCACTCTAGCTGGAGCCTCACCCTAGAGAGAGTCTCTGTCCTAAGAAATACATCCCAGTCACATTTTCTTTTTTGTCCACAAACTGTGGCATGGTGTACAAAATGTACTGCATTGTGAATAATGTAATGAGAGGTCCATAACATGGTTCCATGATCCATTCAGACGGATCGAAATGATGCTTCCTCTGGGCATATAGGCATTAATGTCCATGTATCTCCAAGTGTTTCTATCTTAAACAATCTGAAAAACCTGTGATTTGGAGGAGAAAGCAAATAACAATCTAGATCACTGACAAATTATGCAACAACTTTTTTTGCGTTCTTCTTCATATTGAAAGCCAGTTATTTATTTATTTGTTAACCTAGCACCTTTTTGGTTCATTCATATATGAACCATCAATACATTCATGAAATGTATTTAATCATTCAATAGTTTTCTTTTCTACATTGTAATAAGGTGTCTGTTTTTTAAGTTTTGATAGGTTTTTTGAGTATTTTATTTTTATTTTTTTCATATCTTATTTTCCTAGGAGTGGTGTGCAAAGTTGATTTTTAAAACCCCCTGCACATGAAATCTGACTTCACAAATTTCCTATTGATTCCAAGAGGAGTCAAATTTCATTTCAAATGAATGAAATTCTCCATTTCCAAATCCAAATGGAAGTCTGGGAATTTTAATTGTGTGTGACTTTTTGTACAAGATTTCTTAGGTTGTTTGCCACTCATAAAGTATGTTTACTTTTATGAAAATAAAATTAATGCCTTTATTTATATTTTACTTTTAAAAAACATGAAAAAATTATTTATTACTTATACAGTATATACATAAATATGTTCCTTACCACCATAAGAAAATGATGCTCTAGTATCTACTCATTTGTTAGGATAGCTAAATACTTGCAAGAAGAGCAGCAATGAAAAGGATATGTGAAAAAAGGCATAGTGTACTTTGCTGTAACTCTTGGCATCAGGAAGGGCTAACTATACCTCATCTGAGCAGACAGCAATCTATTAAAAAACACAGACTTTCCCAAACACATTGGTTTCCCCTCCCCTAATTAAAAGGTTATCATCAAAACTGTAAGAACCAAACACCAACAGAGAGTATAAATTACCATCTTTGTCTTAGGTCACACATCAAACCAAAATTCTGGCAGCATGTGTAGAGATCTAGGGACAGCAGAGCTGCTCAGACTGCATCACCTTTGCCACATTGCCACAAAGTGCACGCTGTGTGTGGCACCTGGCTGAAGAATAACACATTAAAAACTGTCTGGGAGTTTTGGGGGTTACTTTCAGCTAGATCAGTTCTAGACTCCAAATCACTTCAGTAATGAACAGTGAAGAGGGGGAGGAAATGAATTGCACAGGGCAGGCCAAGCATCTAATACCCACTCACATGCACTTCACCCTGAAATAGAACCCATTAACGTGTGTCACCAAATGATACAGATGCTCTTGGCAAACATGGAGCTACAGGCAGAGCTGCTATTGATCAGCTTCAGTACTAAAAAATTCTGCCAGTTCTGCAGTAGTGGATAGCAGCACCAGTGGAGGGTTATTCACAGCAGCACTCACAGCACTCATTCCCAGTGAATTAAAAATAAGGACTACTTCTGCATATCATAGATGATATGAACCACCATACCTGTTTATGCCCATTCCACTTGTTATCTGACCCGAAGTAACTGTTCACTTCTTTCTGGGTACAGTCAAATGGAAGAAATGGAAGAGGCATCTTCGACAAGTGTGTATGTGCAGGTATGCATGCCCACACGCCTGCATGTATTAAGGATGCATTCTTTTCTTAGTCGGGTTGCTTTTCTTCCTTGCATTTAAGTTGGCCTACCTTAGATACAACAATACATATGGAAAGCAGGATGGCAAATTGGTGAAAGACATGATAATGAGGCAGGGCTGGATGTAGGGATTTAAATATCTGTTTAAATGTTCACTTAAATGGATTGAAGTTTTCAAATTACATTCCTAGTAATGTAAGGAAAGGCACTAAGTGAAATGGCTGCAGATGTGAAGACTGAGAAATTCTGTTTTAAGCTCCATGAACTCAAGCAGAGCAGTAGGGAGGCAAGCACCCTGAACTCTAAAAGGGTCTCCAAGATTAAAAAATGTTTAGAATGGTAGAGAAATGGAGATAAACATGTGTTTAGCATCCTACTGTCATACACAGCAGCCTGTATATTTCTTTGTTATACCAAAAGCATATTTTTGTTGTAGCAAAAGTAACTTCCTCTAGGCACCCTCAGAAAATGTGTCTTGTTTGCTCAAGCAGGGCAAGCCCCTGACATGCTTCAGTACAATTAAGGCTGAGGAGGCATGAAAACTACTGGAATTCTGAGGGTCAGCAGTTCTCCAAAGGACTTTGGGCATACGCACTAAGACCAGATTCCAGTAACAGCAAAGACATGTAGCAAGGATGTACAGCAGAAAGGCTGGAGCAAAAACATGGTAAGTGCTTGCACAGACAAGCAGAACCCAAAGCCACTGGCCAAACAAAAGGTAATTGATGGGTATCCAGGTCAGAGGAGATATTGGAATGGGGAAAAATAGGCAGCTATGAGGGTCTGTGGAGAAATCTTACATCAACAGCCCAATCCCAGAACTGCCCAGTGCTCACTTGGAATTGGGTTTCAATGAAGCCCTGGTGCCAGGATGAAGAGGTAGAGGAGAAATGCCACTGGCAGAGACAAACACAGCTCACAGCTCCAGAACAGAGAGAGGAAAAAGGGATGCTGAAGCCACCAGGCAGCCTGAGGTCTGCTATAACAGTAAGTAAAGCAGAAGGAAAAATCCTACCAAGTGCATTGAAAACAGCTTTACTACCCAGTGGCAACACTAGTGCTGTTGTCTCCAGTTAGTTCAAGCTTAAGCAGCAGCACATCTGAGACTGACTGCACTCTGTCATTACAGTCAATGTTAGCACAGCATAGATGATAGATGTTGATTGTCTGCTGTTATTAATCACTTTGACTAGGATATGGAAGAGTAAGGATCCATACTGTTATGAAATTATCATGTGCCACTGAAGCAACACGTTACACATGTATTCTAACAGTTATTACTGACCACAATGAACTGCAATTGTGACTTTATTTTGAAAACTAGCATCACTTTATCTGTCTAGGACTACCAAGACAGTGTCATAGCAATGCTCTGTCCTACTAAAGCTGCTCCTCTAACCAAGTGTAAGAAACTTTACCAGTAAAAACACAGCTTTGCACCCAACAGTGTGCAAATACGAAGCCTGCTTTTGAACAGCACCTTACCAACATATGCTCGATTGGAATATCTAAACCAGAAGAAATCTGTTGTTTAGCTACAAGCATGAGGACTTCATGAACCAAAAAGTCTTTAAGTGCAATTAAACTGAAAACTCAACAATTAAGGCAAAAGTAAGTCTGCTACATAAAATTTTGCACCAGAATACATATGTATTCTGTAATGGAATACATATACAGACCACCATGATGAGAGTCAAATGACAGAACAGGAGGATATTGGGAGGTTTCAATATAGTGATGCAAAAATGGTAATGTTGCTGGACTAATACTCTTTCTTACCTTGCCAATACCATTTTAATTTTGTGTTTACCCTTTTTTGGCCAAAACAATAGTTGGGTTTTTTAAGAAAAAGCAAAAGAATATTCTGCTAAGAAACTACTCCCTATATACACAAAAAAAAAAGCATAATCTCTATTTAATTGCTCTGTATTACATCTTCCTAACCCTTTCTAATATGCTGATAGAAATGTGCACACACAACCATTCCACACAAGCTTTCAGTCACACAAAACTAACACCTGCCCTCTGCTGTCCAAGATGCAAACAAAGCTGGAAGGAGTTCTTCCTTTCTACAGAGCACATTAATTCTCTCTAGAGCAGTAGCATCTACAGCTACCTACATAACCTCCCTGCAAATCACACTCACAAATGGAATAAAGAGAAAGAAAAACTTAAAAGTTTCTGCAAGGTCACCTGTGCTGGTTTTGGCTGGGATAGAGTTAATTTTCACCACAATGCCTAGCATGGGGCTGTGTTTTGGACTAGTGTTGAACACAGGGTTGATAATGGAGAGATGTTTTTGTTACTGCTGAGCAGGGCTCACACAGAGCCAAGGTCTTTACTGCTTTTCCTATGGCCATGCTGCTGAGGAGACTGGGGAGGCATGTGGGGCTGGGAGGAGACACAGCCAGGACAGGTAACCAAAGGGATATTTCAGACCATATGGCATCATGCTCAGGATATAAAGTGGAACAGAAAGGAAAACAGGGGGATGCTTGGAGTGATGGTGTCTGTCTTCCCAAGTAATCATTAAATTTAATAGGGCCCTGCTCTTCTGGAGATGGCTGAACACCTGCCTGCCCATGGGAAGACTGAATTAATTGCTTGTTTTGCTTTGCTTGTGTGCACAGTTTTTGCCTTCCCTATTTAACAGTCTTTATCCAAATCCACAAGTTTCCTACCTTTTGCCTTACCAGTTCTCCCTGATCCCACTTCTAGGGGAGCAAGCAAGTAGCTGTGTAGCGCTTGGTAGCTGGCTGGGGCTAAACCACAACACCATGTTACAGCAGCAAGAAGTGAGTGTGGTATCTCATCAAAAAGTAAGACCACAGTTTAAAAGGGCAGAAATGTCCTGCTTGTCTCATCTGTTCAGAAGCACAGAGTAATGACCAGCAACACAACTTCTATTGCTGCTTCAGCTTTTTGTGCTCATGAAAGAAAGCAGTCTATAAAATTTCATCAGTTGATAAACCATCTTGGCTCACCTTTGGGGTGGTCCTTTGCAGCAGAAATTATCTCTCCATCACTTAAGGAAAAAGAAGGGATACATACTGCCAGGAAAGGTGATGCACATGAAATATCAGCAGTGTAGGGAGGATCATATGGCTGGTCTTTCTGTAATTATGCCTAAAAAACATCTTGTAGTCAGAAAACTGCAAATAGATCAAAAGGATGACTGAAAAACCTCTCAGATAAATTCCTGTAGCATAGATAATCAAAAATAAAGAGGCTGTTTCAGGTTTTCCCTTTTACCATTAAATTTTTACTTCATGATTAAAAAAACTTGAAACTTCTCAGTACCACAGATGCCCATAATCCTATTGATAAACAAGCACTGGGGTAAACCAGCAGAATATTCATCTGGCATCACTAGAGATGTAACTGAACTTCCCCAAATGAAAATACTTTTTAACAGCTGTTAAGTGTTTTTTTGGGAAAGATATTGATTTTCTAAACTATCATTAATTTGTTCATTTTGAATAGAACTTTGGCCAAAGAATGTTAAAATTAGTTCCTACCATAAAAAACATCTACCATAAACACCTCCTTTATGTATACACCATGACTAAGAGATTCATGACCCTTTAGCCTCTTTTCCATTCCTTGGTTATCTCTGCAGCTGCTCAGTATCCTCTATCTACATACCATTGTTAGATTGACAGCCAATGAAACCACTGACCAAATTCAGCCAAAAACTACAAAGAAGGGGAGGTTTGGAAGATGTTAAGTAACAATGCACTCGTGGGATAAGCAGGAAGAGGAAAAGGTAAAATTATACTGATGTCTCCAGAGAGGGAGGTATCATAGTAACTGGAGGAAAAAGATTTTGTATATGCCACAGAGCGGTATTTATATTTGTGATTAAGAATCATAAACTCATTAATGATTTTCTAATAAAAGTTTGAAATTTTACACATTTTCCTTTCTCCGAAATCCTAAGATTGTTCATAATGCTGTTAATCTACCCCACAAAGTATGTGAAGCTGCCTGTCACCCTATCTTCATGCAGTCTGGGATAAACCTCTTACAAATTCTTAAAAGAGGCACTTGAGAGCACCTCAGCACATCACCATACTTCAGCACACTTGCTTTTATTATGGTTATCTCATCTAGTAACTCTCAAGCTAACACTCAAAAATTTTAAATCAGAGTTTGCCAAGTTCCACATACAAAAACAATTAGAATGAGTTCAGTTAATCCTTCAGACATTCATCTCACCATGATCATGATTACTGTTCCTAGACGGAATACACATCACATGATTTCGCACTAGTTAGGCCAACCTCAACCACTGGTCCAGATGTTCAGCTGCACATTCATTTCAATAGAACTAAATATGATACTGTGCAATTTGCAGTTTACCAACTGGCTTGAAGTAAGCTTAACAGTTAACAATTCCTAGAACAAAAGGTAAAAAGGAGCTGCTGTTAGTATCTCCTCTATTCTTTTGTTTAACGCAAGGAACATGTCTTCTGTGAGTGAATTCTTCATTAAACTAGTCAGTTACTTTCAAGGAAAATAGCTGGAGTTTATTAAAACTTCAGAGAGGCTGTCACAACTCTGGGCGAATTGCTGCTGTAATCAGTCACCCAATTGCTTACTGTTTGTAAGCAAAAGCACAAAAGAAAACCACTGCACATTACACGTTTGAGTCTGTTCCTAGCATGGAGAAATAAAGCCAGTATTAGGTATAGTTTTTCTGGGTAATTCTTAAGGCTTAAATCAATCATTAGTAGCTACCAGTGCTCGGCATACTCCTACATTATGCAGTCTGATGATGCAGACAGATTTGCTCCCACCTGCTGTGATTCATGCAGTCCAGTCAGATAATACAGTAGCATTATTCAAAAAGCTGCAGCAAGGTGGTCTAATATTGGCCTTTATGGAATTGCCTTCTAAAATACAGCCACATCATATTTTTAGCATTAAAAAGTCACAGGAAAAATAATCTTACTGTTTCTTTGGTGATCTTCTTGCACTCAAAGCAAGGAGACAAGTATGTTTATAGATTTAATTATATATATATATATACACACACACATGCACACATATGCTTTTCTCCCTTTCTCTGTCTCTAGCTAGTATAAAGAAGTTACAGTTTATTTCCAAGGCTGTTTCTCCTTTTAGTGTACATAGCTATACTGACTCCTACTATGCCTGTAGTTTTGCTTTAATTTGAACATATTTGTTCAAATGCTGCAGGTATCTTATGTAATTCATTTTTTCCTCATCACTATGCAATATTGCATGAAGGGAAACCATGAACATATTTTGGCTTATTAATTAATGTTGCCTCCTCCAATTCTCTCCTGAAAATATACTTCCATTGCAGAATGGCTGTGTCAGTATTTAGAACACATCACACACTTCAGACTACCTCTTGAAATTAGCAAGAATATTAAACCAACTTTAATTTAATTAAAGACAATGTTAGATTAAAAAATATGCAGCAGTTAGGGATGCCAAATTTTTCCCCTCTTAATTTGGAGTCACATCACTTCAAAATCAACATTTGATTCCATGAGACATTCAAGTGTACTTGACATGGAGATTGGTTCTGGTGTTTGTATGGTTAATCTGCTGAGTCGTGACTACTTGTAACTGTCAAATTCTCTCCAAGGATAAATAATTAAAGCTTCTGGAAGAATAAGCACACAGGAAGCAGTGGAGATTGGATATACGTAGGTGTTGAGGGCATTAATTTTTATCCAATCGCTGAATAAAAAGCACATTATTCATGCAACCTTGTTCATTCACTGCTACGTGACCTGCACCACAATAGAAGACTGCAGCATCCAGTGCTGAATTCAAGGCATTCAAGGCAATGAGGAAAGGACTCCAACAGTACCAGCACAGAAGAGCAAAATGCTACACTGTTGATGTAGCATGCAGCCTTTGGTTAATGCTTTAGCTCTTATGACTAATGCTAGAGTGACACAAAAATACTTTTTCCCATAGAATATTTTTCTTTGGGTGCAGTAAAAGTAGCAAATATTAGCCTTAAGGTAGAAGGACCTTTTCAGTTTCTTTTCAGCATGTATCTCCCACGTGTCAATGACAACTACCAGATAAAAAATCCAAACTCATAGCAGCCAACAAACAAAAGAATTCATTAATTGGTGAAGCAAAACAAATGCAATGCCTTGTAGTATCTGTGGTACAAAACTTTTGACACAAAGTATCTCAAGAAAGTGAGTACTGAAAGGTGTAAAATCTACCAAGCAATTTTAGCTGTGAAGCTCAAAAAAGCCTGTTATAAGTTCCTGAAGGTTTTTAAAGCACAAGAACAACTCCCTGTTCCAAAATAGATTCCTCCACCTTCGCATTGCTATTCCTGTACCATGTAAACTCACTACAAATCCTATCTTTGGCTTGATGCCTCATATGCCTGTTAACTAACTACTTTTACATGTAATTGTTTATTTCCTTGAATATTTGTATACCACATACGAAGGTGAAACTTAAACAAGATTCTAGTGAAAAAAAACAACCCATAAATGCTAAAAATTCGAGTATCTATAAACATTCATTAAGGTCCATGGTTACTGGAAAGCAAGGCACCTGCTAAAAGTGTTCATATCATCTCCCACAACTACCTACTCACTCTGGCATTTTTAAATACCAGATCAGTTACATCATTCTTAGTAGCAGATGTAACAGCTTCAAATCTTATATCCAAGCACAGGCACAAAAGATTTTAACTCTCATTTACAATGAAAAATAATGGTCTTTTAGAAAGGCTTGAAAGCTGCAGAACTCCCTAATGACAAATTTGGGTGTTTGAAATGTTATCAGAATAAAAACTCATTTTATTTTTACACAAAAACAGAACTGTCCACAGATTTCAACCATACAGGAATGAGGGAAATTAATTAGCTTCTTATCACAAACCAAAAAAGAAACTGAAAAATAACCAAAAGTGATTTAAAAACTAAAACCCCTGTAATTTAAATATATAAATAATGTAATTTAAAAAAATATATATTTTATATATAAAATTCTACAGAAAAAAAATCTGCAGAGAAAAATGGATGCATATGAGAAAAAAAATTAAGGTGCTCCCAGTATGAAAAGAGAAAATTGTATCTAGGCAGTCAAGAAGAAGAAGAAAATGAAAACAGATATCTGTACATATATATTAATGGTTGTAATAGGACAAATTTAATTTAGAAATAACTGGTAAATTTGAAAATAGCAAAGTCCTCAAGAAAACACATTAAGCAATTTGTTGAAAAACACCAAGTGTTTTATCCTACTGCCAGACTTAGAGAGGTTGGATAAGCTCTCACAGTTGTGAACAGACTGTTCAAAAGCACTGCTATCAGACACACTCAGGAAACAGTATGGAAGTTTGGATAGCAGGTCACTCCTTCTCTCCTCCACCTTTATTAAAGCTAAGGAGAGCACTGCAGAGCACATGAAGTAGGAAATTGAAAATGGCAAAGATTGTCCTTTGTGCTCTTCATTGGTCAACCTCTTCACTGAAACTCTAGTACAAAAATATATTGCTACAGGACAGGACAGGACAGGACAACATGAGATGTAATTAATCAAAAGAACATAAAATTGTCCTGTGTCCCAATGATGTAGTACTAATGGTTACCATTGTTGTAAAACATTTGCCTTACATTTTGAAGGAAATTAATCAACATTGCAATGAATCGTATTATATAATTAAACACTATTAATGCTGGGAACCAAGATTACTGAGCTCCTAAGTAACGTCAAATTTGTATGATGTTAAGGACTGTGTGACATTACTCAGGAGAAAATAGCTTTCCTAATGTCAATAAAGAATGTAATATAATCTCCCTCTGCCATTTCAAAATTGAAAAATGATTAACTGAATAGAAGAGTAACACAGGACTAATTCTCCATTTATCATGGCCAGGTCATAAAATGCTGGTCATATCCAGCATATAGGTTCATCTCAGGGCTTAGCTCAGGAAAGGTTAGTTACTTGGGAAAAGGGCATTGCTGAGAGACAGATTTTTTACTGCATATTTTATGGAAAAGAGAATATTCTCTCAACGTTCATGGCATAGATAAAAAAAAGAAAGAGAAATATTTCAATTTTTAAAAACTGGCTAAGATCATATGGCTTTTATAATTCACTATTGTCATTTGTAGTATTTGTGAAAATTCAGGTCCTAGATATCAAGAGGTAGACCAACATAAGCTTTTTCTGGGCAACAAATAAAGGTGATGAATGAAATCTATGAATGTTTGCTTGTAAAGCTCAGACATGCCAATGAGAATTCAACGTGTTTAAAACAGCCACAGAAAGCTATCATAAGTATGATTATGGAATCTCAGCAGAAATGCAACGTGTCCATAAACAGTACAACTGTTTTTATCCCGCCCATATATAGCACATGTTTCTCACACGTTAATATGCAGATTGCAGGTGGGAGTTTCCAGGTTCAAAGCTGATTTTTCCACTGAGTGGCATGTTCCCAAAATTCATTTTCAACCCTAATTTTAGACACTTAGTGGAGGGGCTAAAGTTAGAAACCAAGTCATCCTAAACTCTCTCTACAGGCTATGGAAAGATAGTGATAAAAGGCCAGT
The DNA here is from genome assembly GCA_035582745.1 of Loriotus luctuosus. Lineage (NCBI taxonomy): Eukaryota > Metazoa > Chordata > Aves > Passeriformes > Thraupidae > Loriotus > Loriotus luctuosus. The sequence goes on along the minus strand of JAWWEY010000130.1, from coordinate 33,157,213 downwards.
AAGATTTTACTGCAGCTGAATTACATCTAGTGAATGCCTGTTCAGTATTCAGACTGAAGCTATCTGCTTATTAGCAGATCAAATGTTTTTCAGCAGATCTAATATTTTTCAGAGCAAACAAATCCCATCTAATCATTAATAATCTGTATACTTTCTCCCCTTACTCAATCTCCTCAATAGCTACTTCTGTGAACAGCAACTTGCTGGCCTTTTGATCATCATTCTTTCTCTGCTGATTATCTTTCTAAACAGATGATTCTTCCTCCTTTCTCCTCTTGTTTCCTTAGGTAGCAAATAAGTAAAAAGTACTCTAAAATACTAGCACAACAGTGTTGGGTTATTTTATAACTACAGGTGAATGAGCAACTTGTCCACCTAATGGCTTAGATTACATTAAAACTACCCGTAGCTCCCAAATACTTTGATCAGTGTTCAGTAATTTTCTATTCTCACAGCCAAAACCTCTGCTGGAAGTCTGGGAAGGTATCATTATTTATCAATTTTACTCCAAAAAGCAAAATCTATGCCAAAGAACGTGTTGACAGTCACAGTTAAACAATTTTACAGGATGAAACAGTAAGTATTGGAAAATGGTAATAGGAAAAGTAAGGGCATTTATTGCCTTTTGCATTTCAACACTTAAAAATACAAACACAGGAAACCATATAGTCAGTGTACATAATGTAACGATACATCTTCCAAGCCAAATATAGTTAACTAAATCAAGGCAGAAACATGGGCTGCAACTGCAAAAATAGAACACAGGAAATGTGGGGGAAAAAAACCCAACAAACTCAAACCTACTTGAATTTTAAATGTCTTTATATATAATTATCTTCCGATTACCAAGTTTCAATACATACTTATTAAAATATTTGTTTCAGAAGAATTAAAAAAAACCCAAAAGGACATATATCCTGAGATTTAAAAAAAATTACTCCTACAGTTTCAGTTCTAGTTGCCATCATAGCCACTCAGAAATCTATCTGTAGAGCCTTCCTTGTTACCAGTTTTGATATTCTAGGAAGCCAATACATAAGATACTCCAGGTATTTGACTTGCATATTAAAGTATTTGTCACACATGCAACACACTGCTTTCATTTGGGAAAAAAAAAAAACCAACATGAAACTTCTTCTTTACTGCATCCTATGAGAATCTGAGAGGGACCTCCACAATCAGTTATTCAGCAGACCTTGTTTTTAACCTATGCAGGTCCCACCACATTTACCGGAACTAACTGTGGATGTATACAGATACCATAATCACTATTATAAATACTGCAGAAGATGTACTATATTTTCTTACTTATATTGTGAGAAGAAAGCAAAACTTCTGGACATGAAGTAATACATAAATGAATAAATTAATTTCTAAAAATACTTTTAATGCAATTATAAAATGGAATATTTCAGTTCTCCTATGAAACTTGTACTTTCACTATTCCCTAGGATAGGATATGCTTTGTAGAATTATCTAAGACAAAGATGAGAACCAAGTAAATGCATGCTTGTCTAATTTACAATGTTTTTAAGGAATAAGTAAAGTTCAGTGAAGCCCATTAATTAATAATATGGAAATAGAGCAAGATTACAGTACTTTTTCTCACCTGCTTTATAAGGTTTGTTTTAAATTCAGCAACACAAAATGTCTAGATTCATTTAAAACCAAACTGAAATCCTGCTACCAATATCTTCCTTCTAATTCGCATCATCTTCATTTTTCTTATTTCAGCGACATATGCCAGGCACAATAACAGTGTAAAAGACACTGCATGAAAACAGAAAGGAAAAAAGGAAACACCCACACAAACAAAACCAAAAAAAAAAAAAAAAAACCCATACAAAAAAACACCATAGAAACTTTGCACTCAAAGAAAATCCCATGCAGCTAAAACCTCTTGACAGGATACCTGGAATGTACAGAAAGCAATGAGGAAGTAAATGCACATTTTGACCTACAGGCTAAAAAACAAGCATATTCTTATTCACCCTTATGATGTGTACATACTCTTTAGCATACCATTGAGAGAAATTCACTGACATCTAAGAATGGAAGGGATTTATGCATATAACCTGTCTCAAATCATGAATCTTCTTTCAACACTAGGAAAAGTATTCTAATATTTCATATAGGCACCAAAGCTGGGACTTAATACTCTACTCAGTACTATGTATAACAGGAGAACACAGAGTATCCGCAAGAACAAAATTAAAGCTGTGGTTTTCCTGATACTAAAAGGTGGAGGAAAATTTCATTCAAAAAGCCTTTTCTCTCCCTGGCAATTATTTGCACTGGGAAAGTACGAGACAGTTGCCTTCCCAACTAATAGGTCCTGAGAATATGGTTGCATGCGTGATTGCACTGGAGAACTCCTGACTGAATGACTAAAGAGAACTTGACCTCCTCCCCTCCCCACTCATATTTTCAAGCTGCAGAAAGAGGCATCCTCCAATTATAAACAGGGCAGATTGAGATGCAACAATTGAATGGTAAGGAACAATCAGCCATAGATCTCACTCAGAGTGCCACAAATATAACATTCAACCATCTCAAAGAAACTGTGTTCATGCTTACCAGATGCTAACACATCCATTTCATTTAGTTTTGCCTTCTGCACAGTGAAAAATATTGTAATTTTGTAGTAATTACTGTCAAACTCACAGCTCTAATTATATTCTGCCATTTTAAAGTGCTTGCATATGCATTTAGTGCTTCCAAAGATGTCACCCTAAATACTGAGATTTTCTGTTCATTCACAGAAGATATACAGCACAAATAGCCAATGCAACAGCACTTTCATGTAAAACAAATCACCAAGGAAAGTAAGGTTCAAGCAAACATTTTTGCATTTTAAAATCTGAGGTACACTTACGTATTTACATTTGCATTGTTGCAAAATACCCAGCTTCTTCCTTTCAATCTGCTTCATGCAGCAGTAAGAACTCTGACAGCACCAAAATGCATGCTGAAGAACTGCTGAGTTTATGTTAAGCTTCAGGGTCTTCCCTTCTATATTTTGGTCACCATAAAAGTGAGGCAAACACAGGAGCAAAAATAATTTGATCCTCTTACTACCCAAATTCTCTTGTGCTTTGAATTGCCATAGTAGAGTATGTTCAGCATTTGGTTGCTGGATTGCACAATCCGTACTGCAATTTATATTCTCTTTAAAAACTTCATCTTGAACAACAGTTGGAGTAAAACCTATCCTTATCCTGTAACAAGTTGAAACTGGAATATACAAAACACTCCCTACTGATAAAACCCTATGTCTTCAACTAACATGTTGTATTTATAAAAGCTCAATCACATGATTGACTGTATTTTTAAAAAGCAATATATTTAAACATATTTAAAGCCTTACCACCTAACTTATCTTCTGGAAGCTTCACAAAACTCACCTTTTGTAAGGTACACTGAAGGATGGCAAAGTACTATATTTTGGCAGTCACAAGAAATATGTGCTTCGGAAAATATGGGTGAACTATGGATTTTTAAACAACTCTATCAGTCTTCCACTGATTTGTGAGGAGCCTTGCTACCACTAAATACCATTCCGGAAAACCTTTTCCCTCTTGCATCCCACCACATCTTCAGGAAGGAGCTGACTGCATTGGCACACTAGTTCTATGACACTGTTAAAACTGCCACATTCCTCATTCCTACATTCAGTCCAGTGTCTCCACTTTAGTTTACATTTTGAGAAAGTACAATATTGAACACCGTGAAGATTAATTTTTTCCACTTTTCCAGATATTGGATTGAGGGCTTAAATAAGGGGATATAGCTTCAAGTTAATTAAAGGCTGTCATTTGTTGTTGCTAATTTGTAGTAATTGGCTTTGGTTATGTACTGATTAGATAAATGAGAGCACATGTTTAACTAACAGATGATACATTACAGGACTGTTTCCTTTAATTTATCGTCAATCACATGGAGCATTTTTTATAACAGGTTTATTTTAGCATTATGCCATTCCAAAATTCTTCTCTCAAGTTTTTTTTCTCCCCTTGTGGCTCCATATGCTGATTGAAAAAATGTTAAAAGGTACCATGGTAACGCTTGCTATGCTTTAAGACATATTGAAGAAAGTTTTCAGACTCCTCAGGCATAACTAAGACATTACAAAATGCACAATAATATCAGAAAAATACTCCAGAGATACTGTGCTAGTATCCAGAGATACTATTTTCAGATTTCATACACTTGTTAATTATATATATATTTTACATTAAGAAATTATAATACACAGAGAGTGTGAAAAGTGTCCCTACTGAAAAGAAATTTGGTATTTCACAGATGCAACATATTTTGTGGTTTAAAATACAATTCAAGCACTCTCAAAGTATGAACGGGCAATTCTGAAGTCTAAGCCTCACTACATAGCATCCAACTACTGCCATCAATGATCAATGTCATCAAAAAACAAATGATACACATACAGATTAATTTTGAGGGACAACAGGTTGAAAATTCAAAAGCACCTACTGTTTCTGTCTTTATGAAAGTCCACCTCTGTCATCAAAGACCTGGATGACCAGCTACACTGTTTCTAGGCTCCTGTTGTACCCTTAAAAATCAAACTAACCCTTATCTTCACTGGGGGCTCCCTTGCAGCAGCACAGATTAGTAGCTGATATAAAGCAGCAGAAAACAGCATGATCAAGCCAGTGCAGTAATCCCATAGGCAGCCTTTCATCTCACAAGAAAAAGCAGACATCTAAATCCATACTGTGCTTGCACATTTCTGCCAGATGGAGCCCACAGAGAAAGAACTCCATCTCCTGTGTTCAGGCAGGATAATGAGTCTGACTTCACACTTATTATTTAATTTTCTTTCAACTGCAAACCCACCCCACATGTAATAGTAATATATAATAGTAATAACACGGCATTTTTCCCATGGGGCTAATTTCAGATTTGTTTTATTCATATGTAAAAAATCGTACACCTCACAACACAAGGTCTCTGAAATCCATCTCTTCTTAAACTAAATGAAATGTTTCCTATCTGTCACAACACAAACTCCAAGCATAACACTATCTACTCAAAGCAGAGTAATTTTTGTAAGCACATTGTGTAACACTGATCCAAAATAATAAAGTGACTTCATCTTAAGCAACAATTAGTTTACTCAGTGTCCTGAAACACATTCCCCCTTATTCACATTTTTATTTCTTGCATCTTCCCAAAACAGATTTTTAAGTCCAAAACTAAAGTACGTTCTCAAAGCTGTATATATTTTATGGCTTCTTTAAAGAGTACTGTTCCAGAATTATAGCCTTACCCTACTGCAGTTGAAAACCAAGGGCAGTTACAAAACCTAACCCAGTTCTTTCTGCATACAGCTGCACGATTTGATAGTGAAGTTATACTCACTGGAAAGCTACATATACCAAAGACTTAGCAATAACCTTAATATATCAATTTATAAAGTAATTTATTTACCTTATGTGAGGTAAATAAATAAGATAATTTATGAAAGAGCCCGAAAGTGGAAGCTCTGACCAGATTTTTATGAGTATGGCAACTCTTGCAAACCACAGTTCAGTAAAAATGTGTCTGCCATTTCCACACCCACTGTCATTTCCACAGAAACAAAATTTATGACACATTTTGGCCAGTCCTTGGTCTGCGCCATACAGGAATGAAGAACCCAGGATGCATTCTGGCAGGCATATCCCACAGGCATAGATGCACACACAGGTCCACAGTGCAGATTCAGTTGAAAATGTGAATCAAGTTTACACATCCCCACCCCTCCGCCTGTCAAACACTTGCACTGCAGTGATTATGTTACTAAGTACCTCGTTCTAGAAGGCATGTAGAGAGACAAATTAAGAGTGGTTTTCTGTGTCTTCACAAAGAATCAAGCTATTGTTTCCCACAGCCTTTAATGTTCCATCTGAAATTAAAATCAACATGGCCAACAGCAACTAAAGGGTTCTTTTTTTGGTTTTTTGTTTTGTTTTTTTAAATAGAGAATTCATGAAATGTGAACTCTCAGCAGCATTTTGAGAATCAGTGCGTCATATAACCCCTGTCCTGAGCCTGAAGCAAGAGTCATGAGGGTTCTAGCTCTGTGCTGTATAGATGGTAGAATGAGTGGCACTAGCGGGTCAAAAGTGGCATTGCTGCGCCAGAAATGCAGGTGATTCAGCACCACAAAAGGGAGGTTGAGTTGGAAAATAGGCTGGGGGAGAAGGGAAACTGAAATGCCTCTAGCTCCCTCTGTAAGCTGGTAGAAAGTTCTTGCAGGGATTGAATTTACAGTAAAACACAAAAAAGGAGGTATTACAGACATGAGAGTTCTAAGATACAGCTGAAAAAGGTTAGGGAAAAGCACCTGAAAAAGGCCAGGAAAAAGCAAGGACCAGCAGCTCCCTGTGGGAAGGAGTGCTGGGAGTCCAGTGTGGTGACACAGACATCAGGTTTAGGGTCCTGGGCCAGTCGCAAGCATGCCTGTGACACAGAGGGAGCTGCGGCTCAGGCCAGACCGAGCTTAAAGCAGCTCCTGCAGGCCACGCATAACCCATTCTCCCCATGGTGCTCCCTGGGATGGGGGCCTCTTCCCACCACTGTCACCAGTGGGAACGGGTCACCAGCAGCTGCACTGACTCAGCCACCACAGCCAAGTCCACCCTAAGGGAGGCATATTCCCATGACTCACAGACCACAATAAAAACACTAGAAAACACCACTGTATACAGGAATGGTTTCCAAATCTGCACTCAGTCCATACTTTGAACCTCTGATTACAAGATTATGCCCCAAAACAAAAGTTTTAAAAATTATTTTCAAAAAAACAGTAGCCCTAAGGCCTAATATTTTGAGCCTGCATGCCTCTCTTACAGTGATGACAGGTTCCTGGGAGGAACACCAAGATGCAGGAGCTGCACTACCAGACTAAGCCAGCAGAAGCTTGCAGTTCGGTATGCCCCATCATGAGGGAAAGCACACAACATGCATCTAATTTTTAACAGTGAAATGAGATGTAAAAATAATTGAAAAATATTATGAAATAAAACATGTGCTGACATTCTATTGTTCCCTTACATCTTAGTCCAAGATCTGCTGAGATGGCAAAGACTTTTCACTGATTTCAAGCAAGTTCATATGAATAGTTAAGAGGTGGGAAGTGAAAATCCCATTTTTAGCACATCTGCAAGATGGCAAAACAGGATATCCATGACAACACCACTAATATTCCACTAAAAACATGAAAAGCCATTAAGTTTTAATACCTGTAAACCAAGATGAATCAGTTTGCCTGTTTCTCTTCTGTGAATTGGCTGATTTTTTTCATTTTTTTTTAATGTAAGCCTGCAAATGCATCCATGTAATGACTAATACTCACGTACAGCCGAGGAAAACTTCAGTCAAGGATATTCTTAGGAAAACTAATAGTTTAGGGCAGAAGCAATCCATTCATTACACAAAGTGATACGTTTGTAAAAACAGGAAAATGTTTCAAACTAAGCGTATTTCCAATATATGCCATGCCTAGAGGTGAAGTTATCTGAAAAAGGCTCATTTTGTATCAAATTTGTAAGATGGTCCCAAGTACACATGTCCTGAATGAAATGCCAAGCTTAAAGCAGGCCAGACCAAGCTTAAAGCAGCTCCTGCAGGAGCGAATTTGACAAATGTTTTTAGTCTGAGAAGGAGGAAAGACAGATTCGGACAAATTGTATTTCCAGGTAGGATCTTCTTCCCATCTATGTTATAACTGGTAACTTATTTTCTGTATAGTGAAGTGGTCAAGCTGGGGAAGGATTGTCTTTCTCGGACATCCCGGCTAGCTATCCAGCACCGCTAGCAGTAGGGGAGCACTATCCCGATCTCCGTGGTTCAGGACAGCACCTAAGGCAAACGCTCTGTGCTATGACAGCAGCACTACCTTGGCGTAGGACATGGCTTGGCTTATGGCTACAGTCAGCAGAAAAAGAGAGCGCTCTCCAGCTGTGGTGAATCCAGCTTTATTGGGTCCCAGGGGAACCGACAGCCGAAGACAG
>JAWWEY010000130.1:33126623-33144404 GCA_035582745.1 Loriotus luctuosus | reverse complement strand
CCCACAATGTTTTCTTTCAAAAGAGCTTAAAAATTACACAGCAATTAGTAAAAGCAAAACTGGCACTAATCACTTTACATGCCAATGGTTTAACAAGGTGTCCTTAAAAGAAAAGAGCTGAAGATATTTGAGGGTTTCAGACAGTGGAATTTGGCCTCTTTAAAAGCTTGGTGGGATTGCTGTAAACTCATGCTTTGCCTCAAAAAGAGAAAAATCATGTGATTACATGTGCGACATAGTTATTCTAGCACTACCTACACATTCTGGACTGCCTGTAATAAATAGTCTCTTAAGTACCTAAAAGGATCAATGTTTTCATTCTGCATGGATTCTGCAAATGCAGATGTTATGGGCTGCTTTCACACTCTTCAAAAAGCAAACTGAAAATTCAAGGTTACTTATCCCTGTGCCTGTACTAAAATTATTTTATAAAAAATAGTTTTCTGGTTTTGCACATATGCATTGAAAATTTTAGTAACAGTGAACACAGAATGGCTGAAAGAAAACTGCTCGCACAACAAATGATCTTTCTTCACTGTCTTGATAATAGAGAACAATAATAACAACCAGCCTACCTAGCCTATTAGCTGGCTTTGTTTCTCATTTCTTTTTAGGCTTGAGGGAGTGAAAATTTAGCACAAAACTAAATGCGTTGTAAAAATTTCAGGGCTTTCTTCTGGTTACAATTCTACTAAATTTGACAGTGTAGATAGTGATTTCATTGGGTTTTATCTATACAAGGGGAACCTGGAGAAGTTAAGTCTCCTGTGGGCACTGGGTTGATTAGGTCCTGTTTTTGTCTAAAGTAAGCTGCTTCTGCATGAACTTTATGGGCAGATAATTGAAAGTAACTAAGTTACCACAGCTTAATGACACATCGCTTGTCAACCAAGCCAAAACAGATCACCATGTCTATGTCCCTACCTCTCTGCAAGAAAGAAATGAGCGTGTTTGCTCACACCATCATTTCCTTCATTAACCTAACCCATCATCAGTGTCTGGCAGGATCGTTTCACACACTCAGTCATGGATTTTTTATAAGCAATAACTTGGTTCAAAATCTCATAGAATGAATTCTTGATTTAAAACCAAAGCTGCATCTGTATCCATTTCACTTAATATACTGGTTTTTGTGTGGCAATTGTGGATATCTTGGGACAGTATGTTTTTGCCCATTCTCACAGGTGTTAAAAAAACTTGGCTATGCATTCAACAACACCATCTGTTGAGGGAAGACACATTATGAGATGCGACAAATATATAAAAGACACTTAGAAAAGAATACACTGATGTAAAAATCTGAGGAAGAGTCTATAAAAATAAATCATATTTTATATGCAATGTGTGAAATTAATATATCAGCACTGGAAAAAAAATTCCATAACACTTTAAAAGCAGTATTTCCCCTTTTTAGTTATCCTCTCTATTTCAAGCCACCTAATAAGTTAGAATCAGTCTGAATAAAATGAACTAAAAAAAAAAAATTAAAAAAAATTAAACATATAAAACCACAAGCAGTCCTCAGAACTATGGCAGAATATTGCACATTCTACCAATAAAGTTTACAATAAGCAATGTTTTTGTAGAACTGGATAAAGGTTTATAAGTCCCAGAACTTGTCTTTCTTTGTCCAAGTGTGTCATTAGCTTAATGTAAGCTCTTAACTCTCCTTGCAAATGTTTTGTAATAATCTACAGGACTCAGTCCTCTACTATGAAAATTCATAACTAATGATGGATATTAAAATTCACAGTATTGTTTTCAAAATATGAGTCAGGAACTCACCAGATCTTACTTAACATAACAAATTTCTGTATTAGTCTTTCACTGTTGCTATGAAAAATACCTCAGGCAGGGATTAGTGCTATGCTATGTTAAAAAAAAAAAAGACACAATGCAAAGATTAGTTTTGAAGAATGTCTGCTTTCTAGTGTAAAACAACCCTCAAAAATGTCACACAGCTGTTAGGCAAGACAAGGAACCAGAGGAAAAAAGATTTAGTGCTCTGTGACTGGTAGAGGATACAGTCTAGACACTTATGAAGACCAGATGCTGACAACAGTGTTATGATTGTCACCCTTTTTTATAGTAGTGCTAAATGACCCCAGGTATTCCCATGAGTAAACTACTAGAGAATTCCCACTTGATAAGAGAAATGCCAACTCAGGTGTGCCTTTTATCTTTCTGCTCTTGAGAATTGTCAAGCTGCAGGTACTTAGTGAGACTGCAAGACTTTATTACTTGAGGTAGCAAAGAAGATAGGAATAAAAAAAAGCAGCACTTTCATTCTGTTGCCATGTAGATGCAGATAAGAGAATGATTGCCTTTTGTGTGATTACGTGCTAGCTAACTTCAGCAGCGGTATCAAGGTAATTGCAGGTGGTAGGGACATGGTCAGAAATTTTTCCAAATGGACAGCCTGCCCCACACTACTATGTGCTTATGGGGCATCTGAGCTGGCAGCCTTGAAGCTGCAGTCACACCTCCCAGTGCAAATGACCCTTACCCTCAGTCAGATGTGGAGGTTTATTGGTTCAATGGTTGTTTCTGTACGTTTGTAACATCAGCCTACCCAAGATTTTCGTAAGAGGCTTCTCAGTGTGCGGGAAAAAGAAAAATTCACTTGGGTGAAAATTTGAAAGGCTGTTACTTGATGATCAGTAGTGGAATTGTCCCTGATTTTAGGAGGCTGATCTCAGCCAAACCAGTCAAGCCTCCTTGCAGGCAAAGGCTCACGAGTGGAAGGGACCAACTACAAGAACTTGGTACTGCTCTTCAGACTATCTGGTAACAGACTGAGGACAAAAAGAAATTCTGAATAAAGTCAGATACTCACTTTAAAAGAGCTGCCACAGTAGCTGAGGCAAGAGCTCTACCCTCCTCTTCCAGCCCTTCACCCCGCCCCAATTTAGCCGGAACAGGGGAGATACACAGTAAGTAATCAATGAATACAAATCACTCATGTTTTCTGAAAAGATTACTTTTTGGGTAGTAAAAATGTATTCAAAATTAGACTTTATGTAAACCTGTAGGATAACCTTGGTCACCTTCTTTGCACGTTGAGAATATCAGACATGCATGACACAACAGAACGGTCCCTTTTACTAGCAGAGTACAGTCCATATCTTCTGTGTGAGGAATATATTAAAGAGACACTGTATATCTAGAGTTCAGCTCAACCACATGCTTTTGAACAGGTTCAGTTTGTTTTAATTGCTGAATCAGTGAGATGGATTATTTTTTGAGAAGGTTAATTATCTCCTCTTATGTTATTATTTTAATAACTAAGACCAACAAAGAAAGTGAAAGCAAGTATTACACATATGACTAGTCATGTGACTAGTCAATTAAAAAAATGAAGTCAATCATGTGTCTAAGAAGCACAATTGTTATTTTTACATGCATTTAAACAAGCCATTTTGAAAATAGCAATTTTAAATCTGGAATTGCTAATGAACTATTTCTGTTAATAATTTATAACTGGCATGTTTTTAGATTCATTCTTGGTGGAAGCCTAATTAAACGTATAATACATTCCTAGTTTAAGTCCTTTCTAATTAAAAGGTTTATGATAATTTCTAAAGCCTTTTTTAACAGCAAAAAATGTGAAGAAAGCAGGAGAAAATAAACATTTCTTCTTGATCTTCCCTATCTTCCATGCAATTCATTAACCTCATTCTACAGAACTGAACAAAATCTAAAGCAGCAGAAAATGCTTCCTCTGTGCTCTGCAGTATAACAGCCATAATCACACAACTTTTTTCCTTTGCTTTTTGGCAGATCAATATGGTAAAACTCGTGAGTAAACAACATAAACAAATAGCAACTCTTACAGTGATGATAATTGCCAAATCAAAATGAGACCTCTGAGATATTCAAAGCTCACGCTTACTGTTGTTTTTGGCTCCTACAGCCAAACAAAGCAGGATTAGCTCACAAGTTATTTACTTCTCAATAAAGCAAACTCATGCGTGCATTGCAAGCGTCATACACCAGGTACCTACCTGTTCAGATGCAGACCTGTGCACCAAAACCAACAGCCACAGATATTTTGGGAAGCCCCAGGATTATTAAGAAGGTAGTGGAGGAGCCAGCACATGATGAGAAACTGTTAAGTGGCAGCACAATGAGTGCTGCTCTCAACACAGAGCTACCACTGCCCTCCACAGTGCCCCGGTGAGGTCAGGTCAGAGCACATCACAGACAGCTGCTGCTCGTGGGTGTGCTTGCAGAAAAGCTCTCAGCAAGCAACCTACGGGCCATGCCTGAGCCCAATAGCTTCAGCCCCCCTAGTCGGTCACAGGAGGAGGTCAGGGGGTCAGGTGGGACTTGCCTTTCCTTAACCCACACTGGCTGGGCCAGTGTTTGTCCTGACCCCCTGGCTGTCCTGTAAGTGCTGCCCGATGTCACTCCAGATAATCTATCACAGAAATCTCCTCAGCACTGAGGTCAGGCTGACAGACCTGTATTCCCTGCATCCTCCTTCCAACCCTTCCTGTAGATAAGCAACACAGTGACCAGCCTCAAGGTGTCTGGGGCCTCCCTGGTTAACCAGGACAGAAGATAAATGATGGTGACTGGCTGGGTGAGCTATTCCTCCCTTCCCTCAGTACTTGGGGAATCCCATCCAGTCCCATTCACTTGTGAGTGGCCAAGGGGCACAGCAGGCCATCGACTGCTTCCTCCTGGACTGCACGGGGTCTGTTCTGCTCCCTATCCCTGTCTGCCAGGGCTAAGCAGGTTCTTATCACTACTTCCACAATAAGATCCATAAAAGCAGAATGAGAGAACTAAATCTCAATGAAATGACACAGATCAACATTAGCCTCCAACCTCTGCAATGATCTGAATGGATCACAAACATTCCGTATTTCTATACTCATCCTGCAAGCTGGGCACTTCTATGACTTGGGAATAATTTATTCAATAATCTATTCAAGAAGACCTTCAAAATGCAATTCTTGAACCAGCACAGGAGCTGCATGGAGCATGCATCAAAATTGGCTCTATTTTTCAAGGGAGTTTATCCTCTCTCAGAGGACAACCCTCAGCAATTCAACTGGATTATTTTCAACATTTACATTGTTTTATTCACAGTCAGCTAGAGAAGGATAAGGTCTTCCTGAACCTCCAGGCTAAACACCCCCAGCTCCCTCAGCTGCTCCTCACTTGCGCTTCAGTCCCTTCATATCAGCTCCACTGCCCTTCCCTGAACACAGTCCAGCACCTCAATATCCTTCTCACAGTGAGGGGCCCAGAACTGAACACACAATTCAAGGTGTGGCCTCACCAGTGCTGGGTACCAAAATCAAACCATATTATCATCAAACCATAGCATCATTCTTTAGTCCCTCCACAATTTTGTGCGGACCAAAACAAAACAAAAATAATCCATCTTCTGCATCTACTAAGGGAATGTTAATTAGCACACAACTAAACACTTATGATAAAGTCGTTCAAATTAAGTAAGGCAGTAAATTCAAATTTAAGTATCTAAATTGAGATAAATTCTGAAGATCAAACCTTCAGAGACAAATATTGTCAAAATTACACATATAAGCAGCTTGAGAGTGCTTTGGGGACAACTAGTGTTGCTGAATACTAGGCAAACACTATATAAAGCCAGCAAATAAAATCAAAAATAGGAAGTTACCTTACTGAGTATAAGAATTAAGTGAGACTTGTTTTCTATGGACTCATGGTTTGTGGCTCTGCAGTCTCAGAAGGCATGTACACCAAATGTGGAAAGACATTTACCCCTAAAGCACTTATGCAAAGCTTTTTTTCCGATCCCTATTAGATTCTCTGTCTAATAAGGTGCAATTTTTATTGTAACATCATCCCCCATCAGATTTCTTCTGCTCTATTTGCCTGCCTGTTGTCATGAAACCTGCAATAATTTATCAGCATTTGTCTTAAGTTTGAGCCAATAGGTTCAAAAGCTAGTTGAGGATCAAAACTGATGAGAATTACAATTGTGTACACCTTGCTTCCATAAGAAACATTGAAAATTTAAAACCATACATAACAGTTCATCTATATGTGCTATGAATGTGATTCACATTCAAATTACTCAAAAGTTATTAACTGTGTATACGATTATGACTCATGAAGAGAGTACAAAAGGTTCCTTCACTCTGATCTTGCTGTTCTATTCAGAAAAATACCTTCAAGCATCTGAAGCACAGTAAAAGTACATAAAGCTTTTCTCTTTTAAAATATCTCACAGAACTAAACAGGAAAAGCTGCAGAGACTTTTAATCGGAGACTGCTATGCACAACACAGATGGGAAATTTTTCATCTCCCCCTTCTGACAAAAAGCACAGAAAATATTTCCATATACTATAACTTACATCCTGAACTTTCCATATGCAATAGTTAAGGTGCCCTTCATGTAACATGAAGGCCGCACATGGGCCCTTCATTGTAACAGTTTTATCACTGTCCACATACCTCTGTGGATGGCCTTAGTAACAAGCAAACAGGTTACACAGAGGATTTAAATCTGTTCCTGTCTAATACATAAAATCACCCCCCACAATAAAGTTCATAGTTCATCTTTAGCTCTGAAGAGCCTCTATGCTGACTACAGTCATGCTGGTCACATACAGAGTGCAGAGTAACAGTGCTCCATTTCATACATGCTTGTGTTACAGCTACAGGAGAGGGGGATGCTCAAGAATATTCTCTTTGTGTTCTGCCACTTTATCTTGCATTTCAACAGCAATGTAATCACAGCTGCTGCCCTAATCAGACAGGTGTCTGAGCAGGAGCTTACATTCCAGTTGCACAGCTCGCTCACATTTCTCCTAACAAACCTATACCCCAAGGCTATGTAGGATACTTTTTAGTCTGTGCTATGGCAAACTTCTTTCATAAATGCTTTAATACATGCCTTCAACATGCTGAGGCAAAAGTGTATGATAAAGCTTCTGAGGAGCTTTTCGCTTTAATAAATTTGGGTATTTGTGGTCTCACTCACTTCCGACCTGGTTCAGAATCTTTGGAGTGAGGATTCAAGTCACCACTTGCTAATCTTAATTCCAGAAACTAACTTCTTTAAATATGAAAACATATAACAATTAAAAGGTCATTCTAGAGCACAGGAGAGAAAAAAAATTACTTTTGTTCTACACTCTGTATTTGCAAAAGTTGCAGTGCATAACTGACACAACCATGGAAAGCAGGCCTCAAAGAAAGACAGGATGAGTTTGACCTAAAACATTACCACAGAAAGCACTGTTTTTCGGAAATGTTCTAAGACATTTAAATTATGTACTGGTAGGAAATGTTTCCTTAGGTCTAGACAAAGCTGCCTTGACAAAGTTCAAGCATTTTTGTTCTCTCCAAACTGTACAGAACAATTTCCTTCTTTGCAATGTGATTGACACAGCCTTTGTGAGTAACAGTATCCTGAAGACAGTGATGAAGAGCCTGTTTCACACAGTACCACAGTGTGTCTGAGGCCAGACCTCTGGAGGTCATGGGGTCTGACATCCCTGCTCAAGCAGGGTCACCGACAGCCCATTGCCCGCAATCATGTCCAGATGGCTTTGGAAGGTCTCCAAAGCTGGAGACTCCAGCAGCTCTGTGCCAGTGTCCCATCTGCCTCA
This sequence comes from Loriotus luctuosus, assembly GCA_035582745.1. Classification (NCBI taxonomy): domain Eukaryota; kingdom Metazoa; phylum Chordata; class Aves; order Passeriformes; family Thraupidae; genus Loriotus; species Loriotus luctuosus. The sequence goes on along the minus strand of JAWWEY010000130.1, from coordinate 33,136,790 downwards.
CAGTAAAAAAGGCTTCCTGATGTTAATAAGGAACATCCCATGTTCCAGTCTGTGCACATTGCCTCTGTGCCTGTCACTGGGCACCACCTGGTTCTGGTCTTCCTTGCTTCAGGTTTTCACACACAGGTTTTCATCTTTGTAGCCCTTCATCAAACTCTCCCCAGCAGCTCCATCTTTCTTATGCAGCCAGGAGCCCAAAGCTGGGCGCCAGCAGAGGTGTCACTTGTGCTGTATGGAGGGGCAGGATGACCTCCCTCAACCTGCTGGCAACACTTGTCCTTACTGCAGCCCAGGGCATTGCCAGCTATCCTTACTGGAAGGACACAGTGTTGGGTCACATTCAGATCAGTGTTCATCAAAATTCCCAAGTCTTTTTCTCAAAAACACATCTCCAGCTGGGGAGTTCCCATGCTGTACTGGTGCCTGGTGCCTATGGTTGCACCTCCACAGGTGCAGGACTTCGTTCTTCACCTTCCTCCACCTGTTCCCCTCAACTTCACGAAGATCCTCTCAGCATATTTCTGTAGCTTCTTGACCTGGCAGCACAACCCTGTGGTTTCTCAGTTACCCATCCCAGCTAGGTGTCACCTGCAAACTTGCCGGGAGTACGCTCTGCCCCACTGTGCAGCCATTAATGAAGATGTTAAAAACTGCGCTCAGGCCCAGTTGTGACCCCTGAGACACCTCCTGGTCTCCAGCCAGACTTGTGTCATGTGTCACCATCCTCTGGGCCTGGCCATTCACTGAGGTCACTGTCTGCACACCCAGTCTATACATCAACTGCTTCTCTTTCAAGGTAGAGCCTGGAGCCAAAAGCCTTGCTGAAGTCTGCAAAAACAATAACAGCTCTTTCCCTCGCTTTTTAACAGGCTGGTCAAGAGTATGATGTCCCCTTTCACTTCTGAACGAACTCAAAGGAGAAAGGCTCACACGCAGCCTTACATAAAGATCAATTTTCTCTCATGTTCAGTATGCATGAGATAAGCAGAAAGCTTATAAAAGAAGATATGGAGAGGAAATGTCCTTCATCCACCATCATGGTGGTTTAATCTTTCTTCCTCGTTATTACAAAGTGATATTCATGACAGAAATCATTGTGTACATTCTGTCTCAAGTATATAAAAATAACAGTTGTGCTACCTGAAATTACACTAAAAAACTCCAAACCTGTCTATTTTGAATAACCTAACCAAAACTTCAGAAAACTTGCAAGCAGTTTGTACTTTTACAATTATACTGAAATATATATTCCTTTGTTACATGCATTTCACACATTCAGCTATACCAGTTCAAAAACACTGACTTCATTTTTCCTGTAAATGACCTGTGCCTAACAAGCTCTAATATGCAATCAAATTAAGAGAAAAATATTACTGCTAGATTATGAGAAGTATTTCTTTTAATGGTTGTACAGTGTGAGACTGGCTTAAACTTTTTTTGTTTAAGGCAAGCTGCAGTGCCAGTAGAAACAATGCTACTAAAAAAAAATCATACCTATTACCCACGCATGTGTATCAGCAGTCATGCATCACGTGGATTTGCTTGGTTTTTTTCCTCCATCAGAACTGTTTTCAGATAGATGCATTACATAACCACGGGCAGTACCCACGTTTCTGCCAGCACCAAGGAAGCAGAAACTTCTTTAAAGACTTAGCTTCTTTTTTCTGCAGAGGCCCAGCAAGGACAGCAGAGAGGAGCACACCACAGGCAGGGGGGCATGGAGAGTGAGAGGCATTTATACATTAATAAACTCTTTACTGCAAGGGCGTGAAGCCCTGAAGAGGCTGCCCGGGCCGGCCGTGAGTGCCCCATCCCGGGGGTGTTCACAGCCAGGTATTCAACCTGAGCAACCTGACCTGGAGAAAGGTGTCCCTATCTATCCAGATTTGTTCCTGGAACTACGTGATCCTTCAGGCTCCTTCCAACCACTCCATGGTTCCATGATTCCGTGAAAGCGACCGCGGGATCGCTCCTTCTGGCTTATCTCATCCCCCAGGTCAGAAATAGCACGGCTCATCTGGGGAGCTGCAGCACCTCCCAGCAAGCCCCGGCAGCCTGCTATGCGCATATTCGCAGGGAAGCATTCCATGGTTTGTTTCTCTGGTTAAGGATGCTTGTAACATCCTTAATGCTGAAACTGCTGTAACTGAAATCCTGTCCACAGTTCCGACCCTGCTCTGGGCACACCTGCACCCCGCGTTTTATCTGGCATCACCCTGAGCAAATAGGACCAAGGGTGCGGCCATTCCCGACAGCTGCACGCCTGGACACCACGGGCTTACAGCAGCTACCCGGCAGCCGGGGACAGCACCATTTTAAAGCGAACACGACGCACAGTTAAAAGGACGAAGGCATCAGTCTTTCGCTACCCTGAAATAAACAGGACCCCTGAACAACGGGGACTGGACCGAGGCGAGCTGAGCCCCGCCAAGTCAGGAAGCGAAGGGAAGGGAAAGGGAAGGGAAGGCCGGGCCAGTCAGCGTAAAGCAATGGTGCACAGCACCGGGTCGGGCTGCGCACGAGCGACCTGGCGCAACGGCCCCACCCCGGCCGCCCCGCCGTAGGCTGGTAGGACCCGCGCCTGCCCCGGCCACCGCTGACCAATCATCAGCCGTGCTCGCCCCGGCCACCGCTGGCCAATCAGCCGCGCCCGCGCCCCTTCCCCCGCCAGCCCCGCCTCCCCGCTTCGGGCCCGCGCCGCCGCTCTGCCCGGCCGCTACCGCCCGTTACGTAACGCTCCCCCGCCCGCCGCGGCCACCGGGGATTGGTTGGGAGCGGGGAGCGCGCGAGTCACGCGACGGCGGGCTCGGGTGGGGCACGGCGGCGCGGCACGCGATTGGCCGGCCCCGGCGAGAGCCAATGGGAGCAGAGCCGCTGGATTCAAACGGTGCAGGGCGCGGAAGGGGGCAGTTAGTGCGTCAGGCGTCCGTGAGGGAGCCATCTGAGGTCGCTGTTGGTCCCTCTGCTCGTACCTCTGCTCCAGCCTGCGCTGCCGCCCGCCATGGCCCACAAGCAGATCTACTATTCCGATAAGTACTCTGACGAGCAGTACGAGTATCGGTAAGAAGCTGTAGGAGGTGCGGGAGGGCCAGCCAGAGCGGTTAAGAGGAGCTCTTCCGTGGGAGGGCAGCTCGGGCAGGCGCCTCGGTTGAGGTGTGCGTGCTGCTCTCAGGGAATGAGGCGGCTCCGCCGGCAGAATGGAGCCAGAGAGGGTGCAAGGCCAGCGGGAAGGGGCTGTGCCGAGCCCCTCTGTGCCTTCGTGGGAGGTTTCCGCGTGGCTTTGGACTGGCGGGACGAAGGGGATGAGTGACCGAATGCTGTTACCGGTTGGTGCAGATTGCTCGGTGAGCGGCCCGCACAAGCCCTGGCCATAGGGTGAGGGTGGAGGGGTGACACCCGCTGCGCCAGCTCCAGGGAAGGGGTTGTGGCAGAGCCTGGGATGGCGCAGCGTCGTCCCCTGCCGACGGGGAACTCTTGAAGTTTAACTCTTCTAGACTTGAAATCGGCATTACAAATACTTTAGAAGTCCAAAGTTCTTATTTTTCAAGTGGCTGATATGCCAGGAGTGCATGCTTCTCTGAGTGTACAGTCGTTGGAGTCTGAAGGGGTCTAAATCTCATCTAGAAGACAGTTTGGCTCCCTGTTTGCAGTTACTTTACAGATGTAGCGTTTCATAGTCGTAAGTGATTTTAAACTGGGTTCTGGGACGGGTTTCATAATCAAATTCATGCCAAGATTCAGTACTCTTGTTTTCTTTGAATATTCAAGTGAATATTCATAACGTGGTAACTGTCTTTCAGTGCAGATGTCTTCCAATTTTCTAGAGTATAGTATTTTGTGTATGCGTTTACTAATTAAACCTCTACAGACACGTGATGCTGCCACGAGAACTTTCAAAACAAGTGCCAAAATCTCATCTGATGTCTGAAGAAGAGTGGAGACGACTTGGTGTTCAGCAGAGTCTTGGCTGGGTTCACTATATGATCCATGAGCCAGGTGAGCACATCTGAAGAGAATCAGGCAAACAAAAAAGTCAAATATCAGACTGGGGATGTTCCTGCCTCTGCCCATAGACCCCGCTTTTTGTGAGTTCTTAAATAACATGAGTATGTAGTGACTGAACCAAAGTTAATACAGCAGCATATCTTTAAGTCATAAAGCTGACTTTATGACACCTACTTTTTTGTACAACAGCTTAATAGATGCTCGTGTAGACAAGGGCCTGTATTAATCCTCTGAAAATTCTAGAGGATAGTTTTAACTCTAGCTGTAGAGCTTCCTGAAAAATCAGAATTTCAGTTAATGGGGTGCGAAGCCCTAAGACCCTTACTAACTAGGATGTTGGTATTGCGGGATCACCCGTTCCAGGCTTGTGCCATTGACAAGCCTGACTAAAAAGTAACAGGTCGATTGATAAATTGCAGCAGCATGAAGTTCCATGTTTCTGAAGAATCAGGTGAAGAAATTAGGATAGTCTTCCAGTGTTTCCCTTATTTGGGTACCTTTGATATTTTAGACTTTTTTGGAGGCATTTAAAATTAAGAAGACTGATAATAATGTGAGCTGGCTGTATTAGCCAAGGTGGATTTTGTTGGTGTTTGATATGTACCTAACAGACAGTATGCGCAGTTTGTCAGTCTAAGTTACAGTGTTTATCAAGTAGCCTGATGTAAAGAGACATTATAAAATACTCTGGATTTTCCCAGCACTTCCCTCCTGTAAGGCTCTTAAACTTATGACACTGCCAGCATTGAGTGTAAAAATAAAAACTTGACTGTTGTAAGAGTACTGCCTACTTGATCTGTTAATATTACATGTGGGGCCATACTTAGGCTTTCTAATTATTTATTTGAAACTAAGCATCAACTATTGTTCAAGGTTAAAGAAGTCCCTTTAATCAAGATTTGTACGAACTCACACTTTGTTCAATTTTCTTTCTGCAGAACCACATATTCTGCTCTTCAGAAGACCGCTTCCAAAGGATGAGCAGAAATAACCCATGGCCTTTTGAATCTCTGGAACTATGTATATGAGTGTATATATGTTGGTAGTATTCAGTGAATACTTTAAATTTTCAAAACATACATCCAAACCTGTGCATGAGCTGTATTATTCACAGCAACAAAGCTCAGTCAAATGCAATTCCAAGCAGGCTGCTATGATGTTCAAAGAGTGATGAGTTTATCTTTTACTGTTAATGTAAGTGCCTCTCTGACTTAAATTGTGTTGTTTGTGCTGCATGTTGTAATTAGCTCATCACTTGTTAGTGTTCTGTAACTTTTGCACTCAAATTTTCTGCTGTAGTGTAGTATGTTCAAATCCAGTAGTTCAACTGTTTAGTAGTAAGTAGGCTTAAGAAATAAAATTTTGAAATGTTTTATGAAACCTCAGTGTCTGCAGTTGTGATTTAATGGATAAAACAAATATTAATGGTCTACTATTTTTTAAGTTTGCCTACTTCAAAAAACAAAACTAATTTGATGAACTTGGTATAAACTTAGGGTTGAGTAGTACTCAGTATTTGGAAGAGCTTCTTAGGCTCCTTTCTTCGACTTTGCCAATACCAGTTAATTTTTACTCTGGGGCTGTAGCCTGCTCTTCCTGTCTCGCATCCACATTGTCACTGTGCCTTTGTGGGAGGTGCTTCTGTATACTGAGTAACTCCCAACAGTAACGGGTTCATTTCAAAGGCTTAATTGCACTATGCTTGTGCACAATTTGGAAGGCCAACAAAAGCAGGGGGAAGTATGTGCTCTGCCTCTGTAATGTGAGGTCTCATGGAGACAGACCAAGTAATCTGGAACGTTTCTTGAGGAAAAGAACCAGAGATCTCTGTCTCAAGTGCTGGTCTGTACCAGGCTGGCTAGAGCAGGACTGTCCACGTCTGAAGCAAGCACCTTCACTAAGAATCTTGCTGAGCTCTACTTAAGTCGTGTTTTTCCCCAGAACGTGACCACTGGAGTCCTGGGTGGTTGTTACCGGTGCATGCCTGCCTGTGTTCCGTGCAGTCCTTTCCTATGGCACAGGATGGGCCGCGCCTGTCGCAGGGCGGCTCGGCCGAGCGGCCGGCGCCGCTCCCGCCCGCCCTGGGCGCTGCCGACGCCGCTCCCGCCCGCACCGGGCCCGCTGGGTCACGCCAGGAGCGGCCGCACGCGCACGGCCCCGGCGGCGCGGGCGGGGCCTCGGCGTCATCGCGGCGCGCCCTGCGCCGGGCCGAGCGGCGGGAGCGGGGCCGCGCCCCCCGCGCCATGTCGGCCGAGAGGCGGCGGCGCTCGGGCCGCGTCGGCGAGGTAAGGGCGGCGGCGGCACCTGCAGTCCCCTGCCCCCTCCCCGGCTCTTCCCAGCACGGATTCGCTCTCCAGGAGCCGCCTGGGGGCGGGTCGCCTCGGGCCGCACCTCGGTGCCGCTCCCCGCCCCGGGGGCCGCTCACCAGCCTGGGCCGAGCGCTCCGGCTGCCCATACGCTTCTCCGGGCAGGGTGACTCCCACCCCTCCTTGGGTCAGGCTTTGGTTCAGGACTGGGGGAAGGGTCCTTCTGGAAGGTCAAAACCGGCGGTCAGGGGCCGCTCAGGTTGGAGCACAGCGAGTCGCTTCCCACCGGCTGCGATGGGCAGCTCCAGACGTTAACTTCAGCGATCCCAAGTGTGGAAACCTTTTCTCATTGAGGGTCTGTTGCAAGGGCAGGTGTACATCCCAGACACTGTAAGACTGGGTAGACAGATTCTAACCAGTAGTAGTAGTGCTGCGCGCGTGGACCTATGACCTAGTCAGGTTCGGGAGTCTTAGTGATGAGGCTACAGTCGCCGTTGCTTCCTGCCATGTGTTTTGATGACATGGCAGTAAATACTTTAAGTTTCATTTCATTGGCCTTCCATATATACATACCCAGTTTAAGTCGATGGTAATTTAGAACAAATGGAAAGCTTGTCTTAATAAATTTGTGTTGTGCTAGAAACAAAAAGGCTATAAAGTGAAGTGATAATTTCAGCCTTAAAATACAGATGTGCACAAAGTCATTATTGTTACATACATACACGTTACGGAGCTTGGTTAATAGTAGTGTTAGAATATTTATGAATTTTAGTTCGTACTGTTCAAATATGAAGTAAGAATTTGTATATTTGCATTTACTGCATTTTGTTTAAGCAGTCTTCTGTCCTTTACATAACTGACTGTTTGTGACTGTTTCATGATCTGTGGGGGTATTAAGTGACTTTACAGAGCAACCAGATGTTTCTTTGAATTCCTTAGTCTTATTTTTGCTTTATTTCTCCATTTCCTTTTGGTGAGCTTTGTTGTTTTGCATGTTTGATAGAAGAGAGCAAACTAATACTTTCCAATGAGAGTTAAGTTCGCGAGACTGAGTGTTTTTCAAGTAATAACATTAATCTCCAAATGCATGTAGCCAAAAAACGTTTTGTTTCTCAGGGCATCAAGTTGTCAGCAGAGGTCAAACCATTTGTTCCAAAGCATGCGGCGGTAACTGTGGCATGGTCAGAACCCTCAGAAGCATGTGTCTTTCCTAGGTACTTAACTACATGCTACCCATTTGTTCAGGAACCATCTTTGGATAAGTATGTATAATTTCTGAATCTTATGTATTGGGGGATTTTAACCGTCTGGTTTTGGATGTTTAGTACTCTTAAAAAGTTGCGGTTCCAATATATTGCTAGTCCAACTGTAGAAATGCTTCTGCATTATCTTCATGATTTACATTTATCTTCATTTTTTACATTTTTGTTCTCTGATTGTATACCGGGTACCTGGTCTCTTGTTCACAAAGACCTGTATTGTTACAGAGTGTTAGGGAGAATTTGGTGGTCTATAATGATTGGTCTGGTTTTTGTGTGTTTTGGAAGGAGCTGAATTCAGTCCTTGAGTGAAAGAATGGTTGTGTTGCGACCAGGCTGAGGTACATGTAGTTGTACACAAGGAAAATGATTCTTCAAGAAGGTTTCTCATCCTTATAAAATATTTTGTATATGGGGTCTCTTCTAGATCTCCTCTCCACAACCTGTGCATCTCCAGAAAGGCAGTTTTACTAAAAATGCTACAGGTTTCTGAAAGTTTTGGGATTTTTCTATTAAAGCCCAGGGATAGTATAAGTGGTAGACTTATAAAAGTATTTTATAAGGAGCAAACTAGAAAAAAAGCCTATATAGCAGAATAGGAAATAACTGAGTCTTGTAGGAAACAGATGATGTTATATAGTTCTCTCGTTGCTTCTTAGGGCCCTAAGCATTGGATTGATTATACAATTACTGCAAAGTTAATGGTGTTTCTTTAAAAAGTCAGAGCATTAGTGAACACAATCATCGTAGGCCATTGTTTTGTCCTACAGGAAGTCTTAGTATTTTCAACCTATTTTGATTCTACTAGAAATTTCACACTGAGGTGAGTATGGCCTGTTCTGTGCATTAGAGAAAGTTCACAGCATTAGCATTGAATCAATTACTATAAAAAGCCCCACAACCCAGACAACAGTGGCCTTCTAACGAGTGTTCTGCCTTGTTGGGACTGAGACATGGTTATATTTGAATCTCTTTTGGTATATTTCTTCTTTGTCTGCGAACTGATTGTAAGCATTGTTTTGACAACATTCTGTCAGAATTGCAACAGGTATTATGAAGTGTGTTGTCTGAAGTCTTTTGTACCAATGGGAAGGTTTCTCTGTCGTCATCAACACAAAATTCTGTGTCTGGCAGCTTCGTGGAGAGCAGCTTTAAAAACTGAGTACAACTTTCTGAAACTGAGAAATTTGTATTCTCCTTAATCAAATCTTAACTCTTATGTATTTTCTGGGCAAAGTATAGAAGAAAATTGAAAGGGAGTTTTTGAGCATACATTGAAAGAAAGAGGCATGCCCCAAACATGCTGTGTTTTCATAAATTGTGATGGTTACATGCAGGTCAGTTAATTATTGTTTTATAATTCTACATTGTATTTCATATGTGTTTTATACTCCATAAAATGTTATACTTCCACTTTGTTATTGTCATTTTAAGACAGGTTTTAATGTTTGGGGTTTTTTTGCAGTCAAGTATGTGATGCATGTCATGTCCTTACACAGTGTTTTTGGTTTGTTTCACAAGAAAAAGCTTACTGAAAATAAGCATGAAGAATCTCAGTAACCTTAAACAGGCATGAGAACTGTAACTGCAAAGCACACTAGCTTTGAAACTTGGAAATGGATAACATGTGTGTTTTAAGATACTTGCTTAACTACATGTTTTCCCAAAACAAAATTAATTGCTTTTAAAGAAGTCTGTAGCAGTAAGTAAATGCTTAATTGAAATAACATGGAATAGTTTTCTTTTGAAATAGAGCTTTCTTGTTAAACAAATTCTTTAGACAAGGAATATGTTTGTCTAGGCAACAAGTAGGTGCTGAAGACTTGCCCTAGGATGACTTTCATTTTTTTCTCAATATCCATCACATAGTGTTGTGGGAGATCCTGCTTTCCGTGAATACTCCAGCTGCTCTTACTCACCTGATGTTGTTGCAAATGTGTATCCAGTAGCTGGCTCACAGTGTCAGTCTAACAACTCAACACACTATAATGGCTCAAGAGTAGTCAGTGAATCTGCTGAACAAACATATCCAGTCAGACAAGAAAGTAAGAGTCTTTCAAAGGTGAGCAAAAATTCATGTTTTCTTGAAAATTAAATGTTAAATGCTTACTTTAAATCAATCTTTATAAATGTTTGCTTCATATTTTTAATGTGAGTCATCACTCTTTCTTGTAGTGACCATCAATGACCTTTGAAAAGGATAGTAGAGTAGTGTGCCCAGCTTCAGAATACTGAAAAGTTTGCGGAATTGTGCACTTCAGATTAATACAATTTTTCAAGCAGCATTATTGGAACATGAGGAGAAATAATTTTTTTTTCTCTCAGAAAGAAGCATCCAAAGTTGTGGGGGAGGAGGTGGGGAGCACCCTTCATTTGTGTGCTGTGCTTTCATTTTTCACTCTTTGGGCTTGGGGAGAGGGGAGAAAGGCTCTTTTTTTTCAGCCCTGTGGCAACTTCCGTTAACCTGACTTAAGACAAACCTGGTATCTGTAGTCGTCTGTTTGACTGGTAAGTCAAAGACCACATCTCTTGGTCTTTGGTCCTCTGAAATAATTTCCAAGACTTGCTGCAGGTTGAAGACAATCCACAAGAAAGGA
>JAWWEY010000130.1:33096861-33118687 GCA_035582745.1 Loriotus luctuosus | reverse complement strand
AGCATAGTACGCTGGGTGCTGCAGTGTGCTACGGTTTTAATGATTGTGGTACAGTATTACAGTTGTAGTTGTCTCACAGCTGGAAGCAAATTCGGTGTAATGCAGTTGACAGTGTTTACATTTCTGATGTTTAATTTCAGTTTCCTTCCAAATTTATGTAACTGTAATAAACATGTTGGTGTTTTGATACTTTTGTGTATCAGTATTGCAAAGACATGAGCCTCGCCCACATGAGAAGAGTGTTGCTGGTATGTGGTTGAACAGTGCTTCATTGTAGGCCTAATATTGTACAGCATGTGCATGTGTTGATTTACATGTTTGATCTGGTGTACATAATACTCAGTCTCTGAAATGACAGCATAAAGAAGCTTTCCTGGCTGGCTTCTGTTCTGTACCTTTCAGTGTGGAACATGAAGCAGAACTGTGTCTATGTGGTTTCATTATGTGGTTCCTTGTCCAGGAATGGCACAAGAAATGAGTATTAACAGACCTCTTTGTTAGAGGATTATGGGTAAAACCAAAGATCTGCTAATTCTTTTCTTCAGGAGAATATCCCCATTTTCCTATATGCTACCATAAACACTATATGCTATGAATGGGCATTCTAAACTGAAAGAGAATGGCAGAAGTCATGGAAAATAGCAGAGTGGTACTGGGGCTGTTGAAGTCAAAATTTGAAAAAAAATTGCATAGAACCGTGGAACAAGACCTATACATTGTACTGAAATCTGTGATGTAGATGCAGCATCTGTGGTGGCAGTGGGGGAAAGCTTTCTGACCCTCCTGGTTTACTGGGAATGCTTGTGTCCTCATCAGTTTGAAAAATGGGTGAGATGCTTGTATGATGCTCTTGAAATAATAAACCACGAAGAGATGACACACATGGAGCTTCTGGGCACCCAGGAGGTTTAAGAAGGTTCTGTTTATGTGCAGCAGCTCAACAGAGCCATATATTGGATTGCTCTCTGGTTTTATATAGATCAGTCATTTTTAGACATGGCTAATAGACGTAAATTGATACATCTGGAGAAAACCAATCCTGTCATTTCATACACATTGGTAGGTCCTGACCTCAGTATCTTCCTTGAGTTAATATTGAAGCTGATATTGATAGTCAGGTCAGTGCTAGTAGTACTGGTCAGACATGTAAGTAGTGCTGGGAATTACTAGGAAAGTAAAAAAGAAAATGGGTTATGACAATACAGAATTTCAGGGCACATCTGATCTAAATATAACGTGGATTTTGTTTTCATATGTTCCCCGCATTACTTAAAAAGTACGTGTATTTGAACTAAAAAAGATAGACAAAAGTCTCCAAAAATAATGAAAGGTATGGAACAATTTCTGTGGGAGGCAAGACTGAACAAAATTAGGACTCCTCAGTGTGCACAAGAGATGGCTAAATGGCAGTATAGCAGTGGCAAGAAAATATAAAAAGGAAGTTACTTGACCTTTCTCCTAGTGTTTGATGTTCTTACAGATGGTAAGAACAAATACAGGGAGGTGTGACCTCTCACTGAGTGCTACATTTTAATTATTCTGTTTGCTGCAGGATGTTGCAAATGTCAGAAATCTGTTTGCATTTCAGAAGCAATTGGACAGACTTAGTTAAATTTTCTAAGCTGAAAAGAGTGTATTTGTGAAATATTTTTTCACTTCCTTGCAGTTGCTTTTTGGCTTACTTGCAAGCTTCTTTAGAATTATTTCACTGGTTGAAGTGTGTCACTCCTTGTGCTAGAACTTCCTAGCTTGGGGTGTTTGAATAAAGCCTTTCAGGCTGGAAAAAGTCTTGGTGTGTTCAGTGGTACTGTATCACAGCTAAAAAGGCCTCTCAGAAAGTGGGAGGAGAAGCAAAAACCTAGCTGATGGATGGGGATCATTGTGATGGAGGCAGTGGGTATAGGGTGGTGAGTATAGGCCAAACTTCAGCCTTTCTGCCCTTGATAATCCAGGTTCTGCACAATGGATCGTCTGCTAATAAAACTTCCTCTTGCGTGTAAGCCATAATCATTTGAATAATTTCTATGTTTATTTCTGTACTCTAGTACATACTGCCTGTTCTGTTCTTCACCACTCACGTGTTTAAGACAGAGTTGCACAGCTGGAGACTGTACTGGAAGAAGAGGGAAGTTGTTTGCAAGGCTTTGAAATGAGTTGAAAACCACTCCTTTAGGAACTGTTTACCTCTAATGATTACTATCGACTGACAACCATAACAAGCTGCTTTTGGAAGCATTTCTGTTACAAGCTGTTTCAGCCCTAAATTAGCTGCTGCATAGAATATTTAACCATCGTTGTACTTGTCATAGTTGGTGGCACTACGCTTGGCTTCTGAATTTTTGTACAGTGAAACAAATTATGATAAATGTTTGATAAGCAGGGAGAAAACTGTTGGAGTGCAGGAAAAGGTTTTGAAATACGGACTTCATTGTTCTTATGAAATCATAATTTGGTTTATTTGTTTAGGATGTTGAGGAGTTTCCTCATCTGGAAGCTGCTTCTGATAGGAGAAACAGGGTAGGACCTCAGAAACCATCCTTTACATCTGCAGTCAGAAAGCAGTCTGAAGTAAGTAATCTTGCGACATTATGTTGTTTGGGTTCTTTGAGTTTTTTTTTTATATGAGTGAAATAAATCTCAAGAATTAATTTGGAGCTGCATTCAGTATGCAAATGAATCCTAAGCATAAATGACAAGGATTGAAAATGTGATTGTTCTGTCAAAGCAAATACCATAAATAATAATGGTAAAATTCTGGGTTTCAGTTGCTTTGAAATGAGTTTTGTCACTAAAAATTTTGGTCCTTGGCTTTATTTCCCTGTGAATTTTAGTGGTTTTAAAAAACCCCAAAACAGAAAAAAACAAAACCATTGTTTGCTTTGTTTGAGACAGTAAATAGCTTTGACAAGGAGGAGTGAGTAGCAAAAGGCACAGCAGTTGCTTAAAAAAGATTTATTACGCAAAAAGGTGCTGTACACACATGCAACTCGGATGAAAGCAACCTTTGGTTTTGTAGACATAAGTGGGATGTAACCCCTCAAAGCTTACATAAACTCTAGAGATGTGATCAATAGGCCATTCATATGCCTGTAACAAATACTTGAAATTGAGGTGGCCTTGCTAGTTTTTTCTTCAAAATCTGAAAAACCCCATGAATGTGATTAAGTGGTATGGCAGCCAATAAATGGTCATCCTTCTAGAAGGCCACATATGGTCTTTCCAGAGCCTTCTCTTTTCCAGGCTGAACAACCTCAACTCTCTCCAGCTTTTATCAAAAGAGAGGTGTTCCAGCCCTCTGATAATTTCTGTGGCCTTCCTCTGGCCCTGTTGTAACATGTCCATATCTTTCTTGTACTGGGGATCCCAAAACTGGACACAGTACTCCAGGTGGGGGCACAAAAGAGGGAGAGAATTACTCCTCTCAGTTCATGGGCCATACTTCTTTGTACACAGCCCAGGACACATTTGGCTCTCTGGGAGTGCTGGGAGTGCCCATGGCTGGGTCATGTCCAGCCTCTCACCCACCAGCATCCCCAGGTCCTTCTCCCCAGGGCTGCTTTGCAGCTGTTCATCCCCAGCCTATGCCAGTACTGGGGATTGCCTCGACACGGGTGCAGCACCTTGCACTTGGCCTTGCTGAACTTCATGAGTTTCACACAGGCACACTGCTCAAGCCTGTCAAGAATGCCATCCATCATTCTGGATGACATCCCTTCCTTGAAGGAATTCCCTAAAGCCAACTCGGCTTGGTGTCATTCACAGACATGCTGAAGGTGCACTTGGTTTGAATTTAATATTATCTTCACCCTTTTCCATGTGTCTTGTTTTTATATATCTTTTCTTCCTCCCTGTCACCTTTTGTCTTTAAATTCCTAAGCTCCATCTCTCCGAAGAGCCTTGTGATAGTCAGTCTCCCTCTCTGGATGAAACTCCCAAGGTGGGTGGACTGTCAGGGAAACAAGCTTCATCTTCTGTATTAGAAAGAAAGAAAACTCAGGTAAGTGAATTCATGTTGAAGAGAAGTTCACAACTCAAAGTGAACAAAGGAAATGAGCCTATTTAAATATAAGACTCATGACCCATGCTCATCTGGGATTCTGCATTCATACTTTGAGATAAGTGACATGGTCACTCTTCTAATCTCTAATTAGAAGTAATCACTGGTAGTAATTGCCAACCTCCAGGGTTTGATACAGTGTTTAAGGAAAGATACAAACTTTTCATTGTTATCTGTAGGTTTCAGATATCAGGAATTTTTCTTTCACCTGTTTTACTTGATTGTGGCATAAATCCAGTCCAAACTGATTGTCGTAAGGAACTGGGAACCTCCTAAAAGTGGTTCTGACAGAAGAGGAAGGCAAGGAGATCCCCTTATCTTGGGGAAAGGAGGAGAAATATGGAGAAATAAGTGAGGTCAGGAAGTAGTTTTGTGTTGGTGAGTAGTTCTGGCACAGCTCTGATGCAAGGTGAGATCCCAGTTAAAGACTGAGGAAGTCATGTTCTGTAACCATGTTGTAACAGAAATTACAATGAATTGATTCCCCCAGATAAGACTTCTAAATGTGGCAGTCATTTCGTTTGCACGTTTTGCTGTGGTAGTTTGTTCATAGTCTTCACCACACTATTCATTTTTATTCTTTTTATTTTCTGCTGTATTAGATATGGAGCACGGCTTTGCCTTCTGTTCAAAGCAGGGAGAAAGATGAGTGCTTACGAGGAGCTGGTGCAAAGATGATGACCTTTCTTTCTAGTGAGATATTGGAGATAATGATTTGTGTGTTGCAGTCAGATACTCTGAAAGAATCACAGTAGTTTTTCTATACATTTAAGTAAACTTTAAATTCTGATATGCCTTTTACCTCTTTCAGAGATAGATGACAGTCTGACCAAAGTGGGACCCTGACATAAAGGCCTTCCTTTATTGAAGACGTTATTCTTTTATGCTTTGTTGCAGTAGCATTTCTAAAAGTTACCTGAACTGTTTCTGACTTTTTGATATTTTTTGACATTAAAGTTGATGTTTATTTGAAGGTCACTGAGTGGCATTAAAGATCAGAAGTATTGTGGATAAGAATGTTAAAAGAGTGTATTATACCATTAAAAATGAGGTTCTTTACAGTCTGAAGTGGAGGGCATTACTAACTGGTGCTGAACTTTTTCAGGAAACATCCAGGAGCAGTGGTAAGAAGAGTCAAATTCCAGTGCAGTTAGATTTGGGTGGCATGCTTGCAGTCTTAGAGCAGAAGCAGCAAACAGAGAAGGCGAAACAGTCTCCTAAACCTGTGGTATTTTCAGGTATTGCTTACTATGTAATTTCCTTTGTTTCACCTTAAACTGTTTTTAAGTATTCAGACATTAAATGTAGCCTGATTTCTGGTCTGTGATGATCTCTATGCAGGCAAGAGCACAGTTCACCAGATACAAGAGAAAATGAAGGTTCTTTAAAAAGAAATTTAAAAAGCATGGCAGTCTGAATTGTTTGATGGAAGACTTATGGAAAGAAATATCTTGAGGACACTGATTTGTGTCCTTAAGCAGAAAAAGGCAGCTCATTGCTTTTCTTGTTACAGGTCAAAATTTAATCTTAGTTATGCTGGTGTAGTATATTTTGCAGAAGGAACCACAATATTTGGTACCATTCTGTGACAGTAAAATTTCTCTTATTTCAGCAAAGATTTTTTTAGTAATTATTTCATAAAGAGATCTAATCACAAGAGATTTCATCTCACAATACTTAGTATGAGAGCTGAGATTTTAAATCTGAAGCTCAAGATGCTAAGCATTGGTGAGATTTTCGTTTACTAAGCTGAGGGAAGTTATGAGATGCTTTTTTAAAGTATTTTTTTCAGTTGATCTCCTTTTGTTTTCACTTGGGTCAATCAGACTTAATGCTGCAGAGGTGCTCATAACCAGTTTTGTATCTGTAAAACTATACAGTGCATGGATTGATGAGTAGATGGTGGGCCACAAAGGTATGGGACAAAACACCTGTTTTCTAATACTAAGTTTCCTGTGCCTGAATCTGCTGCAGAAGAGAAATTGTTGTGTCATGCTTGTATTCTGGAAGCATGAGGCAGATGTTACTTTAGCTTTATATTGTTTTAGTGTTTTAAGAATGGAGAGGAGTCTCACCACAGACAGTTGTTTTTATTCCAGTTGCTACTTCATGTTATAGACAATACTGGTAAAGTAATCAAATTTAGGAACACGAAAACGGTGAACTTGAAATGGCGATGTACACATTAAGGAAATATGTATCTGCAGGGTGTATGCTTATTTATGACTGCAAATCCAGCTTCAATTTTTGTAGCCATCTATGCTGCACATTTTTGGCAGTGTTCTCAGTTTGCCTTTGATGCACAGAGATGAAAAAGAAACATCAGTGTAGCACCTTTATGATGTAAACTGTTTACAGCAAGAGTACTGCATGTGATGTGGGAGGATCTGCATAAAAATACTGTGGAAACAGTAAATGAAGATGGCTTAAGACAAGCTGCCAGAATGTTTTCGTGTACGTAGAGGAGAGAGGTTGCCTGAGTCACAGAGGGAAGTGTCAAGCTGGTTCCACTAATACTTACTTAGTCATCCTCTCCATTGACTTGCTAATGTGAACTGCTTTATATTGCAGATAACTGGAGTTTGACAAAGTGCTCTACAGGATACAGCAGTTCCTACTGATAGGGAGGAAGAGTAGTTTATTTGGTATGAGGTCATGGTGTGGAAGATCCAGGTTTAGTAATTTGTCCAGTCATTTAAAGCTCCTGTGCTCTAAACCCTCTGAAAAAATGCAAGTAGAGTGGACATCTTCAGTGATCTTTGCAGGTTAAGCAAAAGAGACTTAGCTGTAGCTTTGCATTACTCCTGACCCATTTGCAAGTGAATTTCATCTAGCTTCCTTAAGGTGTAACAAAAGGTAGGTGTAAATGCTTATGTTTATTTACAGCAAGTAAATCTAAAATCTATAATACTGCAACTCAGTATTTATCTTAACCCAGTACGGAATCTGTGGCAGAGAAGTGCCACCACCATGAAACACAGAAATTCCTGAAGGTTTACCAGGCCCGCGTGACATGGTGTTGAAGGTAGCTTGGACTGCAGTGTTTGATCAAATTCTGCTTTTGAGACAGAGGTTGTGATTCCAGAGGTATAACAGAAGTAGGGGACACAGCAGTCTTTTGTAAGGAGTATCTTTTAAAATAACGTTGTTTAATGATACAGGATTACCTGTAAATATTCTTAATAGTAACACAACACAATTTTAATATGTGTATACCAGCCTTAATCTTGAAATTGGATTCTAGTTCAGATACTCATTTTAGTTGTCTGATGGAAATTTCTTCTTAAATCTCAGTTGGTGGTGCCGTACCATTGCCATCTAAAGACACTGCCACCGCCACGAGAAGTCACCGTTTAAACCAAGGAAAGATGCCTCATAATCCCTTGGATTCCAGCGCTCCTTTGGTAAAGAAGGGGAAACAGAGAGAAGTACCTAAAGCAAAGAGACCAACAGCCCTTAAAAAGGTCCTCTTTTTTTAAATCTTAAATAGTAAAACTATAGGATAATCTATTACTCTGGGAGTCTGTTAAGCCCTCTCATATGGAGATCTGCATCTCAGTGTCCACTTGTCTGAATTCAGTTTAAGTTTTGCTTGGTTTCAAAGAGGGTTGGGTAGAAGAGCATAATCTTGCTAAATGGCGTATACAAATTCCCAAAAAATACACTTTCTCCATTGAATCAGTTGATAAAATGCCACTACAAAAGTGTCCACACATAATTGGTAAAGGGAGACATAAAGATATATTACTTGGTTTGGTAAAGATGACCTTATTTGCAGGACTGAGGAAAATAGATCAAACAGAGGTCGTATTTAATGTTTTTTTGCTCTTCCAAGCCAGAACTGCAGCTGATTCTGCAGCAACAGGTGTTAGGTCCAGCTGGTGATGTCTCTTGTATCTTCCCTCTTTGCCCATTCATTTTGCTTCCTGTCACATCTTCTTTACAGAGGACTTTTTAAACTTTAGTTCTGTCCTTGTAGTTTATCCCTAGTAAATATTTTCTCCACCCACATACTGATAATCAAGGTAAAAGTCCTTTCCTATGTAAATTCAGGAATTATCTTTCCTTCTTTTTATGTGCAAATAGAAAGTAAGGGTTGTAAACTTCAGATGCTAGTGCTTAACATCTTTATAAATGGTTCTTGTGTAAATATGTGGTAAGAGTAATGCTTTGTTATCTGCATGACATCAAATTGGTTTGGTTTTTATACATATTTTTAGATTATTCTGAAAGAAAGAGAACAAAGAAAACAGCAGCACCTGTTAGAACAGAAAGCAGCACCAAAAGATGAAGATAACATTTGTCAGACAGAAGGAAATGTTACTGAAAATGCAACACTTCTACAGGATAGTCAAGCAGGTATCTTTTGAGGGAACCTGTAATACAGTATGTGTTTGTGCATATTTGGTACTTTAGAAAACAAGTACTATATACTGCCAGATGAAGGCTGCAGCCTCAGAGTTTCCTGAGATTTACCTCAGGCTTATCTTGACTGTAAAGTGGGCCAAAGCTGGAAGTCTGGAATAGGAATTCTGAGTACTGTTCCACACTTTTCTGCCTGGTGGTTTTATATCTTGTAAGGAAAGTTCCTGCCTACCTCTGGCAATTAATGAGGTTTGAAATGAGAAAAAACCCTATGAGATTAAAAAAAAAAGTTACACTTGTTTCCCTATTACCGCAGACTGTTCTAATACTAAAGCAGTGACTCTTCCATACATGCTTGACAGATTAATTTCTTCATAAGGCTTTTTGGGCTGACTTTTCAATGAAAATATCTTGATTTACATGATAGCTCTTCCAGAAACTCAAGTTGCTGAAGGGTTTCTGGAGCACACAGGGATCAAGGAATCTAAAGAAGGTTCTGTGACTACAAAGCAGCTAACTGCCACTCTTCCAAAAATCCACAGCAGGAATTTTAGAGAGTAAGTATTGATTGTATTTATTGATGGCTCATTTTGCACAGTACCACCAGTACAGCATTTTTCAAACAACATCCAGTTGCATTCTCTGCAAAATTAACTGGAGTTTAGACTGAAGGCTCTAAATTTTTTTCTTTCAGTTTTTCTGTAAGCTGACATTAAAAGAAATTATAAACTTAGTGTGTTTTGTGATTCTCACTTGAAAATGTTTATTCCTTGAAGGAAAAAAACCCAAATTCACTAGAGGCTAAGGAAAGAAAAGAAGCTACTGTTAAAATATAAGTACTTTATATTAAATAATGGGCTAACAGCTCAAACAAGGTGCGCTACTTTATTTCTTAAATAGTATTTTTAGTTGTTATTTGGTTTTCTACTGCCACACCAACTGGCAAAAATGTAAAGAAACTACATGACATTTTATGTTGAGGCTGGGCAAAGAAATAAAGGTAATATTAATGAGGTATTGTGTGCAGTTTCAGCTAAATGTTTAAGATGAAATGTATATACATTTCTTTATAAAAAAGAAACAGTGATTACAATATGTGAAGAGGTCAGAGATCCAGTCACGAGAGCTTGAAAGTTTCATGAGGAAAGCAGTGTCTTAATTTTTCGTTCCTCTCCCATAAAGCAAATCCACCCCTGGTGGTTTTTTTACAGTTCATGTAATAGTAATGGTTAATAATGATACAAACATTCCTGCTGTGTTAATTCTTAATTTAACTTCTAATTGCAATAAAAATTGCTTCATTTGTGCCTATGTAACAGTGTTTTTATTGAGAGCACAGTTTGGGTTGAGTATGTGAAGGACAACTCAGTTTTACAGGATGTAGAGCATTCAGCAAAGCTTAGATTATTTTCTTTAGATCAGGTTTTTTAGTGTTCCAGTAGATCTGTCTTCAAGACTTACGGAAACAAATAGGAAATAGTAAGTAAAAATTCTTGAAACCTAAATAAAATACAGAAATAATTGTATCTCTAAGATTCAGGATAGATGTTGTGATCTCTTTATCTTATGCAAATTTGCCACTGACAGATCTTTCTGTTGACAATGCAGCTGCTGCATCTTTAATTTTTCTTTTTGTTACCCTTCTTCACTGGAAAATTCTTTGTGTAAAAGTGGGGTGGAGTGAAATAGTTTTTAATCCTGATCTTCCCCAGAGTGTATTAGGAGAGTGAATTACATTGTTTTGTATCCTTTCCTTATGTACACCACAAAGCCATAGTCAGGTAAGTGAAAAAGGATGACAGACATGAATGTAGGAAGCAGGAATGTGATCCAGTTTTCCATGTTTGGTACACATAGCCTTGAACTTACAGAAATAAGTCAGAATTTTATACTTTGGTTGCTTGTACTTTAGTTTATATATGTCAAAATAAATGCCCTCAGAAAAATGCTTCACTGGAAAAATATATGTGCATACCTATTTCTTGGAATAGTATATATCTGTATATAGATACAGAAGGATAGGTTTATTGTACATGTATATATGTATTTTTAATATAGTTTGATTAGGAAGCCAGGTAACACAAGGAACAAAACTTCTTCCTCTCAAGTTTTCAGACACTAAAAATAAGTAAATTTTTGGTTTTGTGTATATAACAAGTGTGTTTGGAGCAGAAACAGAAAAAAAAAGAGACATAGAATAGAATTTTAAATGTATATTTAATGTATTACAGATTTAAGTGTTTGTAATTTTAGTGAACATAACCATTTTATTGCTCCTTTCTTCCAGTTACTGCAGCCAGGTACTTAGTAAAGAAGTTGACAGTTGTGTGACAGATCTCTTAAAAGAACTGGTTCGTTTCCAAGATCGCTTGTATCAGAAAGACCCAGTGAAGGCCAAGATAAAACGCAGGCTTGTTATGGGTCTTAGAGAAGTCCTGAAACATCTGAAGCTGAAAAAACTGAAGTGTGTCATCATCTCTCCTAACTGTGAAAAGATTCAGTCAAAGGGTAAGTTCTTAACAAAAAAAAATCTGTTTAATAAAAGAAATGCAAAAAAGAAGGTTCAGTATATTGACAGCAATATTATTATTGGAGGAATTTATTTGAATATCCTTTGAAAGCCAGCCATATAAGGTTGCCTTCCTTGCTCAGATTGTTTACTGCTATGCAGCTGAACTGTGAGCTGAGTCAAGACTATCTGGGGTGGGAGAAGTTACCTGAGATTAGGGTCTTTAGTTACTGATTTGCTGTGCTGCTGCACAAAAAATTGCGCTGCACAGCTGAGACAATCCAAAGGCTGCTGATGCCAGCTCTGCCATCACAAGGAGACCACTGTATCAATCTTTTTTAGAACACGGACTGACAATAAATCACTAGGGATAGTTTCCTAAAAGTTATCATTATTGGCATTAAGTTATTGTAATTGCTGTCATTTAAAGAATTCCTTAGCAGCTGGGTGTTTTTTGATACTAGATTAGACTGTACTACATATATAGTAAAATGTGGAATAGAAGCAGTCTAAAATTAATGCTAACTAAGAATTAAGAAAAAAATGTCAAGTTGTCCTTTAAAAATGGATATTCAACTTTACTGTTGTGATCTCTGTTTTTCCTATAAGGCGCAGTTTCAGAATGCACCCATAATCTTGGGATATTTTTTGCCATGTGTTAACAGTATGGTTCTTTAGCTCCAGTCAGCCTGATTGTGTTGTCTGCTGCAGGTGGGCTGGATGAGACCCTACACAACATTATCGATTGTGCCTGTGAGCAGAATATCCCATTTGTTTTTGCCCTAAATCGCAAGGCCCTGGGCCGCTGTGTGAACAAAGCAGTGCCTGTGAGCGTGGTGGGAATTTTCAGTTATGATGGGGCTCAGGTAAGCTGACATAAGTCACTTCCTGTGTTTGTTCAAAAAGCTTCACTTTTTACTTGGAAGAGGAGATGAAAATACTGTGATTTTTAAGGGGTTTTTTGCTTGTTTTGCTTTTGCAGACTTGGACTCTTCATCACAGGTCATATACATAGCTTATATGAAAAACTGATTTTAGAACTACAAGCAGTCAGCACTGTTAAAAAAAAATTACTCTTGCTGTCTTTTTCTGACATCCTCTTCCTCTTTATCTCCCTCGTAGATTTTTTTCAAGAAAACTGTTGTTTTTATAAATCCTGATAAATGCTGTGTCTTTCATGTCTTCATACATACTAAGCTGCTCAACTTTTATACATGAACCTGCACATTCTGAATAAGGAATACTCATTAGTTTTTTAAGGAGATGTTAAAACTTACTGCATTATTTAAACTCTTGTATTTTACATTGCTATAGGACCATTTTCATAGAATGGTACAGCTGACAACAGAGGCTAGGAAGGCGTACAAAGATATGATAGCAGCTTTAGAGGAAGAAGCTAAAGCAGGACTAAGAGAAACCCAACCCAGCATCTTAACTCCTGAATCTGAAAAAAATGGTTTGTTAGAAACTTGTAAAACATCTTCCAAGGACTCAGATGAGGATGTACCAAATTACAGTAAGTATTAACTGACTTGCATTTAGTTCCATTTTCATTCATAATGTTCATCAGATCTGTGATTTTCACTGAAGCAAATGACATATACTGTAGTCATTAGTAAGGAGGGAAAGTGGGGGTGAATTCTTGGGTTTTTTGTAAATCTGAAGTTTTTACTGAGAAAGTATTAAAGTTCCTCCCTGAAATCCACAAATGGCAGGCAGTACACGTTGCTTTGCTCAAGGTGGCTTAGCAGAGCTCCTACTTAAATTTCTATTTGTTTAAAAAATTCTTTTAAGATTAATTGTGGATGTCCATACTCTATGACCATGGCAGAGTAACTTTTGTATTGAAGCCTATTTGTGATGCATCTTCCTGTCCACAAACCCTCCGTTGTAGAAACATTTTCCTCCAGCTCTGCTCTTAAGTCAACAGACAATGCAATGTATTGCAGATAGAAAGTTTTTAAAACTTCTGTTTTTTTAAAGTTGGAACAACCTTCAGGGTTAGCCTTACTTGAGTAGAGTGTTGGACACAAGGAGATCAATGGACCCCATCACTCTTAAGTTATTCTTTTGTGTGTCATCTGATGTTGCATAAGGTAAATGCCAGCATGCCTGTGTGTCAGCTGATCTCAGCACTTACTTTGAAGGGGAAGTAAAAAATCAGGGTTGACTTTTCATTTTAAGTCTTTCCTCAAGTATTATATGGTAACATGTTGGTTGTTGGTTTGTTTGTTTTTTTTTTCCCAATATTCCCTAGTTAAAGTCTGGAAGAGAAAACTTGAAGAAGAATATAACCCATATGCACTAGAATTGGAAAAGAGTGCAACTGCTGACATGGCAATACTGAATTTGGAAGACCATCAGTAAATCCAGATCCAGCTCTATTGGGCTTTTATTTTTTTTCTGTTAAATCCCTAGGAAGAAGGTAGCAAAAATAACATAATCTAAAGAAATACCTGAAGTTAGCTAAGCAAACTGTTCCGAATCCCTTAAAGCAAAATGTACACTGGAGCACATGAGGCACTGGTTAATGTTTTTATGTTGTGTGTGTTTCTCTGATTATTATAGCAGATGACAACACCAAATTGTCGTAACCCCAAACCACTTGAACTGGCTTAGCATACTTTAATGGTTATATGGACTAGCATTGATTTCTTGGGGTAGAATATACCAAAAGAATCTGATAGAAAAATAATTTCCTTCTGGAAGAGATTCCTTGAGCCAGAAGGGGAGTTGCCCTTAATTTTTAACTCCTGCATAAAAAGCTTCAGCTGTTGTTTGATTGTGAGTTTGTTCTTAGTTTTTCTTCTAAATAAGTCTGCTCAGAAGGGCAGGCTGCATCAATGTCACTTTATTCTAGTCAGCAACAAATTAACTTGAGGCAAGTAGCTTGATGTAAACTGATTAAGGAAGGCCATGATGACAGAGTTCTAGTTGGCTTTTCTGTGTTGTTCTTTGGGGATCATACATCAGGTGTGAAGGAGATAGCACAGACTACAAGGGTCTTAATTCCTTAAGTGAATGTGCTATGTTTAGACTTTTTATAAATTTGCTGTTTCTCTTGCTAGTGAGACTACTTTATCATACACCCTGCTTTGAAGTTAAAGGATATTGCAGAGCAGCAAATGTGCTAGCCTGCTTATCTGTACTTTCTCCTTGCTGAGACTCCTCATTCCTTCAGTTTGGGGTTGTGTTGGTACATACATCTATGAGTTTTTGAGCAATCCCAGTTTGTATCTAAATAGAAAAATTTATAAGAAATGAAGTTTGTATCCTATAGGAAATAAAATTTTAAAAACAAAATATGCTTACAGTAGTGGTGGAGCACCTTAGTGGGAATGGCCTATATACACACTGGTTTTTGAGGACAGGCCTAAAAAAAGTAATTGAAGGGATGCACATATAACTTGTGTCAGCTTTTCTGAAAGGTGATACAGATGCCATGTGCTGCTCAGCATCTCTGAGGTGTTTCTGCAAGTGCTTCACCATACTAAACATTTGTAGTGCAATACTTTGGAAAGTAGCTGCCCTGTGATTATAGAAGTGATATAAAAAAACTCAAATAATTTTGAAATGCGAACAGTTTTGTAGACAATAAATTGTATAAAATCTGTTACAATATATTGATTATATAAAGAATGCTTGTGACTTAAGTAAGCTTGTCTTATGGGAATTTAGTGATACCTGAAATGTTCTACCTGAAACTTTTGGGAAAGAACATTGACAAGGGGAGCTGGCCTTATCTTGAAATGCACTAGTTATGATGATGATCTTTTTTGTATTAGTTCCTTCTAATCTTAAATGAAAATTGGGGATGAAAGGCCCCAGTGACAAAACATGCTTTTGGTCAGCATATACCCTTGATGCAAAGGTAAGTTGTGATTTATTCATTTGTACCTGTGCCACTGGGATCCACATCTAAAATTCTGAAACTGATAAACCCAGTCATTGCATGGAATGAGGATCATTTGGTAAAGAAGTTTGGGTAAAGAAGTTTGGGTTTTGACCATGTTTTCTATTTTATCTTACTCTAGAAGAGCATAAAACTTCAGAAACATTACATGTTCACAATCTTAGGGACTTATTTCTAGTTCTTAGAGGGTATAAAAACATTTATTATAAGGTGTCACAGCCATGGTTACTAATGCTGGTATACAGATTTTTCTCTTTTTTTCTTTTTTTTCCTCCCCATAAAATTGAACTAAACAAAAAATTTGGCAACTTTTTCCTACTTGCAGTAATTTCCTGCAGAAAGAAAGCAAAGCTTAACTACATCATCCATAACCCTGACCCCTGTCTTACTTTGTATTCCCACTCACTCCACAGAACTAAACTTTGGAGCAGAGAACTAAGTGTGCTCTAAATCGGTTCAACAAATGGAGGAGAAACAATTCAAGAAAAGTCTATTTA
Organism: Loriotus luctuosus; assembly: GCA_035582745.1. Taxonomy (NCBI): domain Eukaryota; kingdom Metazoa; phylum Chordata; class Aves; order Passeriformes; family Thraupidae; genus Loriotus; species Loriotus luctuosus. Next base: position 33,103,346 of record JAWWEY010000130.1, on the reverse strand, counting down.
TAGTTGTCCTGAGAGCAGAAAAATTATAAGAACAAATGAGAAAAAATTAACTCTGGTGGTGTTGGAAGTCTGCATCAGCATTAATGAAATGCCTATGTGAAAAACAAGGAAAATGGTTCAGAAAAGTAGGAAAAAAATGAGTTTTCACCCTGCATGTGTGACAAGGTAATCTGATACTGGAAAAAAAAAAGATCATTCCAGTCTTAGCATGAAGAGAATGGTTTCTCTAATGTCAGAAACACTCTGATTTAAATCTTACCAGTTAGGAGAGAACTTAGGGAGAAGTATGACGCTTTCTGATACTGCTTGAAGCAGCTCTCCCCCTGAGCTGACTGATTATTAGGGAGCATCTTACTTGCTTCCAGATTTTTGATTGAGCAGATAATAGAGAAAATTTAATATATACACCAGACTTTTGTGTCTTAGTGCAGAAGGACAAACTCTGGGCAGTAATGCCGTAGAACACTTTTACTGTGGATAGTGTAGGTCGTCACATTTTCAGTCTGATCATCACACTTGATTATCATAAGGAATGGTCTTTGAATTAATAGAATTTTTAAGCTACATTATCTCAAATATAGAAGAATTTGCTAAAACTAAAGAGTCTTCTTGCATACTTTGTAGTCTATCTGTATTTTAAGCATTAGTCAGAACTTCTTTATTTGGTATAGAAACTTTATTACTGTTATGGTTTAAGCCCATCCAGCACCATCCAGCCTCTCACAGTGGGAGAAAATCGGAAGGGTAAAAGCCAGAAAACCATGGGTTGACATGATGACAGTTGAATAGAAAAAGCAAAAACCATGCACACAAGCAAAGCAAAACAATTCGTTCAGTGCTTCCCATGGGCAGGCAGGTGTTCATCCATTTCCAGGAGAGCAGGGCCCATCACACATAAATGGTTACTTGGGAATACAAATGACATCACTCAAACGTGCCCCCCTGCCTTTACGTACTGAGCATGATACCATGTGGTCTGGAATATCCCCTTGGTCACTTTGGGTCACCTGTCCTGGCTGTGTCTCCTCCCAGCCTCCCATGCACCCCCAACTTCTTTGCTATTGTGGCAGTGCAAAAAGCAGAAAAGGCCTTGGCTCTGTGCAAGCCCTGCTCAGCAATAACAAAAACATCTCCCCATTATCAACCCTGTGTTCAGCACAAATCCAAAACAGTCTCACACCAACCACTGTGAAGAAAATTAACTAAAACCCAGCACAATTACCAAAGGAAATATCTTTGAACAAATGAGCTTGCTGACACTAGAAAGGAATGCTCTTCAAAACAGTGGCACCATAAGGGTAAACATCGTAAAAGAAAAATAAGTGTACAAGTTGAATTGCCTTTAATAAAATAAATGTGATCCACGTCCTGATTTCTAAATCTTATGCCAAGATCCTCAAGCCCAAAATTATCTGGTTGGCTTAATGAACTCAAAACAGAAAATGTATCACATTATTTGAACAGCACAAATCTTGCTGAGACTACTTTTGTTCTTTATTAAGCTAAAATAGCTGACATAAGAAAACCAGAGATGGGATGGGTGGCCTCTCTTGTACCATGTAACTTAACTTTGGTGCAGTAAGAATATCCCCTTCCGCTTCATGCTTGAGGTGATTCTCCTGAATATCGGTTTTAATGTCAGCACTAACACTTGAAAAGACATCTCCAAATGCTATAATAATGAGAGTAACAGGTACTCTTAACTTGCATATGTTTCTCCTTCTAGCCTGTTAATTCCTTTGTCCATTAGAGGCTGTTTCTCTTGTTGCAGGTCTCCTGAAGAAAAATTTTAGAATGATGTGTTAATACCACTCTAAAAATGAAAATGGGGCTTAAGGTTGCCTATATTAACTGTTCCATAGGCAGCAAGCACATAATATCTTAGGTTTTCAAAAGTGATCTTCTAGCTGTTGGAAAAAATATTAAGAGATGGGTATGGACTTCTTTTAAAAATAAAAAATAAAAAAGGTCAGCTTTTATGGACAGTACCATTTATGAAGTCCGATAGTCTCTACAATCCAGTTAGTCTACAGATGTGATAAAATTTATCTACTCCATTCACTATACCCAGACTTACTGTGTTGGACAGGAAGAGAACTACTTACTGACTGATGAGCACTTGGTTACTGGACTGAAGGAATAAGCTGACAACTGCAATAAATGTCATACATAGACTTTACTGCTGAGTGGGTCAGAAATGATGATGTGTACAGGAACACTGATCATTTTGTTATATAAGTACATGCAGTTGCAGAAGTGCAAGAGGCAGTCTATAAAAGTCTTACCCACGTTTTCCTCCAGTTTTGCATCATCTTGTCATGTTCACTGATGACACTTCTCCAGGTATCAAATTCTTTGGTCCATGCATCCTGGCCAGTACTATCTGAGAATGGAAATGGGATGATTGCATAACCATATAATGGCAGAAGTCAGTACCTGATCAGATCCAGGACTGCCTGTCTTGCCGGAATGGGGCTAGAAGGAACCCCCATCCTTCATTTTGTTCTACATCCTTTCATGTTATTTGGCAGTAAGTTTTGTTTTAATGGTTATGTCTCTTACACTGTGCAGCAAACTTAATAACCTCCAGAGTAAAGGGGTTTAGTGCCATTATCTGTGATTTGAGATCTAGAAGGTAGGATGTACAAATTAATAGTTCAAACCTGTCTAACAAGCACAGGAATGCTCCAGGTAGATCATAAGCCTGGGGATAAGAGTGACATGTTGGAGAGGACCAGTTAACATGATGGACATGTCCAGTTAGTATTCCCCATTTTTCAGTAATCAATCAGGAAAAGATCATCAAATCTAACCTTGTAAAATCCTTGTCAATGATCAAATCCTTGTCAACCAGACCATGGTACCCAGTGCCACATCCAGTCTTCCCTTAAACACCTCCAGGGACAGTGACTGCACCACTTCCCTGGGCAGCCTACTCCTATGTTTAATTATCCTTTCTGTGAAGAAATTCTTCCTAATGTCCAACCTAAACCTCCTCTGGCACAGCTTAAGCCTGTATCCTCTTGACCTGGGAGAAGGGACTGACCTCCCTCCTGGTTACACCTTCCTTCCACGTGTTTCTAAGAGAGTGATGAGGTCTCCCCTGAGCCTCCTTTTCTTCCAGGCTAAACAGCCCCAGCACCCTCAGCCTAGGACTTGTGCTCCAGACCCTTCACCAGCCTTGTTGCCCTTCTCTGGACATTTCCAAGCATCTCAACCTCACTCTCCATCATCTTCCTAAACTGAGGGGCCCAGAACCGGACACAGAATCCAAGGTGAGGCCTCACCAGTGCCGAGTACCAGGTACCATCACTGCCCTGCTCCTGCTGGCCACACCATTCCTGACACAGGCCAGGATGGCATTGGCCTTCTTGGCCCCCAGGGCACACTGCTGGCTCCTGTTCAGCTGGCTGTGGACCAGCACCCCCAGGTCCCTTTCTGCCTGGGCACTGTCCTGCCACACCATCCCCAGCCTATAACACTGGGGGGTTATTGTGGCCAAAATGCAGGACTCAGCACTTGGAGTTATTAAACTTCATCCTGTTAGACTCTGCCTATCCATCCAACTGTTCCGGGTCTCTCTGCAGAGCCCTCCTACCTTCCAACAGATTGACACACACTCCCAGCTTACTGTTGTCTGCAAATTTACCATGAAAGACTCAACACCCTCATCCACGTCATCAGTAAAAATATTGAACAGAACTGGCCCCAGCACAGACCCTGATGGACACCACTGGTGACTGGCCCCGGCTGGCTGCAGCACCATTCACCAGCACTCTCTGGGCCCGGCCATCCAGCCAGTTCCTAACCCAGCAAGGAGTGCTCCTGTCCAAGCCGTGGGCTGCCACCTTTCCCAGGACTGTGCTGTGGTATTTTGAGGTTTGGTGGTTTTTTTCAATTATATAAATATTTATTTATATATTATATATTTATTTGTTCATTTTTTTGTTTATAAGTTTTATATCTGTGTATAATAAAAATTAAAAAAATTTAAATGGTGATTTCTTATTCCTCTAATCCTACTGACTCAATCCTATTAAAAATGTAGCAATAAAAAGGAAGAGGACTGGAGATGTTTCCAGTTCCTTGATCCTATTCTTTCATTTCAATTTGCATTATTTGCAGGTTTTATATATGTCTGTTCCAATGCATGCTACTAAATTTTACAGCCTTGTCAGTCAGTGTGAGCCTTTTTTTTTCTAAAAGAGTAATTCCTGACCTACTGACCTAAATCTCCAGCCACAGCATGTTTGCTTGAAAACTGCTAGTCTGGTATGAACACAGCTCATTAGAAGACTACCATATTCATGCTTTCTTCCTCACTTCATCAGTAACAGAATAACACATCACAGCTCATTAAATAAATGTGAAAAAATAGATTAACTGCTTGTATTGTGATCTAAGGCTTACACTATTTTACATGGTTTGCATCCAGGTAAATTACAAGCTAAATTTTGAACACAGTAAATACAAAAAATTGCAGCTGTTCTCATGTTGTCTGGTTACACCTATCTGGCAGAGGAACCCAATTAATGGTCATGGAGAGAAATTTGAGCTAGAAAGTGCACATAACTTCAAATTCCAGATACCAAGATCAATGTAGAAGTCCACTTTAGACAACTGTCCTTACAGGAGTAGTTTAGATTATAACCTGGTATGGGTTTAATTTTCAAAAAATAGGGAAAAAAGTTTACTATTTTCAAGTACCTAAGGATGCTGCTAATATTATTTACAGATTCGGTGGCAGTAGGTTTTATTTCACTTTTGAATTCTAGTCTTGCTGTGTTTGCAATTCCTTATCTTTGAAGAGGGGATTATGTCTCTGCTTAAGGATTTCTGCATAAAAATAGGAGCTGAACAGTATTCATATGTTGAGTCATAATTTATTTAGCAAGTTTGAATTAGTTTGTAGGCTCCCACATTCTCAGTGCAGTTCAGTTACAGCATTTTCCTATGTATTTTCACCTCACTACATGATCAAGGGTGTTGTAGGGAAGATCTGAGTATGGGATTGATATGGTTATATTAAAAAAATGCTTAATTCAACATTGACAACTTCACCACATGAGGTCAAGAAGTGCTGACATAATATCCCCACAGGGTTTTTGGAAATAATTAAGGCGAAGACAAGAGAATGGAAACAGTATGTAAGACAGATAGACTGAACAAAAAGAACAAGAGACTGTTTGTAGAAATTATTTCCAGGGTTCAAAGAATTACTGCATATCTAACTAAAATTCAATTGTTCTTGTCCATGTTCTTTAGAGCATTTCTGATTCGCAACAAAAGTTAAACAGAATATTTTTGTTTTCTGTTTTATAATATTTTAAATCAAAAACATATGACTGAGGTTTATGCAATAACATATGGAAGTCATTAATGTAGCTTTCGTTCTCAACTAAGTACTCAGTTCTGTACTCCTTAAGTAAGAAAAACTCTTACTGAAGTCACTGTGAGTTTTTCTTGCATAAAAGGAAAAAAAATTGAGTAATAAATGTAATGATCTGTAGGCTACTAAAACTGCTCAGCGACCCCTATGTCAGTCCCTTTTAATAATGTATACTTTTTTGCAGGATCTAAATTCTCACTATACAGTGAGTGATTGTTTTCTATTCAACTGGGGACCAATTTGGTTTCCACAAAATCAAATGCAAAACTCCAACCGACCTCTGCAGGAAGAAGGATTAAGACTTTTACATAGTTTCTTTATAAGAAATCTTCTGTTTCAACAGCCTGCCACATTCTCAGTTAACTACAGGTATGTGTGGGCTGCTGTATCAGTGTCAGTCACACATTTCTTGACAAAGAGAGTGTAGAAAATCTTATCTGAATATTGCAAGCAGAAAATTGCAAAAATCAGACAGACTCAAGCCTCTATATATTGTCTAAAGAAGGACCCTATTAGCCATTCAAAGAGATGAATTAACACAAAAAAATCAGATACCTTGTTTTTCAATTAACAAATGCTTTGAAGTACTGTTCATCTTGATCTCAGCTCAAGCTCATTGCAGCCAATAGCAAAAGAAACCTCTCACAGCAGTAAATGGAGTAGATTCAGAAATAGTCTTGCCTTTGTGAAGTAAAATATATAGATAAGAAATTTCATTAGTATTTCAAAATAAAGATAGAAATATTGTTATGTGAAGTCTCAGATTTCAATTCTCCTCACATTCCTTGTTGTTCTGACTTTTTATACTTGTGTATTATTCTTCCGTAAATTGTTCACATTGATCATCTCTTCAAGCCATAACATCTTTGTCACTGGAAAATAAAGAAGAAAACTGAAGATGGGAAATCATTTTCAGTGAAAATATATTACGCAGAAATACAAAACAGTCTGACCTTTATGTAATCCCTGAGCCGTTGAATAAGTTTGTGTATGTATCTCTGATGTAACACTATATTTCTGAAAATATATGTTCAAAGAACAAATTCATATAGACTTACATAGTCTCCATAGTACATTAGAATAAAATCTGTTCTTA